>JAKOGI010001270.1:7500-70000 GCA_029747015.1 Carnegiea gigantea | reverse complement strand
TTATTATCTTATATTACTGCTAAGGACGCCACAAATTAATTGATGAAAAGTCCAACATTCAACTACTACTAATGTTAGCTGGTAACCGATTACGCTTCTGACCTATTACAATCATAAAGCCCAAAATCAAATTAAATCATGTTATCTAACTTTGTCCCCTGACAACACGATAAAGAAAAAAAAAAATCAACATCCAAACTCACATCCAGGGCATGGCAAAAAGGCCGAAAAAGCAATAGGACAAATAAAATTGACTTCAAAATCTAAGTATCAAAGCAGGGCTAAAAGGACGGGAGAACTTTACTACTAAATCTGGCCGCCTAGATTATCGCTTCCAATACCCGTATTCTACTTAAATTGTATGAGCCCATATCTGGATTCGAAACATATTGTTTCAAGTCCAAATCACAAAATATCTCTTAAATTGAATAAGAACTAGATGAATTAAAAATTTTAAGAGTCTAAACAACTAAATCTAAACACGAAAATGAGAATCAAAAGGAGAATGAAAATTCCAGCCTAATCTCTGCTTCTCCCTTGCCCTAGGCCTTGCAGATGATTTTATTGCCCCCAAATTTGAGTCTCCATTACTTCACTTTATTCCTCCATTAAACTCCTTGTAATTGGTCAATTCATGATGGTGGTGATGATTCATAGGAGAATTAAGGAAGTGATTGAAGGAGGAGAGAGAGGAAAATGCAATGGTTGGGCTTCGAGGAAGATGAAGCAGCGAGTGTTTCTAGTTTGGCAATGAGGAAAAAGACATGCTCGTGATTGAGAGAAAAGGCTGAGGGAGAAGCTGAAGGAGAAGTCACGTGAGATCTGCGTGACCAATTAAATGGAGGGGCTAGTTTTGGGCCGAGCACGAAGGAAGAAAGGAGAAGGGAAAAGGGGTGGACTAGGCCTCCCGTCAGGCCAAGGAAAGGAAGAGAAGGGTAGGTCGGTCTAGGAAATGAACACTAGGTCAGAGAAAGCCAAGGCTTGTGAAGGGGGGGGGGGGAAGGAGTTTATGAGCAAAGACTAGCTTTCAATGGGCCAAGGTTTCGGGCCTGCTCCTACAACTAGCTGCGACCCTTTTTTCTCATCTTGTTTTTATGATCCAACACTTCTTCTTCTATCTCCTTTCACAAGAATTGTGGACTTCTTATTTATTTGATTCAAATCTTCATAATTCCTACAAAATAAACAAAAATATATAAAAATCCTAATTTAATCATTTATTTTGAGCAAATATTAGATAATAAAAGGGTATAAAATGTAATAATATCATGTTGAACAATACCTCCACATCTAAATTTTCCTCATTCGTGAGTAAAATAAAACTGAAACTTCTAGAAAAAGAAAATAAAGTCCTAATTTACTTTTGTAGAAATCACGGTTGCACTTAGCATATGCATCAAGCTCTTTAAACCCCTAACTTATCCCTAGTGGATGAGTAAAATCTCATGAGGATTAGTAGAAGATATACCCACAAAATTTATAAAAAGAAAATAGAAAATCAAAATCAAAATCTTTTTTTATTTTTTTTTCAAAAACTCATATATACAACACTGGGGAAACATATATATGTATTCCAATGGACCACATTACTCAAGTAACTCAAGCATTAGATCACATATAAACACAATGTACACATCAAAAATTCTCAGTTCCCATTATTGACATCTATACACAATATTCACCCCACTTGAGAATTATGTACAAGCCCAACTGGTGGATCCTCACTTTAGGGATATGCAGAACACTCCCGCTCTTGTGTTTAATATATCACAAGGGTCACTCAATTCTCTTCCAATCATACAACCTACCATAGGCTTACTAAGAGTCTCAATTCTCTACCACTAAAATGCAATATGCAATAGGATTATCAAGATGACTTTACAAAGGGTTGTAATGGGGGTAAGGGTTAAGGTTTAGGAGAGGGACAAACGATTTGGAAAATGAGGAGCTAAAAGCCAAGTAGCTAATGAGCAAGTCAACACTTCCCACAACTATATCAGACATCCTCCCAATATGATAAAGTTAAACGTAACCCTCAAAAGTAACTATTGGAAATGAGTATGTGCAATGATAGCATTCATGTCATTCACTCTTATTCGTAACTCTTTTTGAAATTTTTGATTTTTTTCAACTTTTTTTAATCTTTTTCCTTAGAAACTTTTTTTTATTTTTCTTGCTTTTTTTCCTTTTTTAAAATTAAGGAATGAATGAATGACATGTATAAAAATAACAAAACTCAATTTCCAAATAGTCATAATGGTACATCCCATCATATAACTAAAATCGACTACTAATTACATAAAACACTGAAAAGCTACCCACCAAATATTGAAGTGTTGCTCCACTAGTCTTGACTTAGGCAAAGGAAATATGTTTAGGCCAAGGGCTAAAATGAAGGATTCACAACAAAAATGGCCAAAGCTCAAAGGGTTAGCAAAGGGTAAAACTTTCTAATCAAGGTGGCAATTTGGCTTTGTGGTTCACATAATAAATGAATGCCTTTATCATATTATCATAATGCACATGATAAATGTGAAATAGAAGGAAATCAAAGCAATTTCTAAAGATGTAATCATGGAAGACAGACACATGAAAGAAACATGTGACATAATAATGATGAATTAATCATTGAAGCTCAAAATCTCGCAGGTCAATCTACCAAAGTCAAGCTTGCAGGCAAAAAATATCGAGGGTTAGGACCGCATGCAAACATCACACTTGGATTAAGTTCTATCAATGCACACCACATCTATATATAGGCTAATAAGTAAAGGTACAAAAAAACATAGTCAATTAGAATGATACATATATTCCCCAAAACAAAACAAAAAACTTTTGGATTTTCAATTTTTTTTTTAGTTTTTAGCTTTTTATTTGTTTGTTTGTTTGTTTGTTTTTATTGAAACATAGCTTCCCCACCCGCCACACCTAAATCAAACAATGTCCTCATTAGAAGTGGAATGAAACATAAAAACTAAAAAGAAAAAGAAATGTACTAAAAGAAAAATTAGGGTCAAAAACAAAAAGGGCACAACTTTAATACTCAAACATACAAACATATACACACAAGAAAAATAAAATGAAAAGCATCCAAATGTACAAAAAGAAAATAAAAGAATAATAGGAAAAAGAGAACGAAGGGAGAGAAATCTCAATCAAACCACGTCGAGTGTTGAGTACACCCTAGCTCATGGAGTATCAAACACTCCACATCTTCTATACTTGGCAGCTCCATAACCTGTTTCAACCTCTGGCCATTCACCTTAAACCTGGCACTGCTCTCGAGGTCTTGTATTTTGATGCACCATAGGGAAAAACATGTGAAACAATATAGGAACCCATCCATTCGGACCTTAATTTCTCTGGAAACAAATTGAGCTTATAATTATACAAGAGCACTCTCATTCTCGAGGCAAACTCTTTCCTAAGAATATGTGTATCATGAAATAGCCTAGCCTTCTCTTTGTAAGATTGAGCCCTCTCATAAGCCTTAACTTTTATCTTCTCCAGCTCACTTAGTTGCACTCTCCTCTCCTCACCTGCCTCAGTCAAGCCAAACTTAAGCATCTTAATGGCCCAACAAGCTCTATTTTCTATCTCAACATGAAGATGACAAGACTTATCATAAACAACCTTATAAAGTGACATACCCAAGGGAGTTTTAAAAGCTATCCTATAAGCCCAAAGAGCATCTACAAGCTTGTCATCCCAATCCTTTCTATTCTTACTCACAGTCTTTTACAGAATTTGCTTAATTTATCTATTAGACACTTTAACTTGGCCATCGGTTTGTGGATGATAGGGGGTAGCAAGTCTATGGACTATGGAGTACCTCCTCAACAAGGCATCCAAAGACCTGTTAGTAAAGTGGGTACCTTGGTAACTAATAATAGCTCGAGATATGTCAAATCTAGCAAAAATATTGTCCCTAAGGAACTTCACAACCACTTTAGGATCATTTATTCTAGGGGGGATGGCCTCGACCCATTTAGAAATGTAGTCCACAGCTAATATAATGTACTCGTTCTCAAAAGATGATGGAAATAGTCCCATGAAATCAATACCTCAAACATCGAAAATCTCCACCATAATGATGGGATGAAGTGGCATCATATCTCTTCTACTTATCTTACCTAACTACTGGCACTTAGGGTAACTCTTACAGCATTCAAAAGTACCCTTACATAAGGTAGGCCAATAAAAACCACATTGAAGAACTTTGGTTGTTGTCTTTCTCCCACTGAAATGCTCCCCACATGCTTAGTCATGACATAATGAAAGCACACTACTAAAGTCATGATTAGCAATACACCTTCTAAAGACTTGGTCCGAACAATACTTAAATAAGTGAGGGTCATCCCAAACAAAGAATTTCATAAGGTGGAAGAACTTGTCTCTATCATTCTTAGTTAGGGATGGCAACGGGGTAGGTTGGGGATAAGGGGTATAGTGCCGGCTAAGATCCCCACCCCATTTCCCGTTACGGGGAAAAAATTCCCCCCATTCCCATCCCCAACGGGGATCTAATCCCTGATGGGGCCCTAACGGGGATTGTTCTCTTCTATTTTTTCCCTCCTTTGTGATAGCTATATTACAAGTCTTGAATGAAAGTTTAATTTGCCATCCCTAAACCCTAGTCCAATTAATTGTACAATAAGCTCTTGTAGGTTCCATGCAACATATGTCTAACAAACGTCATTAAAGTTTACAATCTAACCTAAATTAAAGTTTAACAAGTTCATAAAACATAAGTTTAACAATGCACAAATTACATAAAACAGGTCCATACAATTTAGTGTTTTTTGAACTTAATTTATCGATATAATCTTAGTATTATATTCACAAATACATGGTTCATATCTAATTTTAAATTAATAGGCGAGGACAAGGATGGAGATTTTCCCCCAATTGAGGATGGGGAAACTGGGATGGGGACAGGGACAGGGACATTTCCCTGAGCGGGAAAACGGGGACGAGGACGGGGTAAATTTTTATCTTGTCCCCGTCCCCATCCCCGCTCGGGGATTTATTTCTATCCCCATCCCCATCCCATCCCCATTGTGGAAAGGAATTTCTCCCCAATGCCAGGTGGGGCCCCGACAGGGGTGGGGATTCCCCACCCTATTGTCATCCCTATTCTTAGTCTAATCCTCAGGGATCCTAGCAGACACTAGGTAGTTCACAATGTCAGTATACCAAGGATCAGGTGGACTGCATACAATTGCTCATCAAAGAAGCATTCAAAAATACTAGACTCATGCTCTCTACCATAGAGAATCCTAGACGAATGGTCGGCAATGGGGTTCTTAGAACTTTTCTTATCCCTAATCTCATAATCAAATTCTTGTAAAAGTAAGATCCATCTCACAAGTCTAGGCTTAGCATCCTTCTTAGAAAAAAGGTGTTAAAGAGTAGAGTGGCAGGTATAAAAAATCACATGAGACCCAATAAGATAACGTTTAAATTTTTCAAAACCAAAGATTACAACCAAGAGTTTTTTTTCAGTGACAATATAATTCAGTTAGGCATCATTCAAACTATGAGTAGCATAATAGATGACATGGGGCTTCTTATCAACACATTGCCCTAAAATAACCCCAATAACATAGTCAGGTGCATCACACTTTAACTCAAATGGCTCTTCCTAGATGGGAGGATGAAAAATGCAAGCACAGGTCAAGGCTTCATTAAGTTGAGTAAATGCCATAAACACTCCTTAGAGAAGTGAAATGGCAGATCCTTAGCCAAAAGGATAGTCAAAGCCTTAGTTATCTTACTTAAGTCCTTAATAAAATGATAATAGAAGCCAGCATGTCCAAGAAAAGACCTTGCCTCTTTCACACAGGTGGGAGCGGGAATGCTAACAATTAAATCAATCTTATCCTTATCTACTTCAATCCCATCTCTAGAAATAATGTGGCCTAAGACTATCCCCTTTTTAACCATAAAGGGACATTTCTCTCAGTTAAAAGTTAAGTTTTTCTCCCTACATCTTTGTAAAATTTTTCTCAGATTAGACAACCAATCATCAAAGGAAGACCCAAACATAGAAAATTCATCCATAAAAATTGCCATGCACAACTCAACTAAATATGAGAAAATAGAAATCATGCACCTCTAAAATGTAGCAGGAGCATTACACATTCCAAAAGGCATTCTTCTAAAGGCATATGTCCCAACTGGACAGATAAAAGTAACGCTCTCTTGATTCTCAGGAGCAATAGAAATCTAAGTATGGTTAGAATATCCATCTAAAAATGAATCTCCTACCAACCTCTCTAACATCTTGTCAAGAAAGGGAAAGGGAAAATGGTCTTTCCTAGTGGCAGTGTTGAATGTCCTATAGTCAATGTAAACACATAACCCAGATTGGACTCGAGTGGGAACTAACTCGTTTTTATCATTTTTAATCACGGTAATACCAGTCTTCTTAGGAAGAACTTGAATACGGCTAACCCACTCACTTTCAGAAATGGGAGAAGTAATCTCATGGTCTAACCACTTAAGCACTTCCTTCCTAACTACATCCTATAAGGTTGAGTTCAAACGCCTTTGGCAGTCTCGATAGGGCTTAGCATTATCTCCTAAATGGATTCTATGTTGCACAATGGAGGGACTAATACCCGTGATATGCTCTAAAGTCCAACATATGGCTTCTTTGTTCTCTCTAAGTAGGACAATAAGTTTATCCCCATGGTTCCGGTCTAGGTCAGAAGCAATAATGATAGGTAAGGATTCATAGGGTCCTAAAGACAAGTACTTAAGAGAGTGCAGAAGAGGTTTCAATTTAAGAGCAATAGGAGAGGAAACAGACTCAGAAGAAGGCTCAAAAGTGGAGGCAGAAGCAATAAAATAGTCAGTAGCAAAACATAAGTCTTCAAATTCAAACAAATTATATTTAGGCTCATCATCAAGCAGAAAAACTCATACTCAATAGCAAACATATCATCAAAATCCATATCAAACATGGACTCATCTACCCAATTAAGAGTAGAAAACTCTATATTATCAAAATCAGAATGCTATCTTTGCAAATTATATATATTCAACTCCAAGGTCATATTCCTAAAAGAGAGTCTGATCATGCCATTTCTACAATTAATAAGGGCATTGGTAATGGCCAAAAGAGGATGTCCTAATATCAAAGGGACTTGACTAGTGATGTTAGCCACCTTTTTAGTTTCAATCACTATAAAGTCCACAAGGTAAATGAATTCACCCACTCTAATTAGCACATCCTCAACTATACCCCTAGGCAACCTGGTTGATCTATCAACTAGCTGGGTAATCATCTTGGTAGGTTTCAGCTTGCCTAACCCTAGCCTCTCATACACAATAAAGCATGTCAAATTGACACCAGCCCCTAAATCAAGCAAAGCTATGTGAATAAGTTGGTCCCCTATGACTATGTAAATAGTTTGGCAACCGGGGTCCTTATACTTCATTTCATTGGGATGTGGTGAGAAATGATGGAACTAGACCCAGAGGCTAAGAAAGCCTTCTTAGGGACACTAGTGGCTCTGTTGATAGTACATAGATCCTTTAAAAACCTAGCATAAGGAGGCATCTATGAATAGCATCAAGTGATGAAATGTTGATTTTGACTGAAGAGAAGATCTCTCTCTCATCTTATCAACATAGGCCTGGTCTTTCTTTTGTTGCCTATGGAGGAAAGGAGGTAAAGACTTATGAACTTTTTCAGCAGAAGAAGGCGAAGAAGAATCTTGAGGAGATGAAGAATCTACTGAATCAGTAGAATCTTTTTCTTTAGGCTCCTCTTTATCAGAAGGTGACTTAGAAGGCAGAAGATTAGCAAAATCATTGGGGAAACCATCAGTACCATCCTTTTAGTTATGGGATAAACCAGTTTCTAGATAAGAGGAAAGGGGAGAAGAATTTTGGAAGAAACTATGGGGGTATTTGCAGGTTTCACTAGAATTTTCTATTTGATTATCAATCTCTTGACCAGATCTAAGAGATATGACTACATTTACTTTCCTCACAGGCTTATTAGGGTTTCCACCAGAAGAAGATGAGGCATGACCTTTGGGTTCTCCTCAGGCTGACTAGGAAAAATACCTGGCTCCCTAGAAGATGATGCTAATTGGAAAAACTGTTCAATAATCATTCTCATCATTTTCACTATATTAGCACTAATTATTCTCTACACATTATTATTAATTCTTCTCTCAATTTTATCAATATCAGTGTAACTAGGAGGAGGTGGAACTTGAGTTACAGGAGGTAGAGGTATAGGTGTATTAGACACACCTAGAAAAGTCGGTATCTAAAAAGAATGGGTGGGATGGGAGATGGGCTAGGATTTGTTCTAGGAAATACTACAGGCTGAGAGTCAGGGACCACAACATTTAATTCACTATTTGAAGAAAAGTTAGGGTGGTTTCTTCACCCTGGATTGTAGTGAGGGGACAATGGGTCATTCTTAGGTCTCTAAAAGACCATGTTTGGTTGCTCCTGTCCTGTTGATAACTAGTGAGCAAAATAATGATATGCACTCAATGAATGATCTAACACCTGACAGTAAGAACAGGACACCATAGAAGTTTGAGAAATCTGGGAAGTTTGAGGAGACAACCTCTTTAACATATTTTCTAGAACTGCAATCATAGACTTAAGGTGACTCACATCAGAAACATAATGTAACCCACCCCTAGAAAACCTATAACTTGGACTGACATCTCTAGCGATTTCCTACTGCATGGTCTGCTTAACTAAGTTCTCTAGAAACTCCGAAACAGTAGTGACACTCTTAGAAAGAAAGTCACCCTGATACATGAACTCTAACATGCTTTGGATTTATTGGTTACGTCCTTTATAAATAATTGGCACAATCGTGCTTGCTCTAAAACATGATGGGGACACTAGGCCAACAAATTGCTAAACCTATCAAAGTACTCCCAAAATGATTTCCTTTCTAGTTGAACAAATTGATTAATTTCATTCCTTAGCTTAACAGTCTTAGCATTAGGAAAATAGACCCTCACTCACCGATCATCGGCTTCCACTACCGGAGCGATCAACCCTGCCGTCATCACACGGATTAAGTCCTCAAGACAAGCCTTCCACCCCGTTCGTGTACTTCGGCCTCACGGGCGCGAGGGGCTTACAAGCTCAAGCGTCTATTTTCTTAAGAACAATTTAACAAAATCACCCAAAGAAGTAACAAAATTAGTAACCACGCTAGACATCTATCATTTAGCAGAATCTTTCAAAGCAAAAGGAATTAATTTCATTCATACAACATCAACAAGAATATTAGAGAAATGCATCATAGAGCATACGTCTTTAAATTCTCTCAAAAACAAATATGCATCCTCTAAACCCATAAATTTAGGGAGCATTTAAGTATAATGAGATCTCAACTCGAAGGTCACAGTAGGTCATAGGTCAGCCAAATTAAAACAAGACGGCAAAGTGATCCTAGGAGGACAAAAAATATCGCTCAAAGATCTCTCTTCGACCATTTCCTACAATTCAAGTACAGGCTTGGGTTCAGGTTCAGGTTTCAGGTCAGGGTCAGGTTCACTCCTAGCAAGTCTTTTGCTTTCAGGGTCTTTAGCCCAACTAGTCATGCAAATCCTATTCCATCACAATAGTATTTTTGGCCTTTTTCTTTTTCTAATTTTTTTTGGATTTTGACTTTTTAATTTTTTCCTTCTTTCTTTTTGCACATCAAAAAAAAAGAGAAAGCAAATAATCATAAAAATAAACAAAAACAGAAAATACAAAATAAACTAAAGGAAAACATAAAATAAACTATAACCTAAACAAGCAAAAGCTAAAAAAATAAAATTAAAACAGAAAATCAACTCCTAAATTGGAACACTATATACAAAAGGTTCAGCATAATCGCAAGAAACAAGAATATGTTTTTTCAATTTTTTCTGTCCCCGAACAGTGCATGAAATTCACACAAGAAAGTTATTTCTAAAAATGAAAGAATATTCCAAAAATGCCTAAAAAACCCAAAAAAACTCACTTTGACTCTAAAAATCATGGAGAATCCACTAAAAATATCATATTAGCAAAAAAAAAAAAGCAAAATAGTATCGAACAATTCAAATAGAATAGGAAATCTATAAAAAGTTGCACTGTCTATCTTTTTTCTTTTTCCTTTTGTTCTTTCCTAAAACCTGTCCAAAACTATTAGATCTAATTTTTTTCAGCAGCAAATATTCACTAAAAACAACCCAAATTAAGTTGGACAAAATAAAAATCAAAATATCAACTCTAATAAAAAAATCCAAAACAAAAGACATCTAAACTAATCTAAAAAAACTAAATTTAAATAAACACACAAGATCAAAGAAAAAAATATGAAATGAAAAGAAAATGACTCAAACGGCTCGACTATGACACAAAGCCTAATTTCACAAAATTCATTCCTGGCAACGGCGCCAAAAAACTTGTTGCAATTTTCGCAAGCGCACGATTTTGTCATTGTGATACTTACGAGTGTCGATCCTCAGGGACCCTCAGGGATAGATTATGAGATTCAACCACTTACTATATCTAAGATTACTGCTAAGGATGCCACAAATTAATTGACGAAAAGTCTAATATTCAACCATTACTAATGTTAGTTGGTAACTAATTACACTTCTAACATATTGGAATCATAAATCCCAAAATCAAATTAAATCATATTGCCTAACTTTGTCCCCTAACAATCAACACAATAAAGAAAAAAAAATTCAACATCCAAACTCACTTCCAAGGCATGGCAAAAGAACTGTAATAGCAACAGGGCCAATAAAATTGACTGCAAAAATCTATTACCCTATTCTTTTTATGGGTAAATTAACCCACCCCAAGCCTTCCATTTCCTTCCCACTCTTTGCGACTGCTTTCCACTGGTTTCCACTTCTTCCCACTTCTACCCACTCCTTTTCGCTCCTTAAAATAAACTCCACTCCTTCCCACTCTCATCCACTTCCACCTATTTTTGTTATGATTTTTTATTAATAGTATCAATAACTATTATGGTTGGAATTATTATTGTTAATTATTATTAATAGTAATATTAATTATTATAGTCAATTATTATCTTTATTATCAATTAATTAATTATCATGATTAATCATTATTATTATGATTAATTTTTATTATTAATTAATTATTAAATAATAGTTATTAACATAATGATTATTTTTATTAATTATTATTCTTTTTGGTCATAAAGGTAATGCATTTTATTGCTATGTATAATAAGTACAAGAAATTTGATCTTACTTGTCTAGCTAGGCATGTAACATCTTGGAGCCGACCTTTATCTACCTTCTTAAACGTACAACTTGTGAACCTACTTATGAGACTAAGGTATTGTTCTATTATTATAGAGGCAGTTACTTGAGTATTAGTCTCTTGACCTAGTGCTGATATGAGTGTTGTATTATCCGTCCTGATCTCCATTGCGTGCCATTTGCGTTGTTTTGCTAGTTGAAGTGCCTTTTCTACGGCTAGTCCTATGGCTAGTAGTTTTGACGTATATGATTGCTTATCTTGATATGCGAGGACGTTCATTCCTTGTCATTGCGCTAGGATTGCTATGTGTCCCATGCTTTCACTTGTTATTCTAGTGATTTGAATGATGACATCTGGGTGCGAGTTTTGATGCCCCCCATGTGCAAAAGTCATGTTGTGTTTATCATGCATTAGGTTCCGATGAGTTTTGTGTGGGAGACTGTAAGAATTTAATAGGATCTGTAAGTTGGCTTGGACTGTTGCCTTTATTATCGAGGGTGGGCAGAGTGCTGACTGGAACAAGAAAATGGTTACGAGTTAGCCAAATACTCTAAATGACTGCAGCAAACGTATGAATTTCCTATTTGTCTGGGCTGTCAATACGGGCCAAATAGAGTAGCCAGGCACACATCCATTGGTTCCAAGGAACACAGGAGTAGCATCAATATTAATTGCAAGCGAGGATATCCACCAGATCCTCATTGGAAGCCAATAGTCTTTGAATATATGTTCAACAGTTTCTTCCTCATTGTTGCACACTGGGCATGCATATGAGTGCCCCATTTGTCTTACTTTTCGGTTGTTACCAATGGGTAGTGCATCATGATAGGCTTTCCATATTAGTATTTTCCAATGTGGTGGGATTTGTAAAGACCAAAGAGTTTTCCACATTTTAGGTGCTTGAGGGTCTTGAATATGTTTTCCATTGTTCATTAGCCAAGTAGCCTAATTTGACAGTGTATATTCTATTGGGTTTTGGGGACCGGTAAAGTTGGTCCAGTTTAACTGTAGGTCTTATTGATTGCTTAAGGATATTCCAAATAATTTTAAGGGGGAACAGGGCTATGAGTGTTGATAGATTCCCTTGTTCTTGTTTCATTAAAAAGTGCGGAGACATGCCTTTGTTCCCAGAATGCCGAATCAATGGGGTGCCTTGGTTGTAGTTTGTTGCTGTTGCACCATTTGTCTTCTAGAATTCATACAGTGCATCCATTGCAAATTTGCCAACTCAATGCTTCTTTAAATTCAACCCTATGAGGTATTATGTTCCTTACATTCATAATATGCTTCGTCTATGGGTGAGTGTGCACTGTACTTACCTCGATATAAAAGTGCTAGCAGGGATTGCAGGTTAGCGTGGATGCGCCATGCTTGTTTCATTAGTACAGCTTAGTTCCATTTTTGCAAGTCTCGTATCCCTAGCCTGCCAAGTATTTTTTGTTGTTGGCATATGTCGTGTTTGACCCAATGGACTGATAGTTTTCCTTAGGAGTTTAGCCAGAAGAAGTTCATGATTAAGGTATTGATTTTACAGAGAGTGTTAGCTGGGATTTGATATACTGATAGTGTATGTTGATAGAGTTCTGCAATGACATTATTCATGAGGAGAAGTCGTCCTGCCAGGGAGAGAAATTTGCTTTTCCATCCTTGCATTCTCTGTTACACTTTTTCTACCAAAGGGTTAAATGCTTGGGCTCTGGATTTGTCAAGGTGTACAGGTAGACCCAAGTATTTCCCAAAAGGAGTTCTCGACTTTCATCGTAAAGAAGGATTGCAGCATGGTACGGTGGTGTTCCTGTGCATTGGTGAAAGTATAATGAATGATTTATGCATAATGATGAGCTCACCTGATGCTAGGCAAAACTCGTTAATGGATTGGTTTAGGGCTTGGCATTGTTGTTGATGAACTGTTATGAAGAAACTAGCATCATCAGCGAGTAGAAGGTGGTTGATAGGCAGGGTAGTACGCGCTATTTTAATGCTAAGGCATGTGTGTTGCTCCTGTGCCTTATTAAACAATCTGAAAGAACTTCCATGCAGAGAATAAAGATATAGGGAGATAGCGGATCCCCTTACTGTATGCCAACCTTGAGTTTGAAGCATTATCAGGGTTTACCATTTAGTAGGATAGAGTGTGACATAGGTGTAATGAATTCCATGATGATGGAGATCCATAACTTGGGAAAGTTGACTTGTCTCAAGACTACTTCAATAAAGTCTCATTTTAGCTGACCATAAGCCTTGTTGAGGTCAACTTTGAGAGTTGCAATAGGAGGGCCTCGATGTTTATTCTTAATGTAATGTATAATCTCATAGACCATGAGGAAACTATCCCCTGTAAGTTGTCCAGGTACGAGTGCGTTATGGTACGTTCTGATAAGTGACGGCATGATCTTTTTTAGCCCTCACTTAAAGATACCTTTGTATATCACATTGCAAAGGCTAATTGGGTATTATTGATAAATGTTTCTAGATTGGGTACCTTCGATATTAGAGAAATAAAACTGTTGTTGATTTGCTTCAGAAGTCGTCCAGGTTGGAGAGTTTCCCTTACGCTGCAGTTACATCATGACCTATAATATCCCATATTTTGTGATATAAAAGTGCTGGTATGGCAGTGGGGCCGCGTGATTTCCATCCGTTCATTAAGAAGGAAGCCTCTCGTATTTCTTCATTTGTGAAAGGTCGATTAAGCCAATTAATATCTTCCTGCAAAAGGTGTTTGCGATGTCTGGCGATGTAACTATCCACTTGTTGTCTTCTATCTAGGTTGTTCGGCGTACGTGGGTGTTAAATAGTTCTTGAAAAAATTGAACCGCATGGTGAGTTAGTTCTTCATGCACCGTTATCCACTTGTCATCAGTTGTTTTGCATCCTCGAATGTGGTTGTGCACTGCTCTCTCTTTAGCATATTGGAAAAAAACTTTGGTCATACTATCACAAGCACGTTTTATTTTAGTTTGTTGCGTTGTTTACAGTAAAGTGCCATAGTGTTGAATAGTGCATTGGATTTGTTCCAATAAGCATTGGTTATGCTCTAATGAGCATTGGTAGTGTATTGTGGCGTCAGGTCCTAAAGTAGCTTTTGTTATGTTGTCGAGCTAATTTGTGGCATTTTGTCATAGATTTTCCCAAATAGCTTTGCACTCACTTTTACGCGTCATTGGTGAGCTGATTAAGGGCATTTTGTCACAAATTTTCCCAAATAGCTCTAGGTTCACTTTTACGTGTCAAACACCATTGTTTGTAGAATTGTTTGCTCCGTTTAAGCTTTTACATTAGGGCATACATAAAAGAACCCTCCTTTGGACTGCCATGTTGCTTGAATGCCATCCTTCACTTTCTTTTGGTACAATGTCCACATTTCTAACTTGTTGGGTTTGGCCTTAAGTGTTTGTTGTATATGGAGCATGACTAGGCCATGATCTGAAAAATTATAGTTAGGTTTGTCAGGTACGAACCATTAAACACGTCGTGTCAGTTAGGAATGGAGTAGGCTCAGTCCAATCATCTAAAGATTATTTTCCCCTTGAAATTGTTTATTGCACAGGTAAATTTTGAGCCAACAAATGGTATGTCAAGTGAGTCCATTTTTATTTTCCATTTGAGAAGTCATCCCAGCTTTTGATGTTTACACTTCCACCAAATTTATCGGAATTATATTTGACTTGGTTGAGGTCTCCAATTAGGAGGCTTGGCAGTTGGAATTTATTGTAAATGGTTTTTAGCCTTTCCCAAATGGTGCTTTGATTTTGTAAATTAGGGTCACCATATACAAAGAAAACGTCCCAGGTTTTATTATACATACTATGTATATTGGGCATAGCATTTAGATTACACCACATGTAGTCTTTACAAAAATATTTATAGCCAAGGCAATATTGTTCTTCTATCCCAACCATATTCCACCTACAAGACCTTCTACATCAACTCCCATACTATTTGTAAAACCCGAAAGATGGAGCATATGAGTTGTTGTTTCCACATTCGTCTTGATTTCAAATAAGCATAAAATCTCCGGTTGGTAGAGGCAGACTATATTCACCAAAAAAGGAACTGTAAGGTCATCTGCATTACCTCCTAATCCCCTATAATTCCATATACAAATCTTCATGGCTCCATCAGAGGCAATTTTGGGGTAGCCTCAGGACCCCGTGTGCTTCCTTAACCTAAGATAAGAGGTTACAAGATGAATACGTGAATTAAAATTTGCTAATGGAGTAAGTAACGTCACTGTGGGGCAATAATTTTGGGACTTTAGTTTTTGGGGTTGGGTGATAGTTCACAAAATGAGAGTCATCAGTTTGAATAAAAGAGTGAGTAGTATAGGTATTTGGAAATGGTGCACTTGAATCTTTTGGTTGGATTTTGCACTTACCCTTTACATTATCAACCTCGGAATTGTATACTTCCTCTTCTCTTTGGCTGGGATGGTGTGGCAATGCCAGAACGATCATGGTTGGGTGAGTGGTGAGGTTAGGTTGTTCTATCATAATAGTGATATGAACTGGCAGTAAGTCTTCTTCCTTCATAGTTCGGTAAATTGGGATACTATTAGCATGGTGAAGTGTCTCTTTATTTGGTTCACTGTAGATCCATAGGTTGCCCAGGCGGAGGCGCTTGATTCCATTAGATGAAAATGTGTCCATGTGGGAAGATTCAAAATCATAATGCACATAAAGGTTTTCAGGGGCTCGATTTTTATGGTAAGTATATAACACGCACCCAAATATTGTGAGTATGAGTTCTCGTTGTGAAAGTATTCATTTTGTTTGACTCTGGGCCCCTAATTTGGAGATTTTGTCAGGTGCCCATGCACTTGATGTTCACGAAATCGATGCTGGGACATGAGAGAGTTACTTCGAGATGAGCCCAAATTGTACGATCCTCTTGGACAGCTCGGTTCTGCGCCCCCCATAGAATAGGTGCCAGACCCATGACCTTGATGAATGCTAGGTCCCATGTCTTTTTCACTTGAGCTAGTTGAATCATCACCTTCGGATGGCCCTTGGCCATAACCATAGACTAGGACCAGTCTATAATCCGGGGGCCTAGGTTCGAGGAGATCTACTCTTGAAGTTAAGTAGTTGGGTGTGTTTGGGAAGCTCAGATGTGGTTTAAAAAATAGTGCCTGTGGTATCTACGAACCAGAAGGACTTGTCGAGGTTCATGGGCAGCATATTTTTGTTCCAAAATCAAGGAGGCGATGGGTGCAGGGGTTGTGCAGGTTTGTTCACAGTGTCCGATTTTCCCACAGCGCTTACAAAAATGGAACACGTTCTCATCTCTGAATGGGGCCGAGAACACCTCGTTTCTACCTGTGATGTAGGCGCCTGGTGTTAGCAGGTATGTAAGGTCGAGTCCGATTCGGACTCGAACTCGAACTCGAACTCTGAGGAAATCCTTTGAGAGTTCACAGCCTCCTTGGAATCCAACATCGATGGTTCTCTGATTAATTGAGCTAGCCCAAGAGTCATTGTAAAGTTGTGGTATAATGGAGGGATATTATGAATTTATACCCATGCTGTGTCTGTGAACCTCCATCAACACATGGGTTGCTACACTGGGCTTCGCCGAAGAACTAGGAAGCCACATCTTGGATTAGCACGCTGCGGTCCTATGGATCTGAACATTTGAATTGGAAATATTGATCTTTCTTCCTCAAAGCAGTGAACCCTTGGCTGCGTCAAAAAAGGTTGACGGCATCACATACTTCTTCTGGTGAAAAGTGGTTAGTGCCGGTGAACTGCCCAAAAACCAAGTGTTCCGATTCGTTGATTTCTTTCGGGCTTAGTGATTGAAGGTGATATACGGGGTCTTTTTTTGGGAGGAAGCATACAACCTTGTGTCATGGTTGGTAAGGGAAAACACAAGCAAGTTAGATGTAGAGGATGAATTATACTTTATCGCCAGATGAGCTATATAATGAGATGTGTCGTGAAGAGATATGTGTGTCTAGCAATGATGAAATCTATGCCTACTGTAATCAAGGCTCTATATAGCAATAAAAGGTTGTCATTAAGTTGTTGCTCCAAGTGGGTTGAGTAGTTTATGGGATAAGTTTGCTGTCAATATGTATTATAAGTATGATCGGATGAGAATCCTGGAAATGTGAAATTACGATTGGAATAGGGAAGTAGCTAGGTGCAGATGATTATTTTTATCCTTAATATTATTAACTATTATTTTTATCAATGTTTATTATTATCAATTAGTAATTTTTTACTATTAATATTAATATTAATAATTATTATTATTTGTAGTAATAATAATAATTACTATAAATAGTAATTACTATTGTAATGATGATTTATTATTATTTTTATTATTAATTACTAACTACAGTACCTATATTCATTACTAATAATATTTGTTATTATAATAATAATAATTACTATTAATATTAATAATTAACAATAATTATTAATATTAATATTAATATTAGTGTTAGTTATTAAAATTAATGTTAATGATTATTATTATTATTATTATTATTATTATTATTATTATTATTATTATTGTGGATATTAATAAGAATTATTATTGTAGTTATTATTTTTAATTTATATTAATTATTGTTATGATTAATTATTATTTTTATTATTAAGTAAAAGTATTATTTATTTATTATTATTATGCTACAGAAATCGTTAACATTACTAATATCAATACTCTCACTCCTTCCCGCTCTCACATCGAATAAACCACTCCTACTGACTCTTACCCACTCCTACCCACTTCCAACCATTTCTTCCCACTCCTTCCTACTCCCACCCATTCCACATTTGCAATATACCCACAAAAAGAACTGAGCCTAAGTTACAAAGTAGGATTAAAAGGAAGGAAGAACTTTACTACTAAATCTGCTTGCCCAGATCAGCACTTACAGTGCCTATATTCTACTCAAATTGTATGAGCTCATATTTGGATTGGAAACATATTGATTAAACTCCAAATCACAAAATATCTCTTAAATTGAACAGGAATTTGATGAATTACATTTAAGAGTCTAAACAACTAATTCTAAAAGTGAAAATCAGAACTAGAACGAGAATGAAAAGTCCAGCCTAGTCTCTGCTCCTCCCTTGCCTTCGGCCTTACGCATTATTTTATTGCCTACAAATTCGAGTCTCCATTGTTTCACTTAATTCCTTCATTAAACTCCTTTTAAACGTTGAATCCATGATGGTGATGATGATGGTATGGTGGGTAACGGGTAGAATTTATGAGAGAATTAATGAAGTTATTGAAGGAGGAGAAAAAGAGGAAAAAGGCAATGGTTAGGCTTCGAAGAAGATGAAGTAGCAAGTGTTTATGGTGTAGTAGCAAGGAAAGAGACAGACCCGTGATTGAGAGAAAAGGCTAAGGGAGAAGGTGCAGGCAAGGGAGTCATGTGAGATCCGCGTGACCAATTAAATTGGGAGGGGACTGGTTCTGGATAGGCACGAAGGAAGAAAAGGAGAAGGGAAAAGGGGTAGATTGGGCTCCACATCGGGCCAAGGAAAGGAAGAGAATGGCAAGCCGATCTAGGAAATGAAGACTGGGCCAGAGAAAGCCCAGGCTTCTAGAGAGGGGGGAGAAGGAATGGATAGGCAAGGACCGCCTTCAAATGCCGAGGCTTCGGGCCTGCTCCTATAACTGGCTTCGACCCTTTTTTTCTTCTTGTTTTTATGGTCCAATAGTTCTTCTTCCATCTCCCTTTACAAGAATTTTGGACTTCTTAATTATTTTATTCAAATATTCATAGTTTCTACAAAATAAACAAAAAAATATTAAAAATTCTAATTTAACTATTTATTTTGAGCAAATATTAGATAATGAAAGGATATAAAATATAATAATATCAGGTAGAACAAAAACCAAAAGGGAGGTTCCGACTCGATTTATGTGAATCGAGGACTTTTGCCTATCTTTTCAAGAACATGGGGGAAAGAGAAATAGAAAGAGGGTGAGCTACCACAAGCTCAGTGAATGATTCTCAACCCCAAGAAAACAAAACAGTTGCATACAATACTTTTAAGTAGCAATCACACAGAAATTGATATTTAATATCCAGGTATTAAATATACAAAACTATCCACATCCAAGAACACCTTAATAACACCCCAGAACTATAATGGCATCCCTCCCATCTTTAGTTCAATGCTCAAAAACCTTGACCTTGACTAACCAACAAACCTTGTAACTTAGAAGTTATAGCCACACATTGCTCTTACTCAATATCAACATATTAAGCATACATGACCCCAACAGCGAGCTGAATCTCGCTAAGATCTAGACATTTAGGATAGTAAATTATTCGATTCTTAGATAAACACTGAACATCAAAAAAGTTCAGTTAGAGTTGCCAACTAGAGTTCTTTTAGTAGGAAAATGGAATTTAATGCATAAAAAGGCAAGAACCATTACTTAAACCAAATCAAGCACTTATAAAAAAAAAATGATTTCTTCCCAGGAAAGTCATTTCGAATTCAACGAAGCCTTTCTGAAGAGTACATACACTTTTCCAAACATTTATAATAGCATAGTCCTCAAACGAGGAGTCTTCAGCTCATAATAAGTAATGATATCACTTTCAAGGCATCAGATTCACTTGTTAGTGCTCTCTTCAAGTTAGTCTCATAATTCACAACTCATGGCATCCCCAAGGCCTCTCATGGTCACTGGACTTTTACCCTCGTCAGGATCTATTAGGATTCCCACTTCTGGATCTACTCCTAAGGAATTAGGGTTCCCGCACACCAGGTTTACTCGCTAGGCTATGTCCAAACAATTAGTACTATCCTTATAGCCAAAACATTTTAGATGCATCTCACTTTCAATACGTTTAGCATCAAATTCCCGTTATATCACAACAATGACATTTCCACTTTCAAGAAGGCTAAAATTCCTTAATAATGGCAAAAGCTGACTCTTGAAAACATAACAAAAGTTCAGCTTAACAAAGACACTTGTAAACGAGTTATCAGCTAAGTAAGCTCTGAGTTTCACATGAAAAGGCCGTTAAAACTCGTTTTAAAAGACATCATTTACAACATACTCATAATTAGTTCTACTTAAAAGAACTTAGCAATTTTCTTTCGCAAATTAGCCACAAGCTTTCAGATTTGCTAAATTCATTAAAAATTTGTAAGAAATGAAACCATTAAATTGTGCTCAGAACCTTTACACGACACTTTATCAATTCAATAGGGTAATGATTTAACATTTAGATGACGACCCAACTAATTGAACGATTTAACTGAATCGTTCAGCGAACGTGTTCATCTAATGTTCTTGGTTTAGGGTACGACAAGGAATCAATGCCCCAGACATGACAATAGGGAAAGTATGGTCTAGCTGAAGCAAGGTGGGATAAGTGACACGTCCGCAAGCGCATGAGTGCTATAGTGTAGATTAAAAGATCGTCCTTAGCGACCACAGTAATCTATCGAACTAATGTCTTATTGAAAATGCTAAGTAATCAATCCTTTTAATGAGTCGATTTAAATAAACTAATTATCTAATTGGAAATCAGTCAAAGTAAAGTATTTAGGAATTTGATTCGCCAAGTAAGGAGTTGGATTGTAGAATTAGGTGTAACACCCAAATGCGTATAATCCACTGTTTGCATTATCTTCATTAATTTCACCAATTAAAAGTGATAACCCAATGATTGGAGCGTTACTGCAGTCCAAAGAGGACAAGAATTCGCTTGTAAACAACAAATATGACAAAGCTAAACATCATTTACCATCACAAGGCATTCACACAATCATAAACCATCAGAACCATACATAAATAGTTTCCAACTATCTCAAAGTTTACACCAAAATATAGTAACTCTCTGTAGAGTATACAGTCTAACATAAGAATATTTCACAATATAGTGCTAAAAATATTTCAGAACTAATACGCCGCTGTTCCTTTCAAACTTCCTTGCTCACTTATCTCCTCCAGTCGGCCTGCTACCCTGAGGGTGATTCACTAAGCATTTTTCTAAAACAAAACAAGAAAACATTTCGCACTGTGAGCCGAAACTCAGTACATGCATTCCTGTATTTTTAAATGTTTATTGAAAAGCTAGTTGGGCCCACATTGCAATTCATTTTAATTTAAAATAGGGAATGAGATGAACATAAAACTGCATTGCTAATTATTATGTGATAGTGAACCCCTGGTAACTGTTATGATCTATAGATAGGTGTACACCTGCCAAGCTGATCGAGGGACCTGACCTGAAGCCGCATGGGTAACTGAAGGGCAATGCCCTGTAATTGATAAATGATGGGGTCGCTAATTATGTGACAAACCACTGATTAAATTGGCTCATTGATGTATTCACCAAAATTTTGATAAATATGTGCTGATTTCTAAAGCTACAGGCAATGAACGTACCTGAAGTCTTTAAAATGCAATCTCACTTGATAATACTTATGTCCAATGTGAAATGATAGAATAAGCCCCCTTTCTGCCTAACAAATGTAATTATAGGTAAATGCCATTAGTAAACAACATTCACTCCCATAATTTGTAACTTTAATGAAAATTGATTAATTAAAAGGGCATCCACGATTCAATCAATTCAATATAAGTTACACTAAAATGATTTGAAAACCAAATAAGGTAGGATCATTGAACTCGAAGTGAAACAAATTGGACAGAATAGAACAAAATGACATAATTGAGGTGATAATGAAAACATTTTAATAGATATTAATGGAATATGGGTTTTTGATATTTTTGTAATGGATAATAAGAGGTTTAATGCCAGGACAGGTGTTGTAAGGTTCAGGAAAACTCAGATAACCTTAGCTTGGCCCAATAGACACTGATTTTGTATCATTACTCTCCTCACTTCTTAAATTTGATTCTCATGCGCATTTAACTCGTTTTTCCAACCCAAGTAAGCTTCTATACACAATCAAAATTATTGAACTCACTAAACTTTGTAATTTCTTTGCAGTATCCATAATTATTTAGAAACTCTTGATAATATTTCCAAATATCATGATTTCTTTCTTCCCTCATATTACCGTTTGGAGGCCTACTTTAGAAAATCTATATCTTTCACCCCCGACCTCTAATTGAGCTATAAAACCCTAATATGAAAGTCCCGCAACACTTTCATTGAGGCAAAACGTAATTCTCACAATAGGATTCCTAAGATTGGGCTAGAACACAACTGTACAGCTTCGGTCTATCCTGCACAGTCTTAGCAAAATGACCATAATGTTTTCCCTATAGCTCAGAATGAAGTGATTCAAAAAGCATTTGAAAGATAACTCACTGATCCATCTACCTACTAAAAATCACAATTTTTTGATGGGCCAAACAGTGCTGGTTTAATCACGAAGAGACCCATGTGTTGGGTCTATTCACATGCCTACTGTTCTTGTTTTCCCCCTTCTCTCCACATAATCTCCCTCTAAAAATACTCCTTAAAATTAGTAAACAATACTTTGTTGTTCTCATCATCTTATATATCCATGTTACCTCAACATACTCCATAATTATCTTTATATATTCTTGAATTTGTTTTTCTCTTTACAAAAACACTCAAAATACATCCATAATCACACTTTTTTTTTTGCATATATGAGCCAATAACATATTGTAATCCATTGAAGAAATTTTCTACAATTCAATACTTTAAGAAAACTCACCCCAAGTCATTTTCCAAGTCAAACAACACATCCAAGATTCATTTTACCTCAAAGTATATACAAATAACATGCTTGATGCCAACAATAATCCAAACCATGCATAATCACCAAAACCCTAGCTATTGACCAACTTAACTCATCTTTATCTCATCCAAAATCACCAAAAACACCATCATAATCATCAAAAGAATTAAAGACTACAAAATCAAAGATAAAAGCAATCCAAATCCATCATTTTAACTTAAGCTTGCATGATCATGAACAACCTCAACTCCCACATACTTTCAAGTTTTACCAACAATTTAAACACCAAAATAACTCTTATTTCTATCAGTATAGAATGATGAACAAGCAAAATCAACATAATCAAAAATCAAAACCAAGAATCAAGAAGATAGGGTTAGGATTTACTCACTTTGTGCTTAAAGAAAAGAGGTGTAAGTGATGTTTGATGCTTGTGGAAATGTGAGGGTGGTTGTGGTGGTGGTTGATGGATGTTTGATGGCTAAAAATGGTGGCATCAGCAAATTCAGTAGCTAGAGGAATAAGGAGGGGCTACCATGTGGGGAGTGGAGGAGGAGGAGAAAGAGAGGCTTGATATTTTGTGATGTTTTTACTTGGATAAAAATGATCTAAGTTTTACTTGGTTGAGTTTATATCCAGCAAAAGTAGCTTAAACCAATGAAAATTAAACACATTCATGGTGCTTAGCCAAGTAAAATGAGTAATAGCTTGTTGGGCAGGAATTGGGCCAAAATGAGTTTGGGCCTTAAAAATACACTTTCGTAGCTCAAAATTAAATTTTTTTTGATGCTATGAAAATTAATTTAACCTTTTAAACCATATTTATCAGGGCCTACTATCGATTCATCCGAAATTTCACGATAATTAAAACCCGAATTGCAAAGTAAGGACCCAAATGATTTTTTCCAGATCGGGATGATCAAATATGAGTAAAAAATGCAAGGAAATTAATAATATGACTTAATTAGATAAATAATCATGATTTAGGATTGGGCCATTACATTAGGCATGCACTTTTCATGGATTGAACGATTCAAAGAATTGTAATCGAGTTGAATTTAATCCTTTCTTTCGAAATCAATTAAATTGCCCAAACAAATTCGACTGCACTCTTTCAAGTGTCTTTGATTTAGTTTAGGTTGAAGATTCATGAATGTCTTTCTTTCGAAATCAATTAAATTGCCCAAACAAATTCAACTGCACTCTTTCAAGTGTCTTTGATTTATTTTAGGTTGAAGATTCATGAATGCTAAGGCTCCTCTTAACAAGTAATTCTCTCTCAAGTTTTGCTAAATCAAGTTCTATTAAAGTGATCTAGTAGTGAGTTTCACCTTTCAGTACTTTACTAAACTACCTAACATAAACAAGCAAATTGGCCAAACTTTACTCACAAAATCTCAATCTCAAGATAGAAGTAAATCATTCCAATCATGAAACAAGCACAAGGTCATAAGATAAAGAATCCAACTATGATACTATGGCTAACAAATCCCTAGATTAAATAAAACTACTCACTCATATTTTAAATTCAACTAAAACAAGAGTTCAAGGATAAATTCAAAGGGAAGGAAAACTTCACAATAATGGCAACCCTTCAATTATGCCACAATCTTCAAGCCTCCAAGAGCAAAGCTTCTCCCTTCAATTCACCTTTTGCTCCTAGAAATAAACCAAACTAAACTCTAACTAAAAGAGAGAGAGATATGAGAATAGTAGTGCGATGGTTAGGGTTGCTAAACTTTTTTTCTTAACCCTTGGAACATGCCTTTTTAAGCACCAAATAGAGCATCCTCAACCACACAACCAAGGAAGATAAAGAGGTTAGCAGTTACAGGCTCACCACGGCCTATGGGGAACACCACGGTTAGACCGTGGTTCTGGTTGGTTCCGAAATCTTTTGCTCATCTCTTCTTCCACAGCCATAGGGCTTAGGGTACGTCCATGGTGGGTCAATATGCACTCAAATGAAGGTCAATTGTTGGGTCAAATGGTCTAAAATCTTGCAAAAGTCATCAAAGAACCATACCCAAGCATAAAATGATAATAGGAGTATAAATCATGACATTAAGCCCATAAATTCCAGAAGAAGTGCTACAAAACGTCCCTAAAATGAAGTATAAAAAAGCACTTATCAACAGGACCAAGTTGTTACTCAGTTAACGAACCCGGTTTAATACTGAACCGTTTCACTGAACTGTCAATGGACTCCTTTATTTCCCTGCCTAACTCCTACGTAATAATAGGTAACCATGAACCACAAATTAATAGAAGCAACAATTCAATTAATTTGTTACACTCATAACTTAGGCAATCAGTAAGTGATGAACACAGCTTCGGCTTCACATCAAAACACTTCATGGTTTCATTGATTTAACACACACACCCCTAAGCTCCCTCCTGACAGCATCGCCTATAAGTAATCCTTAGAGTCATCTCAATTTCAACCCAATTAATTTGAATCAACTCAATCAATCCTCCTTCTACGAATATATTCTCAATTCAGCTTAACAATCGAATCATATACTCATAAGTAAATAATAAATTCTATGCAAATTAACTGTTAAATTAAATCCCTCCTCACAGCCACCTTACTCCAACCTTAAGGGTTCAATTAATGGACTAAATGGGTGATTCGGAGCTGGCTTCGAATCTAGTTTCTGCCTTCCTGTTGTTGGTTGCATATCCTCTCTTCTCAGGCCTACTGCTACTCGATTTCGACCTTATCCTTTGTGTTGTTGATGCCGCTACTACTGTTGAACTCATCCTCCTCTTCTCTTCCTCGCGCTCACTTTCGCTCTCTAATTCGCTTTATGGCTCTCGCTCTTTTACTAGGTACGCAGAAATGGTGGGGGGGGGGTCAAAATGAAGAAGGAAGATGGGGGTGAGTTGTTGAAGAACGAAAGGCCTGGTGTCATGACTTAGAACTGGGAATGGAATGCCTGGTAGTTTAATAAAATTGGCCTTTTTCTCTTTTTTTCATCCATTAACTCAAGACATGGAAGAGCCTTGGTCCAAATAAATAAGCTCACAATCCTAGTATCTGCTAGCCCAATTGATTCAGCTAATCTCGCTCAGTTTAGTCTCGACTAATTACTAATTTCGCAAAATCATGCAATAAATCAACACAATCCAAAAATTGATTCACATAAATTAATACACTTAATCAACACACAAAATTTAATCTAATATAGCTAGTATTATAAAACTCGACTAATAAAATAGATAAACAAATTAATTAGCTTGAACGTGAAAATGCAATTCTATTACAGTCCCCCCCTTAATTTCATCCTCAAAATTCTACAGTCCATGGTACAACAACATATGGGGATCATATACATGTGACAACCGACCCCACACAACTCAACAACAAAATCCAAAACATTGCTCCACTATTAAATATAGATTTCAAATTAGAAAAGGAAGTTTATAGTAGCTCGCTGCCTCTTAGTCAATGCTCTTTAAGCGTCTACTCACTTTATTAAGGCGCCGAGGGCAAATCATGTATAAGAGGAGCAAATGAGTCGACATAGATAACTGTACAACAACAACAACAACAACAACAAAGCTGCCTAGCGTGGGTCTTGCTTTCCTAGGATTTGGGAAGATCTAGATGTATGCAACCTTACCTCTATAGGCATCTCTGCCTGTAGAGAGGCTAATTCCAAGAGACTCACAAAAAAATATTTTGTACATTTTATAGAAAAGGGATTTTGTGAAAACATTTTATAGAAAAAACTAAGGATTAGTAGCAGCGGATGAATTAAGAATTACTAATAAAGCAGGTGACAGTAACTATGTAAAACATAAGTACAACATAGCAAAGGAAAGAACTATACCTTAACAAACAGAGGTTGGCAAACAATATCTCTTTCTAGATGTATGTACTACTTACATACAAACACAACATATGGAAGAAAAAAATATAGTTATCAACATGGATAACTATATCAAGCTTATTTGCAAAAAAGAGCTGTAACTTTCAACGTTATATCTAGGAATCCAACTTAACTAGCATTACAGCCGACAAAATGGTTATGCATTGCCTTTGGGTGACATCTAAAGGCCTTTTATTCATAGCAATCAAGGTACATACCAAGATCGAGTCAAGGTAGGCAACTGAATCAATTTCATCCTATGGGATGAAAAAATCAAATCATTTCATAATCAAGCTAATCAACTAGGCTTCTATGTCATAACAGTGTAGTAGGGACATCACATAGCATCACATAGCATCACACAAATAACAAAAACAAGCAAAATGACACATAAGCTGAAAACGGCATCAAATAGAACAACAACTCAGAGAATCAAGAATAATCAACAACTTTCATCAATATTACTTATATGTAATAAGCAAATCTCTAAGGCAATGCACGAAAATATTAACTGATAAGCAAAGAAGCAACTTGGGGAAGAAAGGCTTCTAGACACTTACTTTGCAGAAGTGGGTTTGAACTAGTTGTTCAAGAAAATGAAGTGGGTAGCAAAACATGATACACATACCACTATAGTTAACAAATAGGAGATCTCCAACCAGTATATGTTATTAGATTAATAACATGTAAACAAGATAATCATAATAGCTTAATTGATGGAAGATTTTGTCTCGGGGTCTCCAGAAAAGACTGATAATCTTTAAATCATGAAAATATATGAGTAAAATGACATGCTAAATTTAATCGCATTCTAAAGCATGCAGAAGTCAGATCGTTCTAGCATCAATTCAATTCTTTCTGGGCTTCTTTATGACATCAGAATAGTAGGGCATCACATAGTATCACATAGCTGCATACCGTTGACAACAACACTTAAAGGACTCCTCTAGCTGTAACGACATGACATAGAAGAACAAGCCAACACACCGAAAATCAAATAATCAACAACATCAACTGATATTACATGTTCACACTGAGTAATTTACTGAGGATAACATATACAATTATTGATAAACAAGTAAGAAAAATGGTCTAATATAACCACTGACTGATGGGTAGGGGAGGCTTCTACATCTCTTATACACAAGTTGTCTAAGAAAAGTAGGCAAGTTATTCCTTGGTCGATATAGGTGTAACACAAGGTCCATATATTTTTAGCAATACACTTATATAACTTAGCTAATGGGAAGTTCTACCCTGGGGTCTCCATAAAGAATTGGTCATCTCTAACTCGCGGGAACCTGTAAATAAATTGACATGCCCATAAGTATAACTTTAGGCCCCTTGCACTCCCATTAGAATATTACAAGTATATGACACAACACAACTAAGCCACGCCAGGCTCTTCGTTTCGTTTAATCACATTAATAACCATGTTTCATAACTCGATGATTAAGTAATACGACATAGAATCCAATGCGACCACGTGTACACATATCGCATTATCAAGTCCCTTAGGTGTCTATAAGGAAGCATATATATATGTAAATGTATATCCCAGGTTTGAGGAATAGTAATGGTAGTATGCCAAAATGGTAGCATGATAACCCAGCAATGAAACAACTAGAATGGAGAAAAAGACACGAATAATGACCGGGATATAGCAAAATAGCAATGGCAACAAACCTAATGGCCAACAAAGCACAATTCTAGAGTGTCCTATGAAAATGACCACGTACGACATTAAACTTATTGTGCAAACACATAAAGTGAGTTAGATCAATCATGTCATGTCAGGGCACTCAGTTGAGTCATGCCAACATTTATTTTATACACACTCGCCATCAAGGTTAGGGCTAGGAATTCAACTACAACCTTGGATACACTAGCATACTTTCCTCCTCAAACATGAGATATACAAAAGGTGCACACATGCGAATGCATCCTCTTACAGTCATTACTTCTTGCATTGCGTACATGCATATACAACCACTCAAACTATATCATGAGATAATAAAATTCATAGAGTGCAAATAATGACATAGAGAACATAACGTGCAACAAAATACATAAGTTAAATTGTTCAGCTAGTTCAACCACATGCCTAACGAAACTGAAGTCAAGCAGACACCAAAAAGTGCATTTACTAAATAACTCATTCACAAAACACATAAATGACTGCTCATAACAAATCTAAGTAACTATATAAGCTTCCATAGCCCTCACATTGCACATAATGCGATGGTTATGCCTTAAAATACACAGGCTCATGATAGTGTTACACAGGGACATTTAGACAAGTATACATGAATGCAACACTTATTTGCAACCTATGCTCAAAACTATGCCTTGAGGCTTGTCCAAAATTATTAGAAGCTAGCCACTGACAAGCTAACAATTGTTTTGGGGTAAGGACAATGGCATTAATGGCCTTACAGATATACATCGAAGTTCTATGAGACGCATCTGTCTTATAAGGTAATCACAGGAGTCTTACGAACTCATAGTACAGAAGTGAAGGTTTAACCTTTTATAGAGAATTCTAGTTCTGCACTTTGTGTTAATACTTAAGAAAGTACTGGAAATGTATGGATCATCATCACGAGGGGGCAACACACATGGTGTGACAATTCTAAAGTTTATCAAGCTCTTCTTCTCATTTTTTATTTAGGTATATTAGGGTTTGATATAACTAGGCAATCCCACGGCAAGACTGACAACCCACATGGCAGAAAGTATAGTGCATGATTAGCTCGATAGTAATGGTAGTTGCATGATAAAAAGCCGGAAATACATTTTATGTAAACGCTAAGCATAAATCCTGACCACATATAAGTAGCAACGACAAGCATGCAGGATGCTTGGAATAGTACTTATGCAACAATCAACAAGACTTTATTTATCACCCAAATTGGCATGCATGAATATGAAAACCTCACTTATTTTCCTTAAATAATTCATAATTCACATAAGAGAGGTACCATCTATCTGATAGAAGTTTCAGTTATGAAAAGCAATTCTTAATCACTTTCCTAGTAGTTTACCATTAACAATCCATTAATGTACACATCTCGGCACACATACACTCACAAACAACATCCAATCATATATAAGGACACATACGTATAAATCTAAGCAGATGCATTATCACAAAATGGGTGAAGTCTTCAATGTGAGAACAAAAACCTAACCCACTAATTAGAAAAGACTTTAACTTTCTAAAATCTCTAGGTTTTCAAAAATGAAAAATAGTTTAACTGCTTCTAGCTCCCTTCTCTAACAACCTTTGAATATGTCTGCTTACTCCATTACAAGGCCTGAGGAGAAAATCGTTCCTAAGGGCAAAGAATGGTCTTAGAGTTAACTATTTCCACCCTTTTAAACTTAAAATCAAGCATACCTTCAACGATATCGTCAAAGATGTATGCATAAAAACAGTTAATAATGAAGCCAACACTTAGCTAAACCATGAGAACACAAGTCATTTAGCTTATACTCTTACATATAGCTCACTATCCCAATCATTCAGTTTACTCTATAATCAATCAATCAATCACATCAGCATGCAAATCAGAAACATATTTACATCCCACTCAAGAATTATCTAAACGGCTGTATGAAATGCAAGACTCAGGTAGTGACATATGATTGTAAGACCTTGCTCTAATACCATCTGTAATACACCTATTTCCTAAGGTTAGTGATGTTAGTGATGTCTAAAATTTTGGAATGAAGCAGATAGAGTTCCTCCTTAAAACTGAGCATAACTTAGGCTTATAGCCTTACACTAGGTACCTGTAACAATAAAAAAACATAAAGAATATGTCTAACAAGCTCAAAGGCTACACGCCAGAGATCACAATTCCACAGGCCACACACCTGGAACACATAAGTTATAAAGCTAAATAAAATAAAGAAATAAAAGGCACAACTCAACGAATCACCAGCTGGAGCTCTAGGTTATATCTTGAAAGCAAAACTCAACTTAAAGCCAACAAAATGACTAACTATTCATATGGTTAGCCCACACGGGCATTTAAAACGATTGCTAGTCAATATGCATTAAATGAACTATAGTAATTAACTTATATATGTTCAAGAATTTACGAATACATCACATTATGTCATTTAACTCATGAATCTAGGTATATATACGTATGACTCATTTTTCAAAGCAAAAGGAGGTTTTAACTCAATTTATGTGAATTGAGGACTTCTTCTTGTCTTTTCAAGAACCTAAAGGAAAAGGAAAATAGAGAAGGGATGCACTACCACACGTTTACTGAATGATTCTTAACCCCAAAAAAACAAAATAGTTACATGCAATACTTTTAAGTAGCAATCACATAGAAATTGATATCTAATATCGAAATATTAAACATATAAGACTGTCCATATCCAATAACACCTTAATAACACCCCAGTATTATAGTTATGGACTTAATTTACAATGCTGTAAATAATTCAATACGCTGGGCTTCCTCCTTACAGCACCTCCCACAAAAAGTCCTCAAATTCCACTCAATGGTTTAACCCTAAATTCATCAAATACTCAATTTGGTTTCGATTCAACAACATCATCGCCTAATTCTCATAATGTAACTAAGGTTCTTGACCATATAGCATGCTAGTTTAACCATGATACATGACTTTAAGGGTTATGGATGGGTGCGTGTAAAATGATCATTGACATGATTCGACGGAGTAACCTAGCAGACATGACTAAGCTACCCTGTATTATATTTTATGCGAGGAGTTTATGCAACGCTTGGTAAATTTCATAGAGAACCTTGGGGGATACTTTGCTAACCATCATATGTGTTGCTAATGATGTCTTATTATACTTTGGTTATTATGTTTGACCTTCCCTCTATTCTAGTCGTCCGATAGCTAGGCATGATACCATTTTGCATATTACCACTACCATTTCTCAAGTTACGACCACATGTGTATGTAGTTGCTCATGAGCACCTCAAGGAATTTGGCAATGTGTTGCCTTTAGTCAGGGCCATAAGATCTATGTCGTATCCCTCCAGCGAGTTATAAAGCATGGTTGCTAATGCGACTGACTAGAATGCATACCCTAGTGTGACTTGGTTGTACTGTGTTATAACTTGTGATATTCTTGTAAATGTGCAAAGGGACCTAGTGAAAAATCTATGAACATACCCATGCATTTATATTATTCTACAACTTAGAAGTGACCAGCTCTAAACAGGGAGCCTAGGGTAAGTCTTTCCACCAACAAAGCTCTTGTGATTACCTTGTCTGCTTGTCTTCGTGACTAAGCATTCTGGCCAAAAATTTCTTTCTTATCTAAGTGAAATTGTTGAGGTATTTACCTAGGAACTCTACATGCCCATGTAAAGCCACCTTACCTTAGTAGTTGAACTCTCATGGAATGACAATTGAGTTGTATAAAGGTAACGCTAGATATACAAACCTTGTATCAGACCTACCACAACCAAGAAACCATTTACCTACTTCTCTTAAACAATTAATCTACAGACCTATACTGGACTCTTACTATGCATCGACCCACATTCTTGTTATTTAGCTTCACCAAGTTCTGTCCGTGCGTGACAATTGGTAGTTAAATATGTTATCCTCCTGCAAATTGCTCCCTACATATATGTTAGACTGATTCATGTTGCTATGATTCTTAGGCAGGAGAATGTTGAGTTGTTAATTCTATGCAACGTCATTGTACTAAGGTGATGCTATATGATGCCCTCATTGCTGTGATGTGCTGTAGGAGTTTCCAAGTTAACCAACTTGCTTCTACAGCGAATTGCTGTAATGTTTTAGAGTGAACTTGAGCCAATTGACTGCTCGTATATGATCTTAGTCTATTATGGCTCAGTTTTCATACCTTTAGATGCCAATTCATAGCGATGCATATACATAGAGTTATTGGTCACGATGCTGGTAGTGATTAGATAATTGAAGGTCTGTGTGCCTTTAAAATAAGTTTGATATTGTTTTCCACGACAACTCACTTACCCCTCTTCTATGTGATTTACCCTAAGTGCATGAATTGAGTGAGTAGTTGCTAGAACATGATTGGCGAGGGGGTGACTAGATACGATAGCCTCCTTTCCGATTTAAAGGACACAATTAATGGTAAAACAAGATTTCAGATTCTATTATCAGTTGTGTAGATCATGCTATGTATATGTGCATGTTATGAATGATTGAACTATAGACCCTAAAATTTCAAGGACGAAATTCTTTTAAGAGGGGAAGAATGTAATAGGCAGGGATCTTCATCTGGGCCTAACTATTTAGATTAATGTTTTTATTAACTGCGTTCTATTTAATTGGCCATGTTAGACTATGTGTTTGCGTACTAGTTAAGTGTGATACTTATAAGAAGTAATTTTATTAATTTTCCTAATTTGTTACACAATTACGTGAAATTAGTGATTCGTTAAAATTAAGCCGAAGCATAATTACGCGAAATTAGCAAGTTATGTGAGGATATTTGAGGTTGAGATTAAGCGAGATCAGATGATTTAGCACCAAACTTGGGTTAATAGGTGGGATTAAACAACCAAAACAAGAAAAATAAAAGAAAAAGAAGCAAAAGGGGTCAAGGCCCCTTTCTCCTTCACAAAAACATAAAGTAGGGTGCTTTTTCAGCTACCTAGCCTCGCGCACACAGCCGGGAATGAGAGAGAAAAAGGGAGAAAGAGATCGAGGGGGAGAGCGAGATGAGAGAAGGCAGAGTACGATGGTGTGCCACCACCACGCTGGCGACTGGCATGGTGGCCAGTACGACCGGCTTCAAGCAGCGACCCCTGCGACCCACAAAAGTTAGAGAGAGAAAAAGAGAGATGTTCAGGCTCGTGATGCACGGCGACCACCAAATGGGGCGGCGAACTCTGACGGTTGCTGGTGAGAAACTAGTGGCCGAGGAGCACTTGGGGAGGGTTTAGCGTGCGGCAATGAAGTGAAGGATGAGCGGAGAGCCGCGAACCAAACCCCAGCCACCACCATCACCACTACTGGCAGCCTGACTTGAGGTCAGGAGAGCGAGAGGAATAGGGCATGCAAACAACAGCAGCAAGGCTCGGAGCAGCAACAAGGGGGAGGTTAGAACACTTGAAATTTAGCTACAAATTAGCCTAATCAGCTTAGGAGTTGGGTCCTTAAGCTTGGAGTGAGGTTGGTGGTTCTTGACTCCCAAAACTACTAATAATTTGCAAAATATTTACGAATTATTTGTGATATGTGATTCAATAATTAAATTGGAATTTTGATGAATTGAGAATCTATGAGGAGTATGTGGATTGATTTGGGTTAAATTGAGATGTTTTTGAAAATTATTATGCCGGGTGCCATGAGGAAAAAGTTAGGGTTATGCGATGAACAAAATATTTTTACGAAGTGTATTGCCGTGTATTTATGTCGTGTGATTATGTTGTGAGTGCTGAACTGATAGTATTTTGTAGTAACTTGCTGACCATTAATTATATCATTGCTGTTAAGGTCATTGCTTGCATCCTTTGTGACCTTAGAGTAAATCAAAAAGTGCTTTGAATTAGCTGAATAGTTCACGAATTAATTCGATGGCAAACCAGATTCGTGAACTAGGTAACCTTTTACTTGTTCCAATATGCCCTAGATGAACCTCACTTGCTGATTGTGTTCTATAACGCCCCCAAAATGCTAATGATATGATTTACGGAAAAACTGTAGCAGAAGACTTAATGATAGAAGGCGCTACCATCGTCCTGATAAGGATAAGGCTCACTGAAACCATTTGATCTTGCAGCTCATGTTCAAATCACAATATCTATCAAGCTGAAACACTCCAACACCAAAGTCCATAATAGTTCAACTTCAATACAATCGACTTAATCATACCATTTACTAAGTCCACTCACACTACACAAGTATATTGAGCATAGACCTAAGTTGACCCTGAGATCAATCCTGACATTCATACTATGCTGAATCCACTGTGAGCATTCTGATGACTTTGAAAAAGGGCTTGTGAAATGGAGAAACATGTGATACTTCTTAACCTAAAATGAAAAACATGAAAACAATTCGAAAATGTGAGCAAAAACTCAGTATGTGCATTCTTGTGTTATAAAATGAGCGTAAAAACACTGTCGAGGGGTACCTGCGTTTGCAATTCATTTAGTTCACAATAACAATGAAAATGAAAGTAATATGAAACTGAATTGCTTATTATTATCTGGACATGAACCCCTTGCAATGATGTACACCTGCCAATTCGATCAAGAGTTGGCCTGAAGCCGCGAGGGTAAATGATGGGCTGACGCCCTATAGATGATAATTGACGGGGTTACAAGTTAAATAGAAAATCACTGTATAAACTGATTCATTGATAAACTCATTAAGAGTTGTAACTTGATAAATGTGTTATGCTTTCTGAAGATACATGCAATAGAGGTACCTTGAGTCTTTAAAAATCTCATCTGACATGATAAATATGTTTTGACTTGATAACACTTATGCATAATAGGGAACGAAAACTAAGTCTCGACTCTGTTTCATAAATGCCATTATAGGTATGTGTAGTCAGTAAATGAACCTTGCATAACTGAGTAAATAAAAGTATATATAATAGAAATTGAGTAATTAAATGGTATACATAACTTGGTTAATTCAATATGACTTCAAAACTAAATTAATAAAAGTAATTAGATTCGATATAAAGTAAATGAAAGTAAAATAGTCTACCAATGAGATAAGTGAGATTACAAAGGTAAAGGCCTTGATGGTGACAATTGAGAGATGGTCGTGGCCTTTTCTGAAATAGGTTGCTGATACGAGTTTAGGACTTGCTGATGTATAGCTTGGCTCAAGATAACAACGAGTACACTATATTAGCTTGATAAATACCTTTGATACATTCTAAATAGCATAAACTGCAATAAATTGATCCGATAAATGTAGTTTCTGAGTCACAACTCTACCTACTTCTCATATTTCATTCTTAAATCCATTAGATATAGAATTCCACCCCGAACGAATCATTGAACTTAATAGAAGCTATTAAGCTCACCAAACTTGGTATTTTCTTTGAAAAACTCATAAATGATTCAGAGCTTGTAAACAAGCTCCGAAATTATATACTTGTCTTCTTCTTTCTTATTAATCAAGCTAAAAGCTCCATGAAAGTCCATGAATATTCATTTCCCCTTAAACGACCTTGCTTGGCCGAAAATACACAAAATGAGTGCATGATTAGTCTCACTCAATCTTTATTATTGCTCTTTACATAATTACTCAAAATATTTCCAAAAATCACCAAACTCAAAATACTCAACCAAAATTCATAAAATCTTGTAGGAAATTCGAACATAATATGGAAAATCTATAGTAAAATTATCAGAATTTTCCTCCAAGTATATGCTGCACAGAAATTGCAATAACAGTCCAATTTACACCAAAGCAGATCAGTTCACTTCAAAAATTCATAACTTTCATCCTTAACCTCAAATAAAGACCTAAAAACCCAATATGAAAGTATTAAGAAGTTCCAAAAAAATTTTATTTGTAACACAAAACATGATTCCCACAATATGGCTCCCAAAATGGGGCTAAAACACAAGCGTGTCAATTTTGGTGCATTCTGCACAGTTTTGGTGAAACGACCATAACCTTTTTCATAGATCTCAGATTAAGGTGATTCAAAATCCATTTGAAAGCTAACATGCTAAAATATCTACCCACCAAAAATAATAATTTTCCCATTGGCCAATCATTACCAGTTTAATCCCGAAGTCTGTCCTGTTTTTTGAAACTTCTAGCCCTCACTGTTTCAGCTTTTCCCCCTCTTTTCACACAAATCCTCACTTGAATTCATTCCAAATCACCAAAAACATTATCATAATCATCAATAAAACTAAATATTACAAAATCAAATGCAAATCAATCCATAAACATGGTTTTTTACTTAAGCTTGCATGAACTGATTACCCCTAAACTAGAGCTGGGAATGTTTGACCCGATATGATAACACAACACGAAACCAAGCCGAAGTTACTGAAAGAAATCTGAACCTAGCCTGAACTGAATCGATTTCGACCCGAAGTCGACACGACCTGATCGTTTAGCATGAGAACTTGTTACTTTTCAATTTCAAGCAAATCTAGGCTATTTTCAACACTGACACGAAATTGACCCGTTTATTAAATAGGTCGACCCGATCCGATCCGTTTCCCAACTCTACCCTAAACCGTAGCATGATTCAAGCTCAACTCCACCATGATCAACACCAAAACAACTCTTATTTCTTATCAAAACATCATGATCAATGATCACAAATATCAAAACAAAAATCAAAACTAAAATAAAAATCAAAACCAACAAGATCAAGTTTCAAGATTACTCACTTTGCTTGAGGATACGTAGAGATGGAGGTGATGTTTAGTGGTTTTGATGATGGAGGATGGTGGCTAGTAGTACTAGGATGTCGGGGGGGTCGGGGGGTCGAAGATCACCAGGGCTGGCCAAAAAACAGCCAGACAGTGGCTGGAGCTGTTGCCATAGGGGAGAGAGAGAGGAGAGAGAAAATAGAGTTTTTGGGTTGATTTGTGTTTGTTTTGACTAATCTAACTCTTGGCTGATATTTTATCTAGAAAAGTGACTATTTAGCTAACCATGGTTAAGCTTAATCATGGTAATTAGTTAGGTCAATAAGCAAACTTGTTGGGCTTCAAATTAGGCCCAAAAAAATTGGATTCGGAAATAAAATGCTTCATGACGATAACGTTTTTGCATATTTTTGTAATGTTATAAAATAATAATAACAATAACAATAATAATAATAATAACAATAATAATAATAATAATAATAATAATAATAATAATAATAATAATGATAATAATAATAATTTCTTCAACCATAATTATCGAGGCCTACTATCGATTCACCCGATATTTAATTAATCAACAAAGCTTGAATTAACAATCAATAAAACTTGAATTGCAAAATGGGACCCAAATGAAATGTCCTCCAATCGGCATGATTAAATATGATAAATGAGAGCAGAAAATTTAAATAACATAAGGTAATTTGGTAAATATATAAATTGAGTGTAACTGAATTAATAAACATAATTTGGTTAAACAAATAACCATGAGTGATTAAATCCATAAGCATGATAAATTACATGAATAAACATGATTAATTAAATAAATAAATATGATTTAAATAAATAAATATGGGTTAGGGTTGGGTTAGTACAGCCTTCCCGTCTTAAAGAGTTTCGTCCTCAAAACTTGTGTCGCTTGCCAAATGTATGCAATGCTGCTTTAAAAACACATGGGCTATTGGTTCCCATTGCTTCCCTCTGAAGAGGTATAATTTGCCCAATGTACTCCGACTAAGGGTGTCTACGTATTGTATAACTACTTAATCCCATGTTTCAGTAGTAAATCCGAATGCTTCTCCCATAGTAGCCTTAATGAACTCAATTACTTTGATTCAAAATTGATATTCTCTTTGAAAGGAAAGAACCTTGTTACAAGTGAGGAGGTACTCACTACTGGTTCATCACCTTGCCCATTAATGGAAACTGTTGCATACACTGATAAGTACTCTGATACTATTACAGCCTATAAAACACGTTATATATGTGTTCGGGTTCAACAGGTAGGTGCAGTCAACAAGCTATAGGATTTAACCTTTCAATGAATCATAAGGCCCCATAACTAGTCCCTAATTGTCCTTAAATAGTCGGTCTCTTACTATCTTGACTAGAAAAGCCTTTTGAAATACTTCATAACCCATATGAGACTTTGGTTATTTCTTTGTTTTGCCAGCACAACTCTTTTGTCGACCTTGTATTACCTCAACATGTACTTGAACTTTCCCTCTTAGTGCTTGCTTGGGTTAGCTCTGACCTTATACTCAATGTTTCTTTTGGCTCACTCTAATATAATTAGACAGTGCTAGAGATTATGCCCTTATAAAAATGTCCTCATCTGATATTCCTAATGCATCACAGGATCTCCCCTCATCAGACTACTCAAGGATCTGCTCTCGGTCGACAATGGGCAATGAAATGACCATGGTTAGGGATGAGAGTGATGAAATTCTTAGCCAAATAAATCATTGCATACAAAAGAAATGAACAATGAGACTAGAAAAGGCTAATGAAGGAGAGATTATTATAGGGTGGTTAAAATAAAGATAACTATAAATGTATCATGAATTCTGAGGTATAATGCCATAAGAATTGTGGTTTATAAATATGGACCATAAAGGGTCCAAGAAATAATCAACCAAGCAGAAAGATGGCATGGTTATACGCGGGTTTAACTAATGAATTGGAAACAAGATGACAAGCAACTGAACTTCAACTAGGTGACTTTATAACCACAAGCAATAAGATAAGTGCAATAGATGGATAGGACAAGCAATATGCAATAAATAGATAGATAGATTGGATAAGCAAAGCACAGTAGATAGACAAATAGAATGGACAAGCAAAGTGCCAATAGATAGATAAATAGATTGAGTAGGCTACAATAAGAACATGCTTTTACTCATATGAAGTCAATTCTAGTACAACAATAAGATTAAATAGAGAATACAGAAGTTTATTTATCATAATGTAAGATATATGTGTAGGAGTTGAAGTTCAAAACAAAGAGAGTAAGGGATTTTGACAATCGCAATCACCCACACCAATGAGAGTTGAATTACATTATGAATTCAGAACAGGTTATACAAGCTTATCGTTATGAATAAATGAGAGGTAAGGTAGATGTGTGAATCAGCTCTCAACGGAATGAACTACAACTCATGATCATAAAATAAAGATGGTGAAGGTCGAGAGTACTGGAATGTTGCCAACCATATAAGGTTGAACAAAAAATATATTGCATATTTAACAATGGGTTTGCAAAGACATGGAAGATCATGCTAATAGGAAATGTCGGGTTGAAATGCAAGGGAGATTATATAATATTGGATAGTATCAAGGTTTAAAGATGAGACAAGCAAACAATTTCAAGAATTATTATAAAAGGGCATTCTTGCAAAAGATAAACTATGATTGCATGGTTTAGGTGCGATAATCCAGACCTCAAATCATTCCTAGAAAAGACTTCTATTATTGGCAGTTAATCCCATATATCATTTATTTAAGGTATAGGGCACTTGTTTTTGATAGCAATCTTGTTCAACTCTCTGTACACAATACACAACTATAAGGTTCTGCCTTCCTTCTTCACACATATAAAACTAGGTTTCCCACAGTGACACACTTAGTCAAATAACTCCCTTCTGTAACAACTCATCTTGTTAAATCTTTAGTTCCTTGAACTCTACTGAGGGTCATGTGATAGGAGCTCTGAAAATGGATTAAGCACCTAAAATTAGGTTGATCTGAAAATCAATGTTTCTTAGGAGAAAACAGTCCTAAAAGTCCATAGGTGAAACATCTCTAAATTCACAAGCTGTAATTATAGACATGTACATACCGAGTATGGTTAGCATATCACTAATATTCAATGCATTACTGACACGATAGCTCACTTGCTTGCACAGTGTAATTAGGGCGAAAATAGGGTTTTTCTTCTCCCGGTACATAGAAACACCTGTCTAGTCTTTCCACATTTTTCAAACTAGCCTTAAGATCCTTACAAGTCATCCTCTACAAGCACACAATCAGTTCATCCCCATAATGACAACAAGGTCTCCCAATCCAATTGGATTGAGCGCCCAATGAATATGTTTCCAACAATATTAATAGAGGCATATTATATAAATGATAACACATTCAACTATTTACTGGTCTCAGTAAATTTAACAGATAGGGGGACAATTTAAAGTGTAAAGAGGTGCAACCACACCATGAACTCTTGCAAAGAGATTTCTTTATTGATTATAAAGGACAGACATGTAAGCTGAATGAATGAAAGGACAAACATTCGTAATGAAAGATGGGCATGTAAATGTCCTATATATACAAGACATGCAGTTTATTCATGATGTTCATGATAGTAAAGTAAATGAACGATGTTATGAAGTTCAGAGGGAGTATTAAGTAATAAAGGTGAAGAAATGTAACAGATTACCAAAACGGCTTTTGAAAAGTCATACGATATCCATATGTGAGTAAAATGATGAAGATAAGGGTCAACAGTACCAGAAGGGAAATTTTATTCATCTAGTGTTTGAAAGGACAATACATCAAGATGAAGGAGTCAGCCTTATGACTGAACATGATGACATCCATCAATAACACATTTTGCAGTAAATGGAAGTCTTGGATAGGCATATAAACTTCAAAATTACTGGCAGATAGAAATAGTACAAGTCATTATTTATCATTAATAAGATAGGCTGTACTAGTGAAGAAACGATTATCAAAATAACTTGTGTAACAACATGCAATCACGACCATAGAGTACTATGCCAACATGATATTATGGTGCTATAGAAACACGAACAATATGGATCCATTTAATTGCTTAAAGGGCACTCAATGACTGGGTCTGAAGCAACTAAAGGCTTTGCAAGCAATAAATGAATAGTGACCAAATAGAAGCAATGAGTTAAAGTAGGTGACAGTAAAAATATGAACATAGCGATGATTGAACTGTAAGTAGAATGGGTCAAATATACTTACGAAGAACTGCAAATCACATAGTAACGCATACCGGGGGTAATTATAGGCTCCATTATGGAAACGAAGAATTGAACGATCATGATTGTCAGGGTTTAAATCGCCTATAAGAAAGGCTGCTCAGATATGTTTAAAAGACTCCCCACAGACCACATATGAATTTATCATAAACACTCTATTACAAATCAAGAGAGTGTTAGTGGCAAAGAAATGATGCCTCTGAACAATTTAAGGTAACTAGGGTAGAAATAAGTCAATGATAGGAAGTAATGGGAGCATTAATGAGGTAAGGCCTTAGTGTCAAGACCAGATAATTCCTATATATGGAAGCTTATTCTTACTTGTACCACACATATAATGCCAAGTAGCACACCTTAAGCTACTAATTGTTATCACCATATATAAGCACTCATTATAGTGTTCATCTCATACTGGTTCCCTTCAAAGATATTGCCCCACAAGGCATTTCCTCATCTAGAGATTTACATCTAACTTGACACTATATTAATCCATTAAGAAGCTGCAAATGGAATCTCCACATCGGGTTTCAACCATATATTACAACACCTCAATAAGACTCTCAAATCCTGGGGCAAAACAGACAGAGTTCCACCTAAAACCTAACTAAAACCTAGGCTTAAAGCCTTACAATAGATACTTGAAATGGACAGAAGCAATTCAATAGCTCAACGGCCACACGTTGGAGTTCATAACTCAATGGGTCACATATCCGGAACGCACAATTGCAAAAATTTAAACAAATGAGAGAAATAAAACATACAATACAACTCCCAGATAAATGAAAGCATACTTCATTAACAGGTCACCCAAATGGTTCCACACTCCACTTTGCTAATGCTTGAATCTCAGGATATTACCAAATGATTAAGTCACCTAAATAGAAATGGTTCCTCCATATGTGCCCATACATATGAACTTATAGTCAATAGCTCATTTAACTGGTCCAGCATAACTCATACAAACCTTGATAGCTAACTCATAAACACTTGATAGCTCACAGTGACCCTTAAAACCTTAGCTCTGATACCAAAATCTGTAATGCCCCCAAAATGCTAATGATAAGATTTACGAAAAACCTACAGCGGAAGACTTAATGATAGAAGGCGCTATCGCCGTCCTGATAAGGATAAGGCTCACTGAAATCATTTGATCTTACAGCTCATGTTCAAATCACAATATCTATCAAATTAAAACATTCCAATACCATAATCCATAATAGTTCAAATTCAATACAATCGACTTAATCACATCATTTGCTAATTCCACTCACACTACACGAGTATATTGAGCATAGACCCAAGTTGACCCTGAGGTCGATCCCCACATTCATGCTATACTGAATCCACTATAAGCATTCTGATGACTTCGAAAAAGAGCTTGCTAAATGGAGAAACATGTGATACCTCTTCACCTAAAATGGAAAACATGAAAACAATTCAAAAATGTGAGCAAAAACTTAGTACATGCATTCCTATATTGCACAATGAGCATAAAAACACTGTGGATAGGTACCTGCCTTTGGAATTCATTTAGTTCGCAATAACAATGAAAAGAAACTGAATTACTCATTATTATCTGGATGTGAATCCTTTACAATGATATGATCTATACATAGGTGTATACCTGCCAATCCGATCAAGGGTTGGCCTGAAGCCGCGTGGGTAAATGATGGACTAACACCCTATAGATGATAACTGACAGGGTCACAAGTTAAATGGTAAATCACTGTATAAATTTATTCATTGATAAACTCATAGAGTTATAACTTGATAAACATATTTTGCTTTTTGAAGATACAGGCAATGGACGTACCTTGAGTCTTTAAAAATGTCACCTAACTTGATAAATATGTTCTGACGTGATAACACTTATGCATAATAGGGAATGATAACTAGGTCTCGACTCTGTTTCATGAATGTCATTGTAAGTATGTGTAGTCAGTAAATGATCCTTGCATAATTGAGTAAATAAAAGTATACATAATAGAAATTGAGTAATTAAATGGTATACATAACTTGGGTAATTCAATATGACTTCAAAACTAAATTAATAAAAGTAATTAAATTCGATATAAATTAAATGAAAGTAAAATAGTCCACCAATGAGATAAATGAGATTACAAAGGTAAAGGCCTTGATGGTGACAATTGAGAGATGGTTGTGGCCTTTTCTGAAATAGGTTGCTGATACGAGTTTAAGGCTCGCCGATGTATAACTTGGTTCAAGATAATAACGAGTACACTATATTGGCTTGATAAATACCTTTGATACATTCTAAATTGAGTAAGTAATAAAGGTTTGAAGTCAAGAAAGATATATTTGGGTTCAAAATAACATAAACTGCAATAACTTGGTTTGATAAATATGGTTTCTGAGTCACAACTCTCCCCACTTCTCATATTTCATTCTTAAATCCATTAGATATAGAATTCCACCCCAAATGAGTCATTGAACTCAATAGAAGCTATTAAGCTCACTAAATTGGGTACTTTCTTTGAAAAATTCATAAATGATTCAAAGCTCATAAACAAGCGCTCAAATTGTATACTTGTCTTCTTCTTTCTCATTAATCAAGATAAAAGCTCCATGAAAGTCCATGAATGTTCATTTCCCCTTAAATGACCTTACTTGACCCAAAATACATAAAATGAGTGCATGATCAATCTCACTCAATCTTTATTATTGCTCTTTACAAAATTGCTCAAAATGCTTCTAAAAATCACCAAACTCAAAATACTCAGCCAAATTTCATGAAATCTTATAGGAAATTTGAAAATAATATGGACAATCTTCAGTAAAATTTTTAGAAGTTTCCTCCAAGTATACGCTGCACAGAAATTGCAATAACAGCCCAATTTGCACCAAAGCAGATCAGTTCACTTCAAAAATTCATAACTTTCATCCTTGACCTCAAATGAGACCTAAAAACCCAATATGAAAATATTAAGAAGTTTCAAAAAACTTTCATTTATAACAGAAAACATGATTCCCGTAATATGGCTCCCAAAATGGGGCTAAAACACAAGTGTATCAGTTTTAGTCCATTCTACATAGTTTTGGTAAAACGACTATAGCTTTTTTCACAGACCTCGGATTAAGGCAATTTAAAATTCATTTGAAAGCTAACATACTAAAATATCTACCCATCAAAAATAATAATTTTCCCTTGGGCCAATCATTACCCGTTTAATCCCGAAATCTACCCTTTTTTTCTGAAATTTTCAGCCCTCACTGTTTTAGCTTCCCCCCCCTTTTCACACAAATCCTCACTTGAATTCATTGCAAATCATCAAAAACATCATCATAATCATCAATAAAACTAGATATTCAGATACAAATCAATCCATAAACTTGATTTTAACGTAAGCTTGCATGAACATGATCATCCCTAAAACCCTAGCATGATTCAAGCTCAACTCCACAATGATCAACCCCAAAATAACTCTTATTTCTTATCAAAACATCATGATCAATGATCACAAATATCAAAACAAGAATCGAAACTAAAATAAAAATCACAACCAACAAGACCAAATTTTAAGATTACTTACTTTGCTTGAGGATAAGTAGAGATGGAGGTGATGTTCAGTGGTTTTGATGATGGAGGATGGTGGCTCGTGGTACTAGGATGTCGGGGGGGTCGGAGGTCAGCCGGGTTGGCCGAAAAACAGCCAGACAGTGGCTGGAGCTGCTGCCATGGAGGAGAGAGAGAGGAGAGAGAAAATGGAGTTTTTGGGTTGATTTGTGTTTGTTTTGACTAATATAACTCTTGGCTGAGATTTTATCTAGAAAAGTGAATATTTAGCTAACCATGGTTAAGCTTAATCATAGTAGTTAGGTAGGTTAATAAGCAAACTTGTTGGGCTTCAAATTGGGCCAAAAAAATTGGATTCGAAAATAAAACGCTTCTTAACGATAACGTTTTTGCATAACTCAAAATTAAATTTTTGTAATGTTATAAAATAATAATAACAACAATAATAATCACAATAATAACAATAATAATAATAATTTCTTAAACCATAATTATTGAGGCCTACTATCGATTCATCCGATATTTAATTAATCAACAAAACTTAAATTAACAATCAATGAAACTTGAATTGCAAAATGAGACTCAAATGAAATATCCTCCATCCGGGATGATTAAATACGATAAATGAAAGTGGAAAATTAAATGACATAAGGTAATTTGGTAAATATATAAATTGAGTGTAATTGAATTAATAAACATGATTTGGTTAAACAAATAACCATGAGTGATTAAATCCATAAGGATGATAAATTAAATAAATAAACATGATTAATTAAATAAATAAATATGGGTTAGGGTCGGGTTATTATATGTTCAATGCTTTAGTTGTTGCAGCACCTGTAGTAGAGACAAGATTTAGGCCGTTGAACACTTCAGTTAAACGGTAATGTGTTGTTATAAGATTGCGAGTTTATTTTAAATGCTTTATCATGTAACTTAGAATGAAATTTGAGAAACGCAAAACTTGAGATTGATTTACAATTTCAATTCATTGAATACCTTCCCATGAAACTAAGTATAATAATGTTATAACAGCTGAATACTAAATTAAGTTTGAACTTCTTTATGTGAAATTGGAAGTTGCTTGGCAGCTAATTTGTTTATAGGTGTGCTTTACCAAAATGAATGGTTATATGCTTTTCGAAAGTCAAATGACCTTATCTAGGCATTTTAGCCTTTCTGAGAATGAAAAGGCCATTGTTGTGATACAATGAGAGTTTTAATGCAATAGGTGTTTAAAGTGAAATGCATTTGAAATGTTTTAGGCCAGGAGAATGGTGTTAAATGTTTGAACACAAGTTCAGGGAGCAGACCCAGTATGTAGGAAACCTGAATTCCTAGGGAGTAGACCCAAATGTGGGAATCCTAGAAGACCCTGACGAGTTTAACGGTCCACTGATTTTGATAGTCCCTGGGGATAGTATGAATGCTAAGTGTAGATCTACCCTAGGGTGAGTGTAGATCTCTCCTAATAAGCACGAATATAAGAATCCCAAGCCCCTTGAAATGATTTCGTACCTATTATGTGATAAAAACTCATCGTTCAAGGACTATGCTAGCGCAAGGATTTGGAAAAGTGCATATGCTCTTGAAGAACAGTTATTGAGTTCCTAATGATTTTTCAGTGATAACGACTGTTTTATAAATGCTTACTCCAGTTTAAGTAATGGTCCTTGCTTTTATGCACTAATTCCAATCGCTCACAAAACGAATCCCACTTGATTATTTTTATTGAATTCCTTGATGATAGGTGTCTCTATGTGAACTAAGTGCTCTACTATTCTCCACACTTGAAATTGTGCATGAGTCAATTTGCTTTTGAGTCTGCTATGCCTATTATGTGATGTTAAGCAAGTGATCATCACTACTAAGCTACGAGAGACATAGTTTAAGCCAATTAAGAGCTCTTGTGCATGAAATAGAAGGAGATTAGGAACTAAGAGCTCTTAGGTGATGCCTATTATGCAGGTTATTGTGGTAATAATAAATATGGGAGTTCTTATGTGATTATTATGTGATATTAAATATCAAAACGTGTGTGACTGCTACTTAAAAATATTATATATAACTGTTTTATTTTTCTTGGGGTTGCGGATCATTCACTGCGCTTGTGGTAGCTCATCCCTCTCTATTTCCCGTTTTCCCCAGGTTCTTAAATGACAAATAGAAGTCAGTTCACGAGAGTTAAGTTGGAATATCCCTTTCACATGGAAAATAGGAACTATGTGGATGTATAAGTAGATTCATGAGTTGAATGGTGTAATATGATGTATCCTTAGATTTCTAAATATATATAAATAAAGTACTTTGGTTTACATATTGTATATTGAATAGCAATCACCGTGAATGGCCATGTGGGGCAATCATCTGAATAGTAAGCCGTTTGTTTTAGTTGAAGTTAGTTATTTATGGGATGTAAACCCCAATGCTCCAGATTTGCAATCCGTTGAGTTGTATCTTTTATTTCCTTCTTTATTATTGAACTTTTTTATTTGGTGTACTCCGGACGTGTGGCTCGTAGAGTTGTGATCTCTGACGTGTAGCCGTCGAGCTTATAGATATATCATGTATGTTTTTATCAACGCAACGACCTACTGTAAGGCTTTAAGCCTAGGAAATGATCAGTTTTTAGGTAGAACTATGTCCGCTTGGCACTAGGATTTAAGGAAAACATTAACGTCCCTAACCTTAGGGGATAGGGTTCTTACAAATGAAGTGGGCCTATTCCACAGGCATTAGGGTTCCCATAAATCGGGTCTGCTCCTTAACCATGGCTACTCAATAAGCACTTATCTTAGCCAATTTTAATTAAACCAAATCGTTTTAGCTATTAAACCCTTATCACAAGCAATATAAACTTTTCACACCTTCAAGTAAGTCATAAGCCTTTTTATTTCAACAATTCTCTTGCAAAACCATAATTACGCTTGTTAGACCAAAATAATCAATGGAAAATCGTTTATTAGGTGATAAGCCTTTTTATTTCAATAATTCTCTTGCAAAACCATAGTCACAAGCAATAATTCGGCTATTCAGTCATAAGCCTTTTTATTTCAACCAAGCTAAGCATTTATAAACAATCGCTGGTCAGTAGAAAATTGTTTGGAATTCAGCAAAAGCAAAACCATAGTCACCAGCAATAATTCACTTCTTAAGTCATAAGCATTTTTACTTCAATCCAAGTAAGCATTTATAAAAGCTCTTTTCAGGGGTACATGCACTTTTTAAAATCTTTGCGTTAGCATAGTCCTCAAATAAGGAGTTTTCATTGCATAACTGGTACGAAATCATTTTGAGGGCATCGGATTCTCATACTCTTACCCATTAGGGGAGATCTGTACTCGTCCTTCATATTATCCCCGGGGACTCTCACAATTAGTGGACCATTACCCTCGTCAGATTATTCCAGGTTTCCCACTTCTGGGTCTACTCCCTAGGAATTAGGGTTCCCGCATGCTGAGTCTACTCTCTAAACTTGTGTCCAAACATTTACCACCATCCTGCTAGCCCAAAACATTTCATATGCATCTCACTTTAAACATATTTTGCATTGAAATTCTCATCATATGACAACAATACCATTTTAATTCTCAAGAAGGCTAAAATACCTGGATAAGGTCATTTGACTTTCCAAAAGCATGTAACCATTCATTTTGGTAAGGCACGCCTATAAACAAATTAGCCGCCAAGCAACTTCTAGTTTCACATAAAGAAGTTCAAACTTAATTCAGCGTTCAGCAGTTACCACATTATCACACTTAGCTTCATTAGAAGGCATTCAATGATTTGAAACCGTGAATCAATCTCATGTTCTGGGTTTCACAAATTTTATTCCAAGTTACACAAATAAAGCATTTAAAATAAACTTGCAATCTTATAACAACACATTGCCCATTTTCAAGTTTCCAATTTCAAGGAGAATTCAGCGATATCATTCAGCTGAAACGTTCAACAGCCTAAATGTTGTCTCTATTGTAGGTGCTACAACAACTAAAGCATTAAACCCAATCAGCAATCAAGTGAGGTTCATCTAGGGCATATCGAAACAAGTAAAAGGCCACCTAGTTCACAATCTCGTACGACATCGAACCGATTCGTGAACTATTTAGCCAATTAAAAGCACTTTCCGATTCACTTTAAGGTCACTAAGCATGTAGGTAACAACCTTAATAGCAATGATACAATTAATGGTCAGCAAATTACTATGAAATACTAACAGTTTAGCACTCATAACATAATCACAGAGCATAAATACATGGCAATGCACTTCGTAAAAATATGTTTTCATCACATAACCCTAACTCCCTCCTCAAGGCATCGACCACAATAATCCCCAAAAACATCTCAACTCCAACCCAAATCAATCCACCTACTCCTCATACATTCTCAATTCATCAGAATTCCAATCTTGTTTCGTCCTCAAAATTCGAAAGTCTACAGTTCAGTCATTCACAACATGCGCACACACATGGCACAATCTACACAACTCATAATAGAATCCGAAATCTTGTTTTACAATTAAATGTATCTTTTAAATTGGAAAAGAAGCTTATGGTGTCCAATCTCCTCCTCATAAGTCAAGCATCTAGTCAGTCAATTTGGGCCCCAAGGGTAAATCGCATGGAAGAAGGGCACATGAGTTGGCATGGAAAGCTATATTAAGCTTATTTCAAAATGAACATAGACCTTCAATTATATAAACAGTATCTGCATCGTGACCAATAACTCTATGTATATACATCACTATGAATCAGCATCTAAAGGTATGACAATTAAGCCATAACAATTTAAGGTCATATACGAGCAATCAATTGGCTCAAGTTCATTCTACAGCATGAGGTGAAATCACTCTAGGAAGTAAGTTAACTTGGAAGTTCCTATAGCATATAGAGTAATAAGGGCATCACATAGCATCATGTAAAATCACCTTAGTACAATGACATCACATAGAATCAACAACTCAACATGCTCACACCCTAGGGCTAGAAGTGCTAGTGACTTCTTAAATCTTGGAATGAAACGAACAAAGTTTTGCTTAACAATTAACCGTATCCCAGGCTTAAAACCTTACTTTAGGTCCCTGCAATAAATAGAAGTATAAAAGAATACCATTAAACCTCATATTGTTAAACTAATGGGGACCATTAAACCTCAGGTTTTAAACCAGTAGGGGTCATTAATCCTCAAGTTTGTAGACCAGAGGAGACCATTAAAACTCAAATTTTTACACCTGTAGGAATTGTTACACCTCATTTTTTTTATTAAAAAAACTGGTGTGGGTCGTTAAACCTTAGGTTGTGAAACCAGTGGAGACCATTAGACCTCAGGTCATTAAACTAGTGGAGACTATCAAAACTCAAATCTTTAAATTGGTGAAACCGTTAAACCTCAATTAGTTTTGACTTGTGGTGATCATTAAACCTTAACTTTTTAGATTGGGGGGATATTACCGTTGGTTTTTTAAACTGATTGATATCAGTAAAATTCAAGGTTTTTAAACTATTGGAGATCATTAAAACTAAAGGTTTTTAAACCAGTAGGTACTTAAACCTTAGGTTTTTAGACCAATAAGGACCATTAAATCTCAAATTCTTAAACCAGTAGTGACCTTTATAGCTCAAAGATTTTAAACTAGTGGGCATCGGCAAACCTAAGGTTTTTAAATTGGAGACCATTAGAACTCAAATTCTTAAAATGGTGAATACCGCCAAGCCTCAAATGTTTTATCCTTCTCTTCGAGATGGATACCAAACCTTTAAAAACCCTCTTTTCTCAATCAACTTATAAAACCTTTAGCATTTTTTTCCTCAAATAGAACTGGTGCTCCTGGGGAAAGGTTTTATCTCTAAATGCACTCTTGTATTCAATATTGCATCTATATACATTCTACATGTCGCTCACACACTTTGCTCTTCACCGTAATGGCCTCGACAAAGTAAGGGCTCTTATAAGCACCAAATTGGTGCTCGTGGAATTTTAGGCAGACCATATGTTTGCATTCTCACATGCATTGTCGCCTAGTGATAATAATTACCTAACCTATTGAGTGTAAAGCACCATAGACACCTAGACTCTTAAAAGTTAGTCCATGTATAAAATGTTTCCTTGGTGGATAAAAATTGATAACTTGTTTTAAAAGCATTTTAAACCCAAAGTTTCGAAAATAATTACAAAAAGGTGAAACCTTAGGGTTTGCACAATCTGCTAGCATGTGCACTTGAACTCGAGACCTTGAGGATGAGTTGTGAGATTGTAACTAGTAGGATGGCACATTGCCTTGTAACATAACTCTCACAAACAAAGACTAGTGGTATGATCTAAATTGCCGCTAGGACCCAATGGCAAGATTTTACCACCTGGCTACTGCCAGTAGGTCCTACTATAAGCTGCTGGGTGCCGCCTCACATCTCACTCCTAAATTGGCACGTGATTATATATATTTGAGAATTAAATGTGAATTTAAAGAGAAAATTCCATATATAACATTGTGTGTGGTTTTCTTTTGCATAGTTTAGGCTTTTACCCTTGATAAGCCCCTAACTTTCTTTCTAACCCATTAAGAAATAGATTAGGATTACAAAACCATTTTAAGTGGACAAATAGGGTTTTTTTTATCACTTTTGCCTTCTTGACTTTGCTTACTCTATTTAAAAGCTAGTTTTTAATCAGCAGGCTCAAGTGCTTTAAACCAAACTTCTAGTACTCACTCCCATCTTGTTTATTCCATCAAGTCTTACCGCCATTCTCCTAAATTTTCTTCCCAATTGGAAAAATAGTCGTTGAATTCTTTCATAAAACACACACAAGAGTGCTCTGAATTGTCTAAGAGTGTTCCAAAGGCTTCTCACACTGAGGAAAGGCCTTTTGGTGGCTTTGGGCATGGGCTTGTGGAACAATAGTCTATATACATGGATGATAGTCAATTGTGTTAGGCCAAACGGTTCAAAAGAAAAAAAAATGACTTGAACAGCTTGGACCTAGATGTCCAACTCTTTGTTCTCCACATTTCAAAGCCCAATAACTCTGTGCTGGAATGTTCCAGGGGATCTTCAAGGAGTATTACAAGTTCGGCATGAGGCCTTGCTTTGCTTCTTTTACCAAACAGTTGTTAGAACTCCATAGGGTTGGGCCTTACCATTTTTAAACCCACCAGCATTACAAGCATCTTTGCATATAGATTTTTTTTCATATGCACAATAGAAAACCCAGTGTCATTGGGTTCATACAGCTTCACCGAATACAAGGATCTCCTAGTGGTTTCAACTTTCAGGCTTTATACTTGCCTGTAAAGCCTCTATAATTAAATATTAGATGGGACTAAGGTGTATATCAAGACTCTCCATAAAGAGTGGACATTTCCTATTACTGACATGCTTAGCCCTAGCTGTGCTGCTTACTTAAGAGATGCCACAAAAAGACTTCCTCTTAACCTAGGGAAAATTCAACAGAAAATGGTCAATTGGAGGCCACATGTTGCTAATCTCAATGTAAAGAGGGTTCTTCTCAAACATTCATAAATCTTAGGTAATCCTCATAGTGCCTTTCTAGTTTCTTAGGTTTTTAACTCAAATTTCTCCTTTACCCTCTCATTGCCTTCTAAGTACACAGCTGTGCCCACTACTTGCAGCTCCTTAAAGTGGAGAACACTGAGAAAGAGAAATCAGGGAAAAAGAAGGTTAGGCCCTTTTACAGCCAAGCCCCCTCCCCCTAAGCTTAAAAAACACCTAAAAGGGCTAGTTAAGCATAAGGAAAGCAGGAAAAATGTCAGCATGTTGTAAAGGAGCAGGAGATTCTCCGCATAGCCAATGAGGAAGGGGAATTTGGCATTAGCTGCACCAAACGTAGTGCTGTAGAGTTACTAGTGGAATGTCTTCTTAGCATTGAAGAGGCTAGTACATATGGGATCCAACCTTTTAAAGGCAAAAAAGAGCTACTTTTATATCTAAGATGAAAAAGACCGCTAAGAAATGCTCAATAGCTGAAGGTTCTTTTCACTAAGAGGTAGAGGTGATAACCCCCTTATTCTTCAATCCCATGGACACTTTTCGACCGTCCCCTTTAGGTGATTTTTAAGAAAATTAATGATGTTTCTTCTGGGATTAGTGATAAGGCAAGGGGAATTATCTATGATGCCTTTATAAACATTGTTGAAGATTCTCCCAGGGGCTCCTTCATCAACCCAAATGTTCAGGGTGCCTCCTCCTCTAATGATTCTCCCATTTCTTCTAAGCAACTTGCAATAACGGGTTGAAGAGTAAAAGGTTGAATGGGATTTCCTCTTTGGAAGCCATCATTTCTGCCGCCAGTTCCATCCTAAGGAAGAAAATGTGTAGTCCCTCCTCCAGAAACTAGACTCCTTCACCTAGCAATGTCCTAGGAAAATCCCTAAGACAAGAGATGGTTGGTTCTGAAGGGTCAGAAGAGAGAGAGAAAATGATTATTTTCTCCTCCTTCTTGAGAACAAAACTTCGAAGAGCTTATAAAATCATCGCTCCCCTTCTTGTTACTAAACTCCAGGTTATTGCTAGGAAATTATAGGCTTGTCTTATTGTCACTCTTTTCAAGTTGGAGTCTATCAAGGCTAAAAATGCCCTTTTAAAGGCCCAACTTCAGGAATCTTAGGAGGCTTTAATGAAATTCCAATCTATAAATGACGAGTTGTATGAGAAGCTAGAGATAGAGTAAGAGATCGCTTGTTTCTATATAGAGGATATGATTAAGACCCTAGCTAGCCAGTTTTCTATTTTTTTGGGATTGGTAGCGGTTGAAGTAAGTGCAAAAAAAGTCCAAAAGGAGGGGACTGATTGAATAGCCTTATAACTTTTGATCAAAACTTTGTGTCTTAATTTTTACTCATTTGATAAGGTTTTGTAAATTTGATTATTGCGTGTCTTCCTTAGCAAAATTTTTATTGCTCTCAATTCTTGATCCAACCCCATGAAATCTCAGTTATTAATTCTATGGTTAAATTTTTTAACCCGTCTTAAGAATCTTGTTCCTTATAAGTCTTAATTCAGTCTTGAACGACTCTAATGACCTATCTTAGAATTTATTCTACTTTTTCACCTAATTACATTATTTACATTTGCATTAAGTGATTTACAACACAATATTTAATATAGGTGAATATGAATGTTGCTTTATTAATATTACTTAAATTTAAAGTATTAATCCCAGAGAGATGCTAAGTTCTTATCTTAATTACAAAACTTAATTAGTGCTGACATGGAAACAAAAACATCTTATAATAGAAATCTATGCGTAGTAGCGCCTAAGTTTGTCCACATGCTATAGAGCCTCTTTATCCTGAAGGGTGAGAAGCTTGTAAACAGCTGGTATATGGTCCTCCCCAGCTTAGTCCCAACTTTCCTGGTGATTCCATCCTTGAACAGTTTTATTCTCATTGTAGCTTCTTCCTATCAAGGTTACCAGAACCGGACCGGACCGACCGGTTCAACCGGTTCAGTTGGGAACCGGACCATAGTCTGATCTGATTGCTGGTATTAAACCACTACATCAATGGACCGGTCAAAGACCGGTTAAACCGCACGGTTCTACCGATTGAACCGATTGCCCAAACCGATTCACTTGTTTTTTTTTTTTTTTTTTAGGCTGAAACAATTTTAGAAAAATAACAAAATTGCCAGTGAGCAGATTTGAACCATGCTCCTCACGTTCATTCAATGCACTCTTCATCCAATTCAACCACTAGAGCAATCACACTTTTATGCCACTAACCTACTTCATTTCTTTATTATATAATGGCTCTTCCATTGTCTTTGACCAAATAGACTTGTTCAACTACGTTTCGTTCTTTTTTTTTTTTTAATTTCTTCCATTGTGACACTTTATATAAGATAACATATTATCAACCGTTATATTGTGGGTGCATTTTCATATTAATTTATTTTCTAAAATAAATAAGAATATATTTTAAGTTGTAGGCAAATATAAAAAATTTAAGAATATGTAGATGAATTACCTTTTTTTAAAAAAAACTTACTAAATTTTCAAAGTTAATACTTTGTATTTATTAGTCTAAAAGCTAATAACTTAAATACTTAGTATACAAATATTTACGAATAGTTGTTAATTTGAATAATTCAAAAATCCGGTCTAATACTGTCCGACCGATCCAACCGATTCAACCAATGATCCGCTAGCTTCACCAATTAACTTACCGGTCCGGTTCTGGCAACCTTGCTTCCTATTGACTCTTTAGATCTAGCCTAAGGTTCTTGCCATCTCTATTGTTACGCTTAGAGATTAGAACCACATTGACCTCTTGCTACTTTAGAGCTTGCTTTTTGTTAACATGTGATATCTTTCCCAATTTAGGTTCTAAATGTAGGATTATAGATAATGAGGCTATGTAGCCCTCCCTTGCAGTCTCCTAAACTACCTTCATCCTACGCACAAGCCATTATCTGCTAGATATTGCATCGATAGGTTATGGGTGGATAGTGCTACTCTCAGAGAGTTTAGGAGTAGTCTCTATACAACAATGTTATAGGCAAAAGGTATATCCATGATGGTATAATCTACCATTACCTAGTGTTAGACGCTAATTAGTCGTATTTTATGTGCCTCTTTCACCTAATTTTAGCTCATACAATAATATAATATCTATGATTTTTACTTATTTTATTTACTTTTGCAGGTAATAAGATCAACCAAGCAAATGCCATGAAAAGGAGCAAAAAGGAATAAAAGACGAAGACAAAGGAACGCATGACAGTGAGGCGGTTGACTGCACCATGGCCAGTCGCGCCCCAGCCAGCAGTAGCCGCCAACCAGGAGCTAGCGACGACTGGCTGGTCGTCGACAGTGACGGCTGACCGTCGGCCAGGTGACCACCGTCGCCCACTGGCAGTCGCGTGCTATTTTGTTTTGTTCTCCCTGGCTTGATTTATATAAAAGGGGCTTACTTTGGGACTTTTTGGGGGCTCGGTATCTTTCTCTCTGGGTGATTTTTAGGCTAGATTTTAGGCTAGTTTAGAAAATAAAAACCCCAATAAGGGGAATCAGATTGGGTAGATTAGATTGCATTTTATGCATTTGGATTCAAGCCTTGGATTGCAAGTTCATCCAATCAAGCATAAGTTTTCTTCTCTTCCTTTTCTCTGTTTTTCATGTGTTGTTCTTGTTTATATTTTGTTAGTTTAATGCTAGTGTTTAATTTTGTTTAGTTAAATGTTTAGTCTTTATTGTTAATCCATGTTTAATTTGCTTGACTAGATTAATTTAGTTTCTTTCTCTCTCCTCCGTAGTTCATGTTTATTTGCTTGTTTGTTAGCCTAGGTTTAGTTAGGTTTAATTGTGTTTTTCTGATGATTAGCGATTAGTTTGATTTTCTTGGATTGTGATTAGCCTCTTGATGGCTACTTAGTCTAGGATTAGGCCTAACCACATCCAACGTATGCCTTGAACTAAGAGTTTTCTCTCATGCGTGCCAAATGTTCGATAAAATATTTGAGAGAGCTTTCATCTATATTTTTAAGCGATTGCCCTATGTCGAGAGGTGAGGTTGATTAGCTAATGTGGGGGAGAGAATAGCCGGGTTCGGGACATGAAAATAGTCCTGATCCTAGCTAGGCCCAAGGATTACTAATTTTGTGGCCCAATTGGGCTAACCCATGAGCATAGGTGGTTAGACTAATTAGGCTAGGTCATGACCTTTTAGAAAGGGCTTAGATGGTCTTTGAAGGTGCAATGGACCATCTCTTATTGTGGCTATGAGTCAGGTAGGTTAGGACTCATCTCGACTATTTAGTTCATCAATTGGTCAAATCATAATCTCAAGCCACGTCTTTTACTTTTATGAGCTTACTTTAGCCTTGTTTTCATTTTCTTCATTCTTGGCCTAGATTGAGTCGCTCTAGCTAATCCCAGTACTTGAAACCTAACTCCCAATGGACAACACCCTGAGTACTCAACGATAAACCTTGAACTTGGGGTTATAAATTTTAAAACTTGAAATCTTCCTATCAAGTTTTTGGCGCCGTTGCTGGAGAGTTGGCGCTTTTCAATATCGAGGTTTATTTGAGCATTCGGGGCTAGGCCTTTAGAAAATCCCAAAAAAAAATTAGAAAATCCAAAATTCGAAAAAAAAAAAAATCAAAATGGCTATTTCCCATTTCTTCTAATTTGAGCATGAACCTTTTTGGCAATACTTGTCTAGATTGAATGACTACTGTGCTCAATATGTGCATTTCACGTATAAAAAATGGAAAATATGCAATGTTGTGCTTCAGGGAATAACACATGAGACTCGAGCCATCTTTGAGTCTATGTATTATGGTGGTATGTGCTACTTAAGTGTTGATGACATGAGGGATTTATTTGAATTCTTGGCTTGGTATCAATGGCAATGTGAGAGCGCCAGGGATTCATTGCATCACTATTCTTTTTTACCCTCATGTTATGTGCTCTTATTACAAATCATTTGATGACGATGTGAGTTCTTGTCCTCATTATGATGTTTTCGATGAATGTTATGCTAAACTTGATGTCATGATAGGGACAATGAATGACCAACTTGAGCACTTTGTTGGTGAGATGAGGAAGTGTGTCCTATTCTATGGGACCGACCCTAGTCTACCTTTCCCTAGAATTGAGGCTAGTCTCTATAATGATTGCGAGTCTTCCTTCCCCCTAGAGTCGAATCTGGTTGACGATACACCTTCCACAAACCTAGAGGAAGCGTTTGACCCTCCCTTGACTTCTTCATCACTTGTTGCTCCACCCTTTGCTAGCACACCCATTAGCACTACCATTAGTGCTTTGACCTTCCCTGCTTCTCCCATCCCTTTAGCTTAGTGCACGGGGTTAGAGATAGTTAAGCATTCTAGGCGTGAGGCTAGTTTCATTGAGGACGCTGTGATTGTTTAGTTAAAAGAACTTACCTTGGTTGATTCACATATTGAGGAAGCTCCTTTCGAGGAGTTATGTGATGATAGTTTGGTGGTTGGTGCCGCTCCTAGCATAGAGCATATCGACCCAATTTACACCGAGCCACTTGACTTGACCCCCATTTCATCCCCTTTACTTCCCACTACCCTCTCTCACTTGCATGCATTCCATGAGTCCCTAGGTGACGTTATCGGGTATAATCCCTCCTTTGGCCCATATTGTGCATACCTTGAGGACTTACCTAGGAAAGTCATGTGAAATACTTTCTTTGATCATGCTTTCAACTTTTCTATGGCATTTGATTAGTTTAAGAGGGCACTAACATTATTTACAATATCTTTGCTAGTGTTCTCTTACTTATACCATTCTGAGATGCATGCACTGACATTTGATAAGCTCTTACAAGCTTTGACGACATTCGAGTTGACGCCGCGATGATAAGGAGTGGCTGATGCTCCTCAGGCTTCCACGTCACCATCCTAAAGAGGCATAGTTTAGGTATAATCAGTACCCAACCTCGTATTATCTTTCTCACTCTTCTCCCTTCTTTTTATTTTCTTTCTTTTTCTTTTTGTTTAGTTTTGGACACTAGGTTGTGTTTAGTTGTGGATATTAGGTTGTATTTTTCTTGGTGATCTTTGAGGTGAAATTTGGGATACTGTGGAGCCGATTGATGGCTATGATCACCTTTGTTTGTTTCTGTGCATATTTGTGTTTTGTGATCGGTGGTGGTTATTGGATTTTCATATATTCATTTTTTGTGGTGTTAGTTTTGTATATAAGTGCAGTCTTGTTGTTGATTTGATGAAATTGTGTTTTTGGGGGAGTGTGCTAGCTTGTGTATATGCGTGTAGGTTTAGTGCTCTTGTGTGATTTCGTTTTCTTTGTTTTTGTGTGTTTTTGTGGTGGTAGTGACTCCTCGGCTTCCAATGAGGACATTGTGAGATTTAGGTGTGAGGGTGGGAATCGTATACCCTTTTGTGCAAATTTTTGTGAAATTTTTCACTTTTTGTGTAGTTTTTCTTCTTAGCTTTGGGAGACTTTTGTACGGTTGTGATTGGTTTTTGATCTTTGATAGCTTGGTTGCTAGTTTGTATATAGGTCAAATATGCATGATGGAACACTTGTCTACAATATGATCTCCGATCTCTCATAATAACCCCATTTCAAATGTGTGGTTTTGTGCTTACCTTGTACACTTAACTATTGACTTTTGGTGTTAATTGTTAAAATTTGGGTTTAGAGACATTCTACTTGGCTAATTAACTACTGGTTTTGGCTTCATTATGGGAAAAAGGAAACAAAAGAGAAAACAAGAAGTGTAGAAATGAGCTTAACTCTGGTACCTCTATTTGGATTTGAATAAGTGCTTTGCACATCCAAAAAAAGCCCCTAGATAGGGAAGAAGCCCGAATATGTGCTAAGTTATTCCTCCGGGAGTTTAAGGCTTAATAAGCCAAGAATTACCCACCCGGGTGAAGGAGCATAAGGAGAAAAGCGAAAAAGAAGAAAGAAAAAAAAGATGCAAAAATAAAGGAAGTCATAAGCCAAGTGGAGATGACCTTTTGCCCAGCTTTAGCCTGGCATTAAGAGTCAATACATCTTGCATGGAGCACCAAGGCGTACAAATCGCGTCATTATGTTGCTTGTGGTAGAAAATGAGAGCCGGGGGACGTTTATAACTTATGTGTATCTTGAATGCATGTTTTGCAATAGCTAGGAAGCTAGGTTGTTAAGGTGATAGAATCAATTTAGATGTGTGCATATCTTGTTCAAACCCTCATAAGACCTCACTCGTCCACTTGGGGGAACCACGGGCTCAAAGGGCTTGTTGTATACACTAAATGCATCTGTGATTCCTATGAAAGTGAGTTGGCTTTCTAGGTTAGATTTTCTTTTGTTTCACTCGAGGACGAGCAAAAGATAGGTGTAGGGGTATTTGTTAGCACTAATTTATCGTATTTTATGTGCCTTTTTCGCCTAATTTTAGCTCGTACAATAATATAATCTCTAGAATTTTTACTTGTTTTATTTACTTTTGTACGTAATAAGATCGACCAAGCAAGTGTTATGAAAAGGAGCAAAAATCAACAAAATAAGAAGACAAAGCAATGCGCAATGGGTGGTTAGTTGACTGCACGATAGCCCGTCGCGCCCCAGTTGCCAACCAGGCCCAGGCGACGACTGGCCGATCGTCAACGATGACGGCTGGCCGTCGACCAGGCGACCCCCATCGCCCCCAACAGTCCCATGCTGTTTTGTTCTCCCCTACTCAATTTATATAAAAGGAGCTTGCTTTAGGACTTTTTTTAGGGGCTCGGTCTCCTTCCCTCTAGGTGATTTTTAGGCTAGGTTTTAGGCTATTTTCGAAAATAGAAACCCTAATAGTGGGAATTAGATTGGGTAGATTAGATTGTATTTTGTGGATTTGGATTCAAGCTTTGGATTGTAAGTCCATCCAAATTCAAGCATAAGTTTTCTTCTCTTCAGATTCTCGCTTTTTCATACATTGTTCTTGTTTATATTTTGTTAGTTTAATGCTATTGTTTGATTTTGTTTGATCGAATGTTTAGTCTTTATTGTTAATCCATGTTTAATTTGCTTGACTAGATTGGCTTAGTTTCTTTATCTCTCCTCCATAATTCATGTTCATTTGCTTGTTTGTTAGCCTAGGTTTAGTTAGGTTTAATTATGTTTGTGTGATGATTAGCGATTAGCTTGGTTGCCTTGGATTGTGGTTAGCCTCTTGATGGCTACTTAGTCTAGGATTAGGCCTAGCCACACCCAACTTATGCCTAGAACTAAGAGTTTGCTCTCATGCTCACTAAGTGTTTGATGAAATGCTTGAGAGAGCTTTCATCTATATTTTTGAGTGATTGACCTATGCCGAGAGGTGAGGTTGATTAGTTAGAGTGGGGGAGAGAATAGCCGGGTTCGGGACATGAAAATAGCCCCGATCCTAGCTAGGCCCGAGGGTTTAATTTTGTAGCCTAATTAGGCTAACCCTATGAAAATAGGTGATTAGACTAATTAGGCTACCTCATGACCCTTGAGAGAGGGCTAGGTGGTCTTCAAAGGTGTAACCGACCATCTCTTGTTGTGGGTATAACTCGGATAGGTAAGGACTCATCTCGCCTACTTAGTTCATCAATTGGTCAAATCATAGTCGCAAGCCGCCTCTTTTGCTTTTATTACCTTAGTTTAGCCTTGTTTTCATTTCCTTCCTTTGTGGCCTAGATTGAGTCACTCTAACTAATCTCGGTACTTGAAACCTAACTCCCAGTGGACAACAACTTGAGTATTCGGTGATAAACCTTGCACTTGGGATTATAAATACTAAAACTCGAATTCTTCCTATCACCTGGTAGGTCTTTCCCTTTTGAATCCCCACCTTAGCAGTCAGTTTGATCATCCGTTTGGGATACATGGGGTGTTCTATGAATTATGTGATGGCATATGATGATAGAGAAAGGTATTAAACTTTAAAGCTAAGCTTTATGGGGCAATTATAGAGCATGACATATATGGAACTTCCATTATCTAGCAATACCCTATTAATCTCATAGTTGGCTACTGTTCACTTAACAACAATCGGATCACCATGCAATCGACATATAGGCCTAACACCTACAAGTACAATCCTAGGAGGGGATTTCATAGTTTCTTGGTTCACTCCTAAGGCTGCTTAATACAAAGTACTCATATGATTCTTCAATGCCTTGTCTAACAATCCAACTGGAAGTAGCCTCCCGAAGATTGCTTGTATGGAGCCTTTGAGCGGTGTATCTCAAGAGCCCTCTTCTTATGAACTTATCTCATTGTTATGTTTCCTCTTCTTTTAGGGCCTATCCTTGACTTACTGGTTCGCCTTTTCCTTGTTAGTCTGATCACTATGTACCGTATCCAAATCTTAGTACTATTTTATGTCATGCCCATAGTTTTTGTGTAACGTACACCACTTATCTTTACGCGTATTCTGGAGCCTCTATTTGAGAGGCTCGGGATCGTCTATATGTATACATCCCTTGATCTCCATCATGAGGTATTAAAGAGAGCTTTCATCTTTATCGCCCTTTCTTTCTTATTCTACCTGATCGGCCTTTTTTCAACTACCTTGACATCTCATTGGGACTCTTAGTCCCTCTCATAGTAGCCTCCATCTGTATGTACCTTTCTACCATTTTTAGGACATATTCTAAGGTGGTTGTCCATTTCATAATGAACTTTGCATATAGGATTATGTGCCTAGTCCCATTAGTAAAGGAAGTTAAGGCCAAATCTAGCTTAGGGTCCCCTATGTGGAGTTTCTCATGAGTGAATCTTTCCATATATTTAGCCAAGCACTCGTAGTCTCTTTTAGCCAGCTTCATCAATTTTGCAGCTAACTTTGGAATCCTTATGCTTCTAACAAAGTGGCTTCTAAAGCTAGTAGAAATCATCCTAAGATTTAATTGATCTTGAGGTACCCTGTTGAACCAGGCTTATGCTGCTCCTTTTAGGGTAACAGGAAAGTATCTCATATCATAGCCTCTAACGGGAATGGTTATCGATCGATCTAGGTTTGATAAGCATCAAGTACTCTTGAGGATCCCTAGCGCCATCAAAC
>JAKOGI010001270.1:0-2500 GCA_029747015.1 Carnegiea gigantea | reverse complement strand
GGAAGTTTGGTGGCCTCTGTTTTGATTTGCTGTGAATTCGTGGAGCACAGAATCAATACAAGGGTTGTTTTGTTAGTTGCTACCCTTCCTTGAAGATGAAGGTGTTCACGATAACAAACCCTTTGAAATTGGCACCCACTTTGCCATAATTAATTTTGGGCGCTAACTGAATGTGATTGGGTAGCTTGTGTTAGAGCTTATAAAGTGGTTGTTAATGCCAATTGGTTTTAAATGCAATGTTGTATAAATACTATTCTAGTTTTTATATTTATGTGTGTACCATGATTTGTAGTTTTGTACCAAGAGTTGCCCTTTGCTTGCAACAGTGTTATGCTTAAGACTTTAGAGTGGCTCATATAATCCCCTTCAAAAGATTAATCTTTGTATATTTTTACTGCTGTTAGAGTCATAGCTTCAAAAGATTGCAATTCAGTCCCTATTGATGTAGACTCTCATGGTGAGGAAGTTAATGTTGCTGAAGTTGAAGTTGAAGTTGATAGCAGGCATGCTAGGAAGACTACAACTCTTAGGATTGGTTCATATAAGCCGCTTGCAGATGGTAAGCCTCCAAAACACCAAAGAAAACTAATTTCATCTGTGTGGGAGCATTATGAGTTTCTTGAACCAAATGTGGATGGTAATTTATTTTGTAAATGCAAAAAATGTGGCCAAATGTATCCTGGGGACAACAAGTATGGCACTGGAAATTTGAAAAGACATTTGGGAATATGTAAAATAAGAAACACTAGAGATATAGGCTAACTTCTTTTAGAGAGCCGATCTGGTTCATTGGGTAGTAGGCGTCCTGAATTTGATGCTGATGTATTTCGTCAATTGCTTGCTTTATGTGTTGTAAAGCATGATCTCCCATTTCAGTTTGCTGAATATGATGGTGTTAAAGATATGTTTGCTTACTTGAATCCGGATGTCAAATTGTTTTCAAGAAAGATGACCAAGAATGATGTCCTTAAGTTGTATACAAGGGAGAAGGAGAAATTTACTGAAACTTTGCAATCTTTCTCGGGTAGAATTGCACTCACTTTTGATTGTTGGACCTCACTAAATACTGATGGTTATATTTCTCTCACTGCCCATTACATTGACAAGAATTGGAGTCTACAAAAGAGAATTTTGAATTTTTCTTTTATGCCTCCACCTCATAGTGGGGTTGCGTTGGCTGAAAAGATCTTGATGTTGTTTAAAGATTGGGGTGTTGATCGAAAAGTGATGTGCTTGACTTTAGATAATGCCACTTCAAATGATACATGTGTTGATATGTTGAAGTGTCAACTTAAGCTTCTTTGTGATGGGTCTTATTTCCATGTTCGTTGTTGTGCACACATACTCAATTTGATTGTTAAGGAGGGGCTAAGGGATGTTGATGAGGCTGTGGGTAAGGTGAGAGAATGTGTTAAGTATTGCAAAGGGTCTCAAGTAAGAAAACAAAGGTTTCATGATTCATGTAAGGTTTGTGATATTGTTTATAGTAAAGGGTTGCGTCAAGATGTCCCAATTAGATGGAATTCAATTTATCTACGCTTGAAAGTGCTCTTTACTATAAAAAGGTGTTCAATCACTTTCAGCTGTTCCTTTTTTATTCTCCACTTTATGCCTTTTCTTATGTTCTCAAATTATTTAGTGCTTGCTTCCCTTTTTTACTCTTAACTTTTTGTCCTTATATTTTTCATTTATATAATTTTTGTTCTTTTTCTGATTTAGTTGTTTTATTTGTTTTGGTTCTCTTTTAATTAGCACTCATGCCGGCTGAAGAAATGAATGTGGATGACTTGTGTGGAGAAGTCATGAAGTTAAACCTCGATGATGGTGGTGATGGTGATGTGACATCGACGTTTTCTAGTGGAAGTGGAACGACGACAAAATCTGGTGTAGGCAATTGTGAAGCTCTATAAGTTTGGTACTTCGTCGTTAGGGAGGACAAGTGGTTGCTTATTTGGTTGCTTGGTATTTCGCCGTTATGGTCTTATGGACAAGTCGTTGGTTTTGTAATAATTTTAGACTTCTTTTAGTTCTTTAAAGCTTGGTTTGTAATATTTGATGCCTGGATTTGGGAGCTTTATGTTTATGAACTTATCTTGGTTCTTGGATATGTTTTTAGGATCGAATTGGGCAAACGGGTTAATTTGTGGCTAGTTATAGTTAAACGGGTTAATTGGGTAAAACAGGTAAATGGGTAACCCGATTCTGACCTGTTTACTTAAACGGGTAAACAGGTCAGAATCAGGTTGACCTGTTTAATTTTTAAACAGGTGCAGGTTGGAAGTTTCAACTCATTTAAATAAACAGGTCGGGTTCAGGTTGGGGGTGTTCAACCCGTTTAAGTTTAACCCGAACACGAACCCGACCCGACCTGACCTGTTTGCCAGCTCTATATAATAATATATATATATATATATAATATATATATTATAATAGTATATATATATATATATATATGTATGCCTACATATAGATATTATTATATATATATATTATATTATAT
>JAKOGI010001269.1:62500-270219 GCA_029747015.1 Carnegiea gigantea | reverse complement strand
AAATCTGAGCACCATGAGTATGAGTCTTTTAAAGACTTGATACTTATACAAGAAGAGTCTAAGCCATCATCTCCCTCACATCCACTACTCACCCCTCTTCTACAAGCCTATCACCATGTCTTTCCACAAGAAATTCCACATGGCCTTCCCCCTCCAAGATCTATCCAACACAAGATAGACCTCGTTCCCGGATCCGTACTTCCAAACAAGCCGGCATACCGAATGTCTCCAAGCGAAACTCAAGAAGTCCAAAGACAAGTGGATGATCTCTTGTCCAAGGGTTTAATTCGGGAAAGTCTAAGCCCATGTGCCGTGCCCGCCCTCCTTGTTCCTAAGAAGGATGGTAGCATGCGTTTGTGTGTTGATAGCCGGGCAATAAACAAGATCACTATCAAGTACCGGTTTCCTATTCCCCGATTGGAAGATCTATTGGATGAATTACATGGAGCCGCTATCTTTTATAAGATTGATCTTAGAAGTGGCTATTATCAGATTCGTATTTTTGAAGGTGATGAATGGAAAACCGCCTTTAAGACTAAAGGAGGTTTATATGAGTGGCTTGTAATCCCATTCGGGCTTACTAATGCCCCGAGCACTTTTATGAGACTCATGAACCAAGTTCTCAAGCCCCTCATTGGAACTTGTGTTGTCGTTTACTTTGATGATATTTTGGTCTATAGCAAGACCGAGGAGGAGCATGCCAAGCATTTGCAACAAGTTTTGGAGATTCTTTCACAAGAACAACTTTATGGCAATATGGAGAAATGCTTTTTCTTCACTCCTCAAGTGGTATTCTTGGGTTTCATTGTTTACGCCCAAGGCCTCCAAGTTGATGAAAGCAAGATCAAGGCTATTCAAGAGTGGCCAACTCCTACATCCGTCACTCAAGTAAGGAGTTTTCATGGCCTAGCCTCATTTTACCGGAGGTTCATTAGAAATTTCAGCACTATCGTGGCTCCTATGACCGAGGTAATTAAAGGCAAAGAGTTTTCATGGAATGAGCAAGCACAAAAAGCCTTTGAAGAGATCAAGAAGAAGCTCACTAGTTCCCCCGTTCTAGCCTTGCCTGACTTTACCAAAGTCTTTGAAGTAGAATGTGATGCATCCGGGGGTAGGAATTGGAGCTGTCCTATCTCAAGAGAGGAGACCCATTGCCTTTTTTAGTGAGAAGCTCAACGATGCCAAGAAGAAGTACTCCACCTATGACAAGGAGTTTTATGCAATCATTAGAGCATTGGAGCATTCGCGTCATTACTTAGTTGGAGGTGAGTTCATCCTTCATTCCGACCATGAAGCTCTCAAATACATTCAAGGACAACACAAGCTCAACCCTAGACATGCTAAATGGGTAGAGTATCTTCAGTCCTTCCACTTCACTATCCAACATAAGGCGGGTACTTTCAACAAAGGAGCTGATGCATTGTCAAGAAGGTACTTATTACTCTCCACTTTGAGTACTAAAGTACTTGGGTTTGAAGTTGTTAAAGATTTGTACCCAAAAGATGATGATTTCAGGGACATTTTTGAGAAGTGTCTTAAACACCCCCATGGGTTGTTCCACTTAGAAGATGGGTTCCTATTCAAAGGTTCACGCCTTTGTATACCTCAATGTGGATTTCGTGAACTGCTTATCCAAGAGCTGCATGGAGGAGCCCTAGCTAGCCATTTTGGTGTTGAGAAGACTAGATCAATGTTGAAGGAACACTACTATTGGCCTAAGATGTCAAGAGATGTAGAGCATTTCATCAAAAGATGTTCTACTTGTCAAATGGGTAAGAGCCATTCTTTGCCCCAAGGATTGTATTCTCCACTCCCCATTCCTCAAGCCCCTTGGGAAGATATTAGCCTGGATTTTATCACGGGTTTGCCTAGAACCCAAAGGAACAAAGGCTCCATTATGGTGGTTGTGGATCGATTCTCCAAGATGGCGCATTTCATCCCTTGCCACACCACTAATGATGCTACTCAAGTGGCTAATCTTTACTTCAAGGAGATTGTGAGACTACATGGCATTCAAAAGAGCATGGTATCTGATCGGGACTCCAAGTTTCTTAGTCATTTTTGGCTAACTCTATGGCGCAAATTGGGTACTCAACTCAAGTTTAGCACTACCTGTCATCCCCAAACTGATGGCCAAACTGAAGTCACTAATAGGACTTTGGGTACCTTACTTCGAGGCCTAGTGAAGAAGCATTTGAAGAATTGGGATGAGTTGCTACCACATGCCGAGTTTGCATTCAATCGAGTGCCTAGTAAGTCGACCCAACTCTCCCCATTTCAAGTTGTGTATGGCTACAATCCCAAGAGTCCCTTGGATCTTGTTCCCATTCCAACTCCCACAAAATTTAGTTGGGAAGCTGAAAAAAGAGCCAAGGAGATCCAAGATTTTCATGCAAGAGTTAGAGATAACATTGCCAAGGCTAATGAAAGAGCCATGCAAAGCGCCAACAAGCATCGCAAGGAGGTACATTTTCAACCAGGAGATTTGGTATGGATTCACATGAGGAAGGAGCGTTTCCCTTCAAAGAGAAAATCTAAGTTATTGCCGCGTTCCGATGGTCCATTTGAAATCCTTGAGAAGGTTGGGCCCAATGCATATAAGGTTGATCTACCTGGAGATTATGGAGTTTCGGCTACCTTCAATGTCTCCGATCTTAGCCCCTTTTTCGATGATGAGCCCCTTCCTAGTTTGAGGGCAAACTTTCATTTACCCGGGGGGAATGATGGAGACCATCGTGAGAAGCCCAAGGACCATCAAGCTCAGCCCAAGGAGGATTCACTCAAGCTTCAAGAGGTCAAGGAAGTTGCCAAAACTTTGCCGGAAATTGGCGTTCATACCCGAAGAGGTAGTTCCGCCTTCATCCAGAAATTTCCCACTTTTTGTGTGCACTTTTGGCCTACCTAAAGTGGTCCCACAACTTGAGGCTCCACATGGTTTTGAAGTTTAAGATTTCAGCTTTCAAATAAGCCCAAGTTTGTTAAATTTGGACGTCATTTGATTGGGCAAAATATCACTCAAAGATACGTTATGCTGATCCAGTCCAGTCTGAGATAGGTGCATTGGTTGGGCCATAACTTTCAAACCGCTTATCCAAATTGAGCAAATGAGCCCATTCTGGAAAATAGACTTCCAGGGCTTTCTAACAAGCCCAAGAACGCGTGATTTGGCCGAGTATTCTGGAATTTATGCTCTGTTGAAGTTGAGGCAATTGCAAGGATTAATGCTGGGAATATGAAGAGTCTTAGGTTACATATATTTGTGTGGCTGATTTTGTGCACGTTTTAGATGCTTCTAGATTGATGTAATCAGCTGCAAAAATCCTAGAATATTCCTTGTAACCTCACCCACCCCTTTTATGATGAGTCTTTTCATTTTTCTTAGACTTTTCATTAGCTAGTTTTAATTGTTAGGAGTTATTTGAGTCTTTTGATTGTCTTTTGCTGAGTCTATAAAAGGGGAGGGGGCATGTGAAGCTAATCATTCAGCATTGTAAGAGATTTCCAAAGTAATACAAGCACCTTTGAGAGTGATTCTCATTTGTGTCTCAAAATTCCTAGTTCTATATCTTGAATTTGGCTCATTCAAGTGGTGTTCTAGGTTCTCTTCCTTTGCCAATTGGAGTGATTCCTTGGTTAAGACAAGAGAATTAGCCCAAGATCAAGTCATTGAGTGGCTCCGTGAAGGATTATCTTAATTACAAGGTCTTGTTTATCCTTGTTCTTTTTGTTATTATTCTTAAAACCATCTCAAACTATCTTCCACCATATTCACTTTTCTTTGGTTGATTCTTGTTTAGTTTGAGTTTGAGTTGATTTGGTTCACTTACCACCCACATCTACATCAATTATCTCATACACAAAGTCTTGCACTATCCATCTCTATCCTGTTTGGTGATATTCTTCATCTTTCCCATCTTTCTCTCTTTTCATTTTGTTTAGTTTGATTTGAGTTTGATTTGGATCACTTTCCACCCACATATACATCAGACTCCATCATGGTGGTGGTGGACTGATTCTCCAAAATGGCCCACTTTGTTCCTTGCCACACCACTCATGATGCTTCCCACATAGCCAATCTCTACTTCAAAGAGATTGTGAGACTTCATGGCATTCCCAAGAGCATGGTTTCGGATAGGGACACTAAGTTCCTTAGTCACTTTTGCCTCACACTTTGGAGAAAGATGGGGACACTTCTCAAGTTTAGTACCACTTGTCACCCCCAAACCGATGGCCAAACCGAGGTGACTAACCGGACCTTGGGCCCCTTACTTAGGGTGCTTGTGAAGAAGAACATCAAGGCTTGGGATGAACTCCTACCTCATGCGGAGTTCGCCTTCAACCGTGCACCAAGCAAAGCCACCCACCTCTCCCCCTTCCAAGTGGTCTATGGGTACAATCCAAGAACACCCTTAGACCTCACTCCCATTCCCACACCTAGCAAGTTTAGTTGGGAGGCTGAAAAACGAGCCCAAGAGATCAAGGACCTTCATGCTCAAGTCCGGGAGAGGATTGAGAAGGCTAATCCCCAAGCCATGCATCAAGCCAATAAGCACAAGAAGGAGGTCCACTTTCAGCCGGGAGACTTAGTGTGGGTCCACTTGCGGAAGGAGAGATTCCCAAGCAAACGCAAGTCCAAAATCATGCCAAGGTCCGATGGCCCATTTGAGATATTGGAGAAGGTCGGGCCCAATGCCTACAAAGCCGACCTTCCCGGTGATTATGGGGTATCCGCCACCTTCAATGCGGCTGATTTGAGCCCATACTATGATGAAGATGAGGAGTTACCGAGTTTGAGGTCAAACTCCAAACAAGCCGGGGAGGATGATGGGAACCATCGTGCCTGATGTACCTGCCGAGGGTCTAAGCTAATACTCAATTGAAGAGTGAAAGCTTACAAACCAAGGAAGATACATTCAAGAGAAAACTAAGGCAATTGGTATGCAATAAGCTGGTTGTGAGGCAGTAAACACATGAATTATGATGATTGCCTTAAGTAAAGGAGGACACCAAGCTAAAACCCACCAAGAACATGAAGCAAACAAGTGAAACAAGACGGCCTTGAGGTGGCACGATCGTGCCTATGGACACGGCATGGCCGTGCCAAAATTCTGTCGGCCGTGACTTAGTCTTCTCACTTTGCACGGTTGGAGTTGCTTTGAAGAGGGGATGTTTGCTAGATCTTTTGGGATATTCTAGGTTGTAATTATGGATGGAATGGAGAGTATGAATGGTGTGGGAATGTAGGGATGTGAAGGAGCTTCAAAGTGAAAGATTACTAACTCAAAAACTCAAGTTAATAATCTCACCATAATTCACCTTAAATCTGGTTGCATAAAGCAAGGAAAGGATAGGCTAAACTTGAAGAATGGATACAGATATCACCACCAAACTTAAGTTTAGAGTCTTTAACCTTGGATTAAGATACAGAAACACCACTTAATTCAAGATTAAAACCTACTTGATCACCACCTTAATTGACTAGATTAAGGATAAGCAAGTTGGAATTTGGTTGCACTAAGTCATGAAAGCACAAAGCTCTCAAAGAGGTTTTCTTTCAAAATCTGATATATCTTATAAGGGGGGCCCGTGTGCCTTTAAATAAGCAAGCTAGCAGCCACACAAGCACACACCTCACCTTTCCCTCCTAAGGAGGAAAGGTATTAAGAGCTAAACAAGCTGATTTGTGCCAATCTAAAATACAAGCTTGCTTAAACTAGTCTAATACATTCTAAACATGAAGTAAAACATTATTAATACTTATTATACATTAATCTACTCATAAAAAAAGCTTAAACATGCTGATTTGCTTGCTGAATTCCTATTGGACAGCCGTAAAGTGCCTTCTCCTTTTCGGCTCACCAATCAGATTGCATGGTGCTGTTTTCTCCTTTGTTTTCTCATTGGTTCACACATTTCAAAGCTTCTTCAGCAGCAAATTATTGTGTTTCTAGCAAGCTTTGGACGTGGTGTGATGTAGGCAAGCAACCAAGCAGCTAGGAAAACCCACTTGAGAAGGAAAAACACCTCATGCTTAAACCGGGTTGTGCTGGCAGAATGCAGGGTCTGATTGCAGGCCACGTTTCCCAGGGCAAACGTGGTCATAACTTGTCTTGCCACACATGGTTGGAAAGCTTAAGAAGTCCTCTAACAGCTCCAAGTGGAATTACTCAATTTGGAGTTCATTTGCCTGATGAAAATATCAAAATGGCTAGACTGGTCTGAACTGAGTCTCAGTCTGCACGGTTTGGAAGATTGACCTGGTTCTTCATCTTCCACTTGACTTAACTTGCTTTTATCACTTGGACCACATAGCTAACATCTTGGGGACCCAAAATATGTAAAAATACAAGACTTATACCAAAATATAGCTTAAGAAATGAAAAGAACAAAACCGGATACTTTCTGACCCTGCTGGACAGTTTGTATATCTTGGGTTTATTAGCTAATTTGAGAGGGCAAATGAAGTCCAAATGGGATGAAACTTTTTTTTGTTGCAAAGCTGACTTCTTGAACTTTAATCCCAATGCAAAATATTGGACTTAAACCTTAAAGAGTTTGACGTAATTAACCTCTAAAAACCGGGTTTGCTGCTGAAAACAAACCTGACCTGCTGTTTTAGGTCCTTAAACAAAACAAGGATGAATTATTCACCTTTAATCACCAAAATAAAATTACCTAGCTTGATTTGATTTTTAAATCAAAGGGCATGGAGGGATCTCCATCATCCTCCCCTTGTTAAAAAGATTTGTCCTCAAATCAATTTAGGTAATTACCTCCTCTTCTTGATTCATTGTATGGCTGAAACAGAATCAACCATTCGAATAACTTGCCTTTGATCTTGGAGGCCCTCTTCTCTTCATGTCCCTTGCTGATTTGGATGTTGTATATGGGGGACTCTTTAAGCATGTCATGAACCACTTCCTCACTTACTCTTAATTCAAGATTAGGAGTTGTAAGTACTGGCCTTGAATGCTTTTGACAGAAGGTTTGTTTGAGTGCTTTGGGTGGGGGTGGAGTGGGTGAAAGTTTTGATGGTTCACCAAAAGTGATGGAAATCCCTCCATCCCTTTTGTTAAAAAAGAATCAAATCAAATTAGGTAATCTTATTATGCTGGTTTAAGGATGAATAAATCATCCAAGTTTTGATTAAACATTGAAACTGCAGGGCAAGGGTTAAATCCAGCAGCTAACCCGTTTTTGTGTACTTAATTTCTCAAACATACTAAGGGTTTATGTCTAATATTTTTTGATGGATTTGAAGATCAAGATGTTAGCTTTCCAACAAATCAAGTTTCATCCAATTTGGACTTCATTTGGTCGTTCAAATCAGCAATTAAACCCAAGGTGTCAAAACTGCCCAGCAGGGCCAGGATGAACCCGGTTTTGTTCTTTTTATTTCTTATGATATAGTTTAGCTTAAGTCTTGAATTTTTACATATTTTGGGTCCCCAAGATCTTAGCTTTCATTTCCAATTGGAATTACCAGATTTGGAGTTCAATTGGTTAGTGAACTAAGCTAATTAGTAAACCTGTGCTGTTTTGGAGCCCAATCTGCACGGTTTTGGAAATCAGGCTGATTCAAGGGGGAAATGACGTCCAATTGCTATGATTCAAAATGGAGGGTAATCTAGACATCTTGAGGTTTCCAACCATGTAAGAAACGTAGCAATTAGTCATCATTGGAGGTGTCAAACATGCGTTGCAAGTGGAGGCAGAAACCGGCTGCTTGACACCCGATTGCTTAGCCTGGTGGTTTTCCTCCTTCAAGGGGTTTGCTTAAGGTGGAAGGCTGCCAAGCAGGTCATTTTGAGCTGCTTAATTAAGCACCACTCACCTACTTGAGAGAGAGACACGTGGAGCTAGTGAAACGCCACCATTTTGCAAGCTCTCATTCGACCACTCAAGCATGACATGGCACACATGCAATTTTCAGTCCTTTGAGGTGGCAGCCATGCTCTCTTACCTTCCTTGAAGGGAAATTGAGTCAACAAGGTTTCTTAATACTTAGGAAAGAGTTTAAGAAGGAAATCTTGTATTTTGTAGCTTAAACTTTCAGCTTATGTATATTTTAGCTTAAACCGTGTATTACTAAGCATAGGATTAGTTTAATGACTTTCCTTGCCTAGAAGGAAAGCTCTTTTCATGTAATCACAAGGCTATATAACTGCCTTGGCTGCTCTTTTGTAAAAACAACAAGTTTTGAGTACTAAAGTTGAGAGCAAAGACTTTGTGTCTTGTGATTTCTTAAACACTTAACTTGCTTATCCTTAATTGTGGCCGATTAAGGGGGTGACCAAGTGAGTCTTGATCTTTGGTTAGGTGGTGTATCTTATCCTAATCCAAGATTAAGGGCCCTAAGCTAAGTGATTAGTGGTGTATCTTATCTAATCACAAGGCTTAGAACTATCCAGAATCCATTGAATTCACTTAAAGTTCATGAAGTTAGCTTTGGGTTCCTTAAACCAAAGCTCTCCTTTTTTTTCATGTTCTAATCAGTGAACTTCATTCTTCTCTTCTTTTTTTCTTTTCATATTCATTTCAAGCTTAATCAAGGCCAAGAATTCTTGCTTTGATTCAGTTTTGAGCCCAAACACAAAAGCCATCTCAAAAACCGTGAAAATCACAAACTAGGCGTGCTTAGGCAGCAAGTTGGCACGGTGCCCCCGTGCCTTGAAGCACGACCGTACCACCCCTGGTTCGAGAGTTTCCCACTTGTTTTGGTTGTGTTCTTGTTGTAAGTTGGCTTGGGTTGTTCCTACCCTTGAGACTTACATCAAAAAGGAATGAAAAGATGGTTATGATGGTTCTTGTCTTTTGGTGGATGGTGGGTGACTAAGGTGAGTATTTCACCTTCTTCCGCATCAAGCTTTTTCTCTTCAAATGTATTCCCATCTTTCTCTTCTCGATCCTCCTTTTCTTCCTCCTTGATTTCCTCTTGTTCATCTTCATGCTCATCAAACTTAGGAGGTAAGTTGATGGTAACCTCATTAACTTTGTGACTTTGATCTATCTCTGGTGAAACAAAGGGCTGATTGGATTTTCTTCTTTCTTCAAACCAGAGGGTGAGTAGATCAAGTTCTCTTTCTTGTTGTTGCATTTCCCAGTTTATTTCTTGTGTTCTGAGGTCAAATGCTTCAAGCTCTTTTTGTAGTTTGAGGATTTTTCTAAGGGACATATCTTTCCCAATTCTCATTGCGAAAGTGGGTGTTTTGAGGGAATGAATTTGGATTTGTGTTTTGAGGAGCTTTGGGCGTGTGGATGGTGTGGGTTTCAGGCCAAGTTCTGAACTTGCTCTGATACCAAATATGATGTACCTGCCGAGGGTCTAAGCTAATACTCAATTGAAGAGTGAAAGCTTACAAACCAAGGAAGATGCATTCAAGAGAAAACTAAGGCAATTGGTATGCAATAAGCTGGTTGTGAGGCAGTAAACACATGAATTGTGATGATTGCCTTAAGTAAAGGAGGACACCAAGCTAAAACCCACCAAGAACATGAAGCAAACAAGTGAAACAAGACGGCCTTGAGGTGGCACGGTCGTGCCTATGGACACGGCATGGCCGTGCCAAAATTCTGTCGGCCGTGACTTAGTCTTCTCACTTTGCACGGTTGGAGTTGCTTTGAAGAGGGGATGTTTGCTAGATCTTTTGGGATATTCTAGGTTGTAATTATGGATGGAATGGAGAGTATGAATGGTGTGGGAATGTAGGGATGTGAAGGAGCTTCAAAGTGAAAGATTACTAACTCAAAAACTCAAGTTAATAATCTCACCATAATTCACCTTAAATCTGGTTGCATAAAGCAAGGAAAGGATAGGCTAAACTTGAAGAATGGATACAGATATCACCACCAAACTTAAGTTTAGAGTCTTTAACCTTGGATTAAGATACAGAAACACCACTTAATTTAAGATTAAAACCTACTTGATCACCACCTTAATTGACTAGATTAAGGATAAGCAAGTTGGAATTTGGTTGCACTAAGGCATGAAAGCACAAAGCTCTCAAAGAGGGTTTCTTTCAAAATCTGATATATGTTACAAGGGGGGGCCGTGTGCCTTTAAATAAGCAAGCTAGCAGCCACACAAGCACACCCCTCACCTTTCCCTCCTAAGGAGGAAAGGTATTAAGAGCTAAACAAGCTGATTTGTGCTAATCTAAAATACAAGCTTGCTTAAACTAGTCTAATACATTCTAAACATGAAGCAAAACATTATTAATGCTTATTATACATTAATCTACTCATAAACAAAGCTTAAACATGCTGATTTGCTTGCTGAATTCCTATTAGACAGCCGTAAAGTGCCTTCCCCTTTTCGGCTCACCAATCAGATTGCATGGTGCTGTTTTCTCCTTTGTTTTCTCATTGGTTCACACATTTCAAAGCCTTCTCAGCAGCAAATTATTGTGTTTCTACCAAGCCTTGGACGTGATGTGATGTAGGTAAGCAACCAAGCAGCTAGGAAAACCCACTTGAGAAGGAAAAACACCTCATGCTTAAACCGGGTTGTGCTGGCAGAATGCAGGGTCTGATTGCAGGCCACGTTTCCCATGGCAAACGTGGTCATAACTTGTCTTGCCACACATGGTTGGAAAGCTTAAGAAGTCCTCTAACAGCTCCAAGTGGAATTACTCAATTTGGAGTTCATTTGCCTGATCAAAATATCAAAATGGCTAGTGATGGAGACCATCGTGTGCAGCCCAAGGAGGACTCACTCAAGCTTCAAGAAGTCAAGGAAGTTGCCAAACTTTGCCGGAAATTGGCGTTCATACCCGAAGAGGTAGTGCCGCCTTCATCTAGAAATTTCCCGCTTTTTGTGTGCACTTTTGGCCTACCTAAAGTGGTCCCACAACTTGAGGCTCCACATGGTTTTGAAGTTTAAGATTTCAGCTTTCAAATAAGCCCAAGTTTGTTTAATTTGGACATCATTTGATTGGGCAAAATATCACTCAAAGATACGTTATGCTGATCCAGTCCAGTCTGAGATAGGTGCATTGTTTGGGCCATAACTTTCAAACCGCTTATCCAAATTGAGCAAATGAGCCCATTCTGGAAAATAGACTTCCAGGGCTTTCTAACAAGCCCAAGAACGCGTGATTTGGCCGAGTATTCTGGAAGTTATGCTCTGTTGAAGTTGAGGCAGTTGCAAGGATTAATGCTGGGAATATGAAGAGTCTTCGGTTACATATACTTGTGTGGCTGATATTGTGCACGTTTTAGATGCTTCTAGATTGATGTAATCAGCTGCAAAAATCCTAGAATATTCCTTGTAACCTCCCCCACCCCTTTTATGATGAGTCTTTTCATTTTTCTTAGACTTTTCATTAGCTAGTTTTAATTGTTAGGAGTTATTTGAGTCCTTTGATTGTCTTTTGCTGAGTCTATAAAAGGGGAGGGGCGTGTGAAGCTATTCATTCAGCATTGTAAGAAATTTCCAAAGCAATACAAGTACTTTGAGTGTGTTTCTCAAAAGTGCAACTAAATTCCTAGTTCTATATCTTGAATTGTGGCAAATTCAAGTGGTGTTCTAGGTTCTCTTCCTTTTCCAATTGGAGTGATTCCTTGGTTAAGACAAGAGAATTAGCCCAAGGTCAAGTCATTGAGTGGCTCCGTGAAGGATTATCTCAATTACAAGATCTTGTTCTATCCCTTTTTCTTGTGTAGTGAAGTTCTTCATCCATCTCATCCATCTTTCATTTCTCTTCCCAATTTGGCTTATTTTGAGTTGGAGTTTGATTTGGTTCACTTGCCACCCACATATACATCAATTGGTATCAGAGCCAAGGCTTTTAAGTGACCCACTTCACACCCAAATACATCCCAAAAAGCCAAAATACAAAAAAACAAAAAGAGGCACAAACCGGCAATCCGAGTCTCGAAGACCAGAGAAGCAGCACGGTGCCCCCGTGCCACCATACACGACCGTGCCATATCATTTTTCCAGAAATCTTCAAGTCGAGACGGAGCACGGTGCCCCCGTGCCGCCAAGCACGACCGTGCCACTCTACTTTTCTGCATTTTCTTCAACCGAAGTATAGCACGGCCTGACCGTGCCCCCTTGCACGACCGTGCCACTTTCCCTGCTGCATATTCTTCCTTCAAAGCATCTCCAACATGTCTACAAAGTCCACAAGAAGCGACCAAGCACGTGTGGAAGAGTTAGAAGCTCAAGTCACTTATCTTCGAACTCAACTTGGGCAACTTTTGGAGGAAAAACGAAGGTGGGTTCATAGCCCCACTCCCTCTCGTCCTCATGAACCGGTGGTCGAATTGGAAGAAGAAGTCTTTCAATCCCGAGCCAATTCTAGTGACGAAGAAGCCCCAAGGAGACGAAGGCAAGGAAGCAATATTGGTGGTGTCCGAATTGACATCCCCGAATTTGAAGGCCAACTTGACCCGGACTTATTTCTCGATTGGTTGCACACCATTGAGAGGATCTTTGAATATGAGGACATCCCGGAGGACAAGAAGGTAAAACTCGTAGCCCTTAAACTCAGAAAATATGCTTCAATCTGGTGGGCTAACCTTGGAGCGAAAAGAGCAAGGAATGGAAAGGGAAAAATCAGAACTTGGGCCAAAATGAAAGAAAAACTCAAGGCCAAGTTTCTTCCCTCTCACTATGTGCAAGACAATTATCTCAAGCTCCATCGACTCAAGCAAGGATCCAAGAGTGTGGAAGAATACACTCGGGAGTTTGAACAACTCCTACTCAAATGCAACTTGAAAGAAGATGACTCTCAAACCTTGGTAAGATACTTAACCGGACTTGATGAGTCTATTGCTCATATTGTTGAGTTGTAACCATATTCATCCCTTGATGACTTGAGTTCTCTAGCCTACAAGGTAGAGCAACAAAAGAAATCAAAGGGAAAGAGTGTCCTTTCCAAGTCTCTCTCTCGTCCTTACCCCACACAAAAGCCTCCGTACTACCCTCCTCGTCCACAAAATTCCCCACCATCACAAACCAAAAACACCACTCCAACCCCTCCAAAACCCTCCACACAAGAACCCAAATCAAAGGACAAGGTTCGTTGCTTTCGGTGCCAAGGTATGGGACACTATGCATCTGAGTGTCCAAACAGGAGGATCGTTTCCCTAGCGGAGTACCAAGAAGCATGTGATGAACATGCCTATGACGAAGAAGAAGAAGAGCACCATGAAGAAGGAAGTTTGGAAGAAGTTGAAGAAGGCCCCGATGAAGGAGAATTGCTTGTTATCCGCCGGGCCTTGAGTGGAATTGCCACTCAAAAGGACATGGAGCAAAGAGAAGCCATTTTTCACACCAGGTGTACCGTAGGAGACAAGGTTTGTTCCCTTATCATTGATGGAGGTAGTTGTGCTAACGTTGCCTCAAAGACTATGGTGGACAAACTCAAGCTGCAAGTCTCTTCTCGTCCAAATCCCTGCACCATACAATGGTTGAATCAAGGCAAAGGTTTGCAAATTACTCACCGTTGTCTTGTTTCCTTTTCAATTGGGAAAAACTATAAAGATGAGATTTGGTGTGATATAGTCCCCATGGATGCTTGCCATATATTATTGGGTAGGACCATGGCTTTTTGATAGAAGTGTCATCCATGATGGCCGGATGAACACTTACTCTTTTCTCAAGGACCGTAAAAAAATCACTCTTACCCCTCTCAAAAGTCCTTCCCCCTCTCAACCAAAAGACAATCCTATTTGGAAGTCTTCTTTACTACTCTTCTCAAATCTGAGCACCATGAGTATGAGTCTTTTAAAGACTTGATACTTTTACAAGAAGAATCTAAGCCATCATCTCCCTCACATCCACTATCACCCCTCTCCTACAAGCCTATCACCATGTTTTTCCACAAGAAATTCCACATGGCCTTCCCCCTCCAAGATCTATCCAACACAAGATAGACCTCGTTCCCGGATCCGTACTTCCAAACAAGCCGGCATACCGGATGTCTCCAAGCGAAACTCAAGAAGTCCAAAGACAAGTGGATGATCTCTTGTCCAAGGGTTTAATTCGGGAAAGTCTAAGCCCATGTGCCGTGCCCCCCCTCCTTGTTCCTAAGAAGGATGGTAGCATGCGTATGTGTGTTGATAGCCGGGCAATAAACAAGATCACTATCAAGTACCGGTATCCTATTCCCCGATTGGAAGATCTATTGGATGAATTACACGGAGCTGCTATTTTTTCTAAGATTGATCTTAGAAGTGGCTATTACCAGATTCGCATTTTTGAAGGTGATGAATGGAAAACCGCCTTCAAGACTAAAGGAGGTTTATATGAGTGGCTTGTAATGCCATTCGGGCTTACTAATGCCCGAGCACTTTTATGAGACTCATGAACCAAGTTCTCAAGCCCCTCATTGGAACTTGTGTTGTCGTTTACTTTGATGATATCTTGGTCTATAGCAAGACCGAGGAGGAGCATGCCAAGCATTTGCAACAAGTTGTGGAGATTCTTTCTCAAGAACAACTTTATGGCAATATGGAGAAATGCTTTTTCTTCACTCCTCAAGTGGTATTCTTGGGTTTCATTGTTTCCACCCAAGGCCTCCAAGTTGATGATAGCAAGATCAAGGCTATTCAAGAGTGGCCAACTCCTACATCCATCACTCAAGTAAGGAGTTTTCATGGCCTAGCCTCATTCTACCGGAGGTTCATTAGAAATTTCAGCACAATTATGGCTCCTATGACCGAGATAATTAAAGGCAAAGAGTTTTCATGGAACGAGCAAGCACAACAAGCTTTTGAAGAGATCAAGAAGAAGCTCACTAGTTCCCCCGTTCTAGCCTGGCCCGACTTTACCAAAGTCTTTGAAGTAGAGTGTGATGCATCCGGGGTAGGAATTGGAGCTGTCCTATCTCAAGAGAAGAGACCCATTGCTTTTTTCAGTGAGAAGCTCAACGATGCCAATAAGAAGTACTCCACCTATGACAAGGAGTTTTATGCAATCATTAGAGCATTGGAGCATTGGCGTCATTACTTAGTTGGAGGTGAATTCATCCTTCATTCTGACCACGAAGCTCTCAAATACATCCAAGGACAACATAAGCTCAACCCTAGACATGCTAAATGGGTAGAGTATCTTCAGTCCTTCCACTTCACTATCCAACATAAGGCTGGAACTCTCAACAAAGGAGCTGATGCATTATCAAGAAGGTACTTATTACTCTCTACTTTGAGTACTAAAGTACTTGGATTTGAAGTTGTTAAAGATTTGTCCCCAAAAGATGATGATTTCAAGGACATTTTTGAGAAGTGTCTTAAACACCCCCATGGGTTGTTCCACTTAGAAGATGGGTTCCTATTCAAAGGTTCACGCCTTTTTATACCTCAATGTGGATTTCGAGAACTGCTTATCCAAGAGCTACATGGAGGAGCACTAGCTGGCCATTTTGGTGTCGAGAAGACTAGATCAATGTTGAAGGAACATTACTATTGGCCTAAGATGTCAAGAGATGATGAGCATTTCATCAAAAGATGTTCTACTTATCAAATGGCTAAGAGCCATTCCTTGCCCCAAGGATTGTATTCTCCACTTCCCATTCCTCAAGCCCCTTGGGAAGATATTAGCTTGGATTTCATCACGGGTTTGCCTAGAACCCAAACAAACAAAGACTCCATTATGGTGGTTGTGGATCGATTCTCCAAGATGGCGCATTTCATCCCTTGTCACACCACTAATGATGCTACTCAAGTGGCTAGTCTTTATTTCAAGGAGATTGTGAGACTACATGTCATTCCAAAGAGCATGGTATCCGATCGTGACTCCAAGTTTCTTAGTCATTTTTGGCTAACTCTATGGCGCAAATTGGGTACTCAACTCAAGTTTAGCACTACTTGTCATCCCCAAACTGATGGACAAACTGAAGTCACCAATAGGACTTTGGGTACCTTCCTTAGAGTCCTAGTGAAGAAGCATTTGAAGAATTGGGATGAGTTGCTACCACATGCCGAGTTTGCATTCAATCGAGTGCCTAGCAAGTCCACCCAACTCTCTCCATTTCAAGTTATCTATGGCTACAATCCCAAGAGTCCCTTGGAACTTGTTCCCATTCCAACTCCCACAAAATTTAGTTGGGAAGCTGGAAAAAGAGCCAAGGAGATCCAAGATCTTCATGCAAGAGTTAGAGATAACATTGCCAAGGCTAATGAAAGAGCCATGCAAAGCGCCAACAAGCATCGCAAGGAGGTACATTTTCAGCCAGGAGATTTGGTATGGATTCACATGAGGAAGGATCGTTTCCCTTCAAAGAGAAAATCTAAGTTGATGCCGCGTTCCGATGGTCCATTTGAAATCCTTGAGAAGATTGGGCCCAATGCATATAAGGTTGATCTACCTGGAGATTATGGAGTTTCGGCTACCTTCAATGTCTCCGATCTTAGCCCCTTTTTCGATGATGAGCCCCTTCCTATTTGAGGGCAAACTTTCACTTACCCGGGGGGAATGATGGAGACCATCGTCAGAAGCCCAAGGACCATCAAGCTCAGCCCAAGGAGGACTCACTCAAGCTTCAAGAAGTCAAGGAAGTTGCCAAACTTTGCCGGAAAATTGGCGTTCATACCCGAAGAGGTAGTGCCACCTTCATCCAGAAATTTCCTGCTTTTTGTGTGCACTTTTGGCCTACCTAAAGTGGTCCCACAACTTGAGGCTCCATATGGTTTTGAAGTTTAAGATTTCAGCTTTCAAATAAGCCCAAGTTTGTTTAATTTGGACATCATTTGATTGGGAAAAATATCACTCAAAGATACGTTATGCTGATCCAGTCCAGTCTGAGATAGGTGCATTGTTTGGGCCATAACTTTCAAACCACTTATCCAAATTGAGCAAATGAGCCCATTCTGGAAATAGACTTCCAGGGCTTTCTAACAAGCCCAAGAACGCGTGATTTGGCCGAGTATTCTGGAAGTTATGCTCTGTTGAAGTTGAGGTAGTTGCAAGGATTAATGCTGGAAATATGAAGAGTCTTCGGTTACATATACTTGTGTGGCTGATATTGTGCACGTTTTAGATGCTTCTAGATTGATGTAATCAGCTGCAAAAAATCCTAGAATATTCCTTGTAACCTCCCCCACCCCTTTTATGATGAGTCTTTTCATTTTTCTTAGACTTTTCATTAGCTAGTTTTAATTGTTAGGAGTTATTTGAGTCCTTTTGTTGTCTTTTGCTGAGCCTATATAAAGGGGAGGGCGTGTGAGCATTGTAGATCAGATTTCTAAGGCATTTTCAAGAGTAATTCAAGCATCTTTGAGAGTGATTCTCATTTGTGTCCCAAAAATTCCTAGTTCTATATCTTGAATTGTGGCAAATTCAAATGGTGTTCTAGGTTCTCTTCCTTTTCCAATTGGAGTGATTCCTTGGTTAAGACAAGAGAATTAGCCCAACGTCAAGTCATTGAGTGGCTCCGTGAAGGATTATCTCAATTACAAGATCTTGTTCTATCCCTTTTTCTTGTGTAGTGAAGTGCTTCATCCATCTTATCCATCTTTCATTTCTCTTCCCAATTTGGCTTATTTTGAGTTGGAGTTTGATTTGGTTCACTTACCCACCCACATATACATCAGCTAGGCTGGTCTGAACTGAGTCTCAGTCTGCACGGTTTGGAAGATTGACCTGGTTCTTCATCTTCCACTTTCCTTGGTTTTCCCTTGATTGTATCTACCTTGGTTTGTAAGCTTTCACTCTTAACTTGAGTATTAGCCTGGACCCTCGGCAGGTACATCAGTGCCCAAGCTTCATCCATACATTCAGAAAACCCTCACACCCATTCAACCCCCAAGGAGGCCAAAGAAGTTCATGCCTTGGTCAGAAAACTCATAAACACAGCAGAAGATGCACTGCCAAGTTCGTCCAGTTTCTGGCCCAGTTTTGTGTCGCTGTTGGAGCAAAATATAGAGGGGAAATTTTCCTACACGCACCACCCCCTTAAAGCTTAAGATCTTAGCTTTCCAACAAGATCTTTTGCAAGGCATTTGGAGTCCATTTGGTCAGCCAACCAAGCCCAAAACTGAAGACAGTGCACTGCAAATGGCGCCAATTCACACAAGTCCGAATTAATGGGAATGTTTGGGCCCACCAACTCAACTCCTTGTTTCTGAATATTTTGCAGCATGACGGGACATAAATATTATAATCAAGTCAAAGGGTTCAAATCCCATCCAAATTGATGTAGATGATGGGTGGTAAGTGAACCAAATCAACTCAAACTCAATCAAACTCAAACACGAAATACCAAAGAAAAGTGAATATGGTGGAAGATAGTTTGAGATGTTTGAAGAATAATAACAAAAAGAACAAGGATAAACAAGACCTTGTAATTAAGATAATCCTTCACGGAGCCACTCAATGACTTGATCTTGGGCTAATTCTCTTGTCTTGACCAAGGAATCACTCCAATTGGAAAAGGAAGAGAACCTAGAACACCACTTGAATGAGCCAAATTCAAGATATAGAACTAGGAATTTTGAGACACAAATGAGAATCCCTCTCAAAGGTGCTTGTATTACTTTGGAAATCTCTTACAATGCTGAATGAATAGCTTCACACGCCCCTCCCCTTTTTATAGACTCAGCAAAAGACAATCAAAAGACTCAAATAACTCCTAACAATTAAAACTATCTAATGAAAAGTCTAAGAAAAATGAAAAGACTCATCATAAAAGGGGTGGGGGAGGTTACAAGGAATATTCTAGGATTTTTGTAGCTGATTACATCAATCTAGAAGCATCTAAAACGTGCACAATATCAGCCACACAAATATATGTAACCTAAGACTCTTCATTTTCCCAGCATTAATCCTTGCAACTGCCTCAACTTCAACAGAGCATAACTTCCAGAATACTCGGCCAAATCACGCGTTCTTGGGCTTGTTAGAAAGCCTGGAAGTCTATTTTCCAGAATGGGCTCATTTGCTCAATTTGGATAAGCGGTTTGAAAGTTATGGCCCAAACAATGCACCTATCTCAGACTGGACTGGTTCAGCACAACGTATTCTTTGAGTGTATTTTGCCCATCAAATGTATGTCCAAATAAAGAATAAAATTGGGGGCTTATTTAAAGCTGACATCTTAAGACTTCAAAAGCACATGGGCCCTCGAGTTTTTGGGTCCACTTGAAGCTTGTCCAAAGTGGTCAACAAAAATCGGGGTTCCGCAGGGATGAATTCGGCACCAAATTTCTAGCAAAAGTTGAAACTCTTTTTGACCTCTTCATAGTGTCGTGAGTCTTTTGAACTCACTTAATAAGACCAAAATAGCAACACTTCCAAGCAGTCTTCTTTGCCCTTTTTCTTCTTTGAAATTGGTCTTGAAAAAAATGTGCATATGGAATATACATCACAAAAGCCCCCCTTGTGTTGGTATTATCCAGCCAAAAGGACAAGGAAAACACCCTTTTACCCGGTTTGTCTCTAGCCGGTACAAGGGGCTGATTTCCCTTGGTTTTTGCTTGCCCACTTGCCTAATGACTCACCTTTGCTGCACTCTAGGACTTTTGTAAGCTTGACACCTCATTTGGGAGGCATAATAACCCCTAATGAGGTAGCTTAAGCTAGGTAGTGAGGTGTTTAACTTGTAGTGGCTGATTTGATGTGTCTCTCTTCCCCACATGTACTTAGCTTTGTATTTGCTGCCTAGGGAGAGAGGGAGCTCGGCCATGGCTTGTTAAAAGGCAGCTTGGTTCCTTCATTTTGGCAACCAACTTGAATGCATAAGCTTGTGAGTTCTCAAAGAAACTCTCCCCTCAAAATTCCTAGTCTATATCTTAAGTGTGGCAACTTAAGTGGTGTCTAGGTCCCTTTATCTCAATTAGGTGGTGATTCCTAATTGATCCTAGGGGATTGCCCAAGTATCCAACAAGAGTGGCTCCTCTTGGATTATCTCTTGAAGGTGCTTGCTCTATCAACTCTCCTCTTATCTTCTACACTCTCTCCCTTTCCTCCCTTAGTTTCTGATGTAGATGTGGGTGGTAAGTGAACCAAATCAACTCAAACTCAAACTAAACAAGAATCAACCAAAGAAAAGCGAATATGGTGGAAGATAGGTTGAGATGGTTTGAAGAATAATAACAAAAAGAAAAAGGATAAACAAGACCTTGTAATTAAGATAATCCTTCTAACGGAGCCACTCATACTTGATCTTGGGGCTAATTCTCTGTCTTAACCAAGAATCACTCCATTGGCAAAAGGAAGAGAACCTAGAACACCACTTGAATGAGCCAATTCAAGATATAGGACTAGGAATTGAGACAGAAAAAACAAATGAGAATCACTCTCAAAGGTGCTTGTATACTTTGGAATCTCTTACAATGCTGAATGATTTAGCGTCACATGTCCCCTCCCCTTTTATAGACTCGCAAAACAATCAAAGACTCAAATAACTCCTAACAATTAAAACTAGTAAAATGAAAAGACTAAGATAAATGGAAAGACACAGCATAAAAGGGGTGGGGGAGGTTACAAGGAATATTCTAGGATTTCTTAGCTGATTACACCAATATAGAAGGCTCCAAAACGTGCACAATGCCAGCCACACAATCACATGTAACCGAAGACTCTTCATATTCCCAGAATTAATCCTTGCAGCTGCCTCAACTTCAACAGAGCATAACGTCCAGAATACTCGGCCAAATCACGCGTTCTTGGGCTTGTTAGAAAGCCCTGGAAGTCTATTTTCCAGAATGGGCTCATTTGCTCAATTTGGATAAGCGGTTTGAAAGTTATGGCCCAAACAATGCACCCATCTCAGACTGGACTGGATCAGCACAACGTATCTTTGAGTGATATTTTGCCCAATCAAATGATGTCCAAATTAAATAAAATTTGGCTTATTTTAAAGCTGACATCTTAAGCTTCAAAAGCACATGGGCCCTCAAGTTGTGGGTCCACTTGAGCTTGTCCAAAAGTGGTCACAAAAGTCGGGTTCCGCAGGGATGAATTCGGCACCAAATTTCTAGCAAAGTTTAACCTCTTTTTGACCTCTTCATAGTATCGTGAGTCTTTGAACTCACTTAATAAGACCAAATAAGCACACTTCCAAGCATGATCTTCTTTGACCCTTTTCTTCTTTGAAATTGGTCTTGAATAAAAATGATGCATATGGAAATATACATCACAAAGCACCCCCTTGTGTTGGTATTATCCAGCCAAAAGGACAAGGAAAACACCCTTTTAACCAGTTTGTCTCTAGCCGGTACAAGGGGCTGATTTCCCTTGGTTTTTGCTTGCCCACTTGCCTAATGACTCACCTTTGCTGCACTCTAGGACTTTTGTAAGCTTGACACCTCATTTGGGAGGCATAATAACCCCTAATGAGGTAGCTTAAGCTAGGTAGTGAGGTGTTTAACTTGTAGTGGCTGATTTGATGTGTCTCTCTTCCCCACATGTACTTAGCTTTGTATTTGCTGCCTAGGGAGAGAGGGAGCTCGGCCATGGCTTGTTGAAAGGCAGCTTGGTTCCTTCATTTTGCAACCAACTTGAATGCATAAGCTTGTGAGTTCTCAAAGAAACTCTCCCCCTCAAAATTCCTAGTCTATATCTTAAGTGTGGCAACTTAAGTGGTGTCTAGGTCCCTTTATCTCAATTAGGTGGTGATCTTAGTTGATCTAAGGGGATTGCCCAAGTATCCAACAAGAGTGGCTCCTCTTGGATTATCTCTTGAAGGTGCTTGCTCTATCAACTCTCCTCTTATCTTCTACACTCTCTCCCTTTCCTCCCTTAGTTTATGATGTAGATGTGGGTGGTAAGTGAACCAAATCAACTCAAACTCAAACTAAACAAGAATCAACCAAAGAAAAGTGAATATGGTGGAAGATAGTTTGAGATGGTTTGAAGAATAATAACAAAAAGAACAAGGATAAACAAGACCTTGTAATTAAGATAATCCTTCACGGAGCCACTCAATGACTTGATCTTGGGCTAATTCTCTTGTCTTAACCAAGGAATCACTCCAATTGGAAAAGGAAGAGAACCTAGAACACCACTTGAATGAGCCAAATTCAAGATATAGAACTAGGAATTTTGAGACACAAATGAGAATCACTCTCAAAGGTGCTTGTATTACTTTGGAAATCTCTTACAATGCTGAATGAATAGCTTCACACGCCCCCTCCCCTTTTATAGACTCAGCAAAAGACAATCAAAACACTCAAATAACTCCTAACAATTAAAAACTAGCTAATGAAAAGTCTAAGAAAAATGAAAAGACACATCATAAAGGGGGTGGGGGAGGTTACAAGGAATATTCTAGGATTTTTGCAGCTGATTACATCAATCTAGAAGCATCTAAAACGTGCACAATATCAGCCACACAAATATATGTAACCTAAGACTCTTCATCTTCCCAGCATTAATCCTTGCAACTGCCTCAACTTCAACAGAGCATAACTTCCAGAATACTCGGCCAAATCACGCGTTCTTGGGCTTGTTAGAAAGCCCTGGAAGTCTATTTTCCAGAATGGGCTCATTTGCTCAATTTGGATAAGCGGTTTGAAAGTTATGGCCCAAACAATGCACCTATCTCAGACTGGACTGGATCAGCACAACGTATCTTTGAGTGATATTTTGCCCAATCAAATGATGTCCAAATTAAATAAAATTGGGCTTATTTTAAAGCTGACATCTTAAGCTTCAAAACCATGTGGAGCCTCAAGTTGTGGGACCACTTTAGTTAGGCCAAAAGTGCACACAAAAATCGGGAAATTTCGGGATGAAGGCGGCATTACCTCTTCGGGCATGAACGCCAATTTCCGGCAAAGTTTTGCAACTTCTTTGACCTCTTGAAGCTTGAGTGAGTCCTCCTTGGGCTGAGCTTGATGTCCTCGGGCTTCTCATGATGGTCTCCATCATTCCCCCCGGGTAAGTGAAAGTTTGCCCTCAAACTAGGAAGGGGCTCATCATCGAAATAGGGGCTAAGATCGGAGACATTGAAGGTAGCCGAAACTCCATAATCTCCAGGTAGATCAACCTTGTATGCATTGGGCCCAACCTTCTCAAGGATTTCAAATGGACCATCGGAACGCGGCATCAACTTAGATTTTCTCTTTGAAGGGAAACGCTCCTTCCTCATGTGAATCCATACCAAATCTCCTGGTTGAAAATGTACCTCCTTGCGATGCTTGTTGGCGCTTTGCATGGCTCTTTCATTAGCCTTGGCAATGTTATCTCTAACTCTTGCATGAAGATCTTGGATCTCCTTGGCTCTTTTTTCAGCTTCCCAACTAAATTTTGTGGGAGTTGGAATGGGAACAAGATCCAAGGGACTCTTGGGATTGTAGCCATACACAACTTGAAATGGAGAGAGTTGGGTCGACTTACTAGGCACTCGATTGAATGCAAACTCGGCATGTGGTAGCAACTCATCCCAATTCTTCAAATGCTTCTTCACTAGGACTCGAAGTAAGGTACCCAAAGTCCTATTAGTGACTTCAGTTTGGCCATCAGTTTGGGGATGACAGGTAGTGCTAAACTTGAGTTGAGTACCCAATTTGCGCTATAGAGTTAGCCAAAAATGACTAAGAAACTTGGAGTCCCGATCAGATACCATGCTCTTTGGAATGCCATGTAGTCTCACAATCTCCTTGAAGTAAAGATTAGCCACTTGAGTAGCATCATTAGTGGTGTGGCAAGGGATGAAATGCGCCATCTTGGAGAATCGATCCACAACCACCATAATGGAGTCTTTGTTCCTTTGGGGTCTAGGCAAACCCGTGATAAAATCCAGGCTAATATCTTCCCAAGGGGCTTGAGGAATGGGGAGTGGAGAATACAATCCTTGGGGCAAAGAATGGCTCTTAGCCATTTGACAAGTAGAACATCTTTTGATGAAATGCTCTACATCTCTTGACATCTTAGGCCAATAGTAGTGTTCCTTCAACATTGATCTAGTCTTCTCAACACCAAAATGGCCAGCTAGGGCTCCTCCATGCAGCTCTTGGATAAGCAGTTCACGAAATCCACATTGAGGTATACAAAGGCGTGAACCTTTGAATAGGAACCCATCTTCTAAGTGGAACAACCCATGGGGGTGTTTAAGACACTTCTCAAAAATGTCCTTGAAATCATCATCTTTTGGGTACAAATCTTTAACAACTTCAAACCCAAGTACTTTAGTACTCAAAGTGGAGAGTAATAAGTACCTTCTTGACAATGCATCAGCTCCTTTGTTGAGAGTACCCGCCTTATGTTGGATAGTGAAGTGGAAGGACTGAAGATACTCTACCCATTTAGCATGTCTAGGGTTGAGCTTGTGTTGTCCTTGAATGTATTTGAGAGCTTCATGGTCGGAATGAAGGATGAACTCACCTCCAACTAAGTAATGACGCCAATGCTCCAATGCTCTAATGATTGCATAAAACTCCTTGTCATAGGTGGAGTACTTCTTCTTGGCATCGTTGAGCTTCTCACTAAAAAAGGCAATGGGTCTCCTCTCTTGAGATAGGACAGCTCCAATTCCTACCCCGGATGCATCACATTCTACTTCAAAGACTTTGGTAAAGTCAGGCAAGGCTAGAACGGGGGAACTAGTGAGCTTCTTCTTGATCTCTTCAAAGGCTTGTTGTGCTTGCTCATTCCATGAAAACTCTTTGCCTTTAATTACCTCGGTCATAGGAGCCACGATAGTGCTGAAATTTCTAATGAACCTCCGGTAAAATGAGGCTAGGCCATGAAAACTCCTTACTTGAGTGACGGATGTAGGAGTTGGCCACTCTTGAATAGCCTTGATCTTGCTTTCATCAACTTGGAGGCCTTGGGCGGAAACAATGAAACCCAAGAATACCACTTGAGGAGTGAAGAAAAAGCATTTCTCCATATTGCCATAAAGTTGTTCTTGTGAAAGAATCTCCAAAACTTGTTGCAAATGCTTGGCATGCTCCTCCTCGGTCTTGCTATAGACCAAGATATCATCAAAGTAAACGACAACACAAGTTCCAATGAGGGGCTTGAGAACTTGGTTCATGAGTCTCATAAAAGTGCTCGGGGCATTAGTAAGCCCGAATGGCATTACAAGCCACTCATATAAACCTCCTTTAGTCTTAAAGGCGGTTTTCCATTCATCACCTTCAAAAATACGAATCTGATAATAGCCACTTCTAAGATCAATCTTAGAAAAGATAGCGGCTCCATGTAATTCATCCAATAGATCTTCCAATCGGGGAATAGGAAACCGGTACTTGATAGTGATCTTGTTTATTGCCCGGCTATCAACACACATACGCATGCTACCATCCTTCTTAGGAACAAGGAGGGCGGGCACGGCACATGGGCTTAGACTTTCCCGAATTAAACCCTTGGACAAGAGATCATCCACTTGTCTTTGGACTTCTTGAGTTTCGCTTGGAGACATCCGGTATGCCGGCTTGTTTGGAAGTACGGATCCGGGAACGAGGTCTATCTTGTGTTGGATAGATCTTGGAGGGGGAAGGCCATGTGGAATTTCTTGTGGAAAAACATGGTGATAGGCTTGTAGAAGAGGGGTGAGTAGTGGATGTGAGGGAGATGATGGCTTAGACTCTTCTTGTAAAAGTATCAAGTCTTTAAAAGACTCATACTCATGGTGCTCAGATTTGAGAAGAGTAGTAAAGAAGACTTCCAAATGAGGATTGTCTTTTGGCTTAGAGGGGGAAGGACTTTTGAGAGGGGTAAGAGTGATTTTCTTACGGTCCTTGAGAAAAGAGTAAGTGTTCATCCGGCCATCATGGATGACACTTCTATCAAAAAGCCATGGTCTACCCAATAATATATGGCAAGCATCCATGGGGACTATATCACACCAAATCTCATCTTTATAGTTTTTCCCAATTGAAAAGAAACAAGACAACGGTGAGTAATTTGCAAACCTTTGCCTTGATTCAACCATTGTATGGTGTAGGGATTTGGACGAGGAGAGACTTGCAGCTTGAGTTTGTCCACCATAGTCTTTGAGGCAACGTTAGCACAACTACCTCCATCAATGATAAGGGAACAAACCTTGTCTCCTACGGTACACCTGGTGTGAAAAATGGCTTCTCTTTGCTCCATGTCCTTTTGAGTGGCAATTCCACTCAAGGCCCGGCGGATAACAAGCAACTCTCCTTCATCGGGGCCTTCCTCAACTTCTTCCAAACTTCCTTCTTCAAAGTGCTCTCCTTCTTCTTCATCATAGGCATGTTCATCACATGCTTCTTGGTACTCCGCTAGGGAAACAATCCTCCTGTTTGGACACTCAGATGCATAGTGTCCCATGCCTTGACACCGAAAGCAACGAACCTTGTCCTTTGATTTGGGCTCTTGTGTGGAGGGTTTTGGAGGGGTTGGAGTGGTGTTTTTGGTTTGTGGAGGTGGGGGATTTTGTGGACGAGGAGGGTAGTACGGAGGCTTTTGTGTGGGGTAAGGACGAGAGAGAGGCTTGGAAAGGACACTCTTTCCCTTTGATTTCTTTTGTTGCTCTACCTTGTAGGCTAGAGAACTCAAGTCATCTAGGGATGAATAGGGTTGCAACTCAATTACATGAGCAATGGACTCATCAAGACCGGTCAAGTATCTTACCAAGGTTTGTGAGTCGTCTTCTCTCAAATCGCATTTGAGTAGGAGTTGTTCAAACTCCCGAGTGTATTCTTCCACACTCTTGGATCCTTGCTTGAGTCGATGGAGCTTGAGATAATTGTCTTGCACATAGTGAGAGGGAAGAAACTTGGCCTTGAGTTTTTCTTTCATTTTGGCCCAAGTTCTGATTTTCCCTTTCCCGTTTTTTGCTCTTTTCGCTCCAAGGTTAGCCCACCAGATTGAAGCATATTTTCTGAGTTTAAGGGCTACAAGCTTTACCTTCTTATCTTCCGGGATGTCCTCATATTCAAAGATCCTCTCAATGGTGTGCAACCAATCGAGAAATAAGTCCGGATCAAGTTGGCCTTCAAATTCGGGGATGTCAATTCGGACACCACCAATATTTCCTCCTTGCCTTCGTCTCCTTGGGGGTTCCTCATCACTTGAATTGGCATGGGAGTGATGGACTTCCTCTTCAGATTCAACCACCGGTTCATGAGGATGAGAGGGAGTGGGGCTATGAACCCACCTTCTTTTCTCCTCCAAAAGTTGCCCAAGTTGAGTTCGAAGATAAGTGAGTTGTGCTTCTAACTCTTCCACACGTGCTTGGTCGCTTCTTGTGGACTTTGTAGACATGTTGGAGATGCGTTGAAGGAAGAATATGCAGCAGGGAAAGTGGCACGGTCGTGCAAGGGGGCACGGTCAGGCCGTGCTATGCTTCGGCTGAAGAAAATGCAGAAAAGTAGAGTGGCACGGTCGTGCTTGGCGGCACGGGGGCACCGTGCTCCGTCTCGACTTGAAGATTCCTGGAAAAAGAATATGGCACGGTCGTGTGTTGTGGCACGGGGGCACCGTGCTGCTTCTCTGGTCTTCAAGACTTCGGATTGCCGGTTTGTGCCTCTTTTTTTTTTTTTGTATTTTGGCTTTTTGGGATGTGTTTGGGTATGATGTGGGTCACTTAAAAGCCTTGGCTCTGATACCAATTGATGTAGATGTGGGTGGTAAGTGAACCAAATCAACTCAAACTCAAACTAAACAAGAATCAACCAAAGAAAAGTGAATATGGTGGAAGATAGTTTGAGATGGTTTGAAGAATAATAACAAAAAGAACAAGGATAAACAAGACCTTGTAATTAAGATAATCCTTCACGGAGCCACTCAATGACTTGATCTTGGGCTAATTCTCTTGTCTTAACCAAGGAATCACTCCAATTGGAAAAGGAAGAGAACCTAGAACACCACTTGAATGAGCCAAATTCAAGATATAGAACTAGGAATTTTGAGACACAAATGAGAATCACTCTCAAAGGTGCTTGTATTACTTTGGAAATCTCTTACAATGCTGAATGATTAGCTTCACATGCCCCTCCCCTTTTATAGACTCAGCAAAAGACAATCAAAAGACTCAAATAACTCCTAACAATTAAAACTAGCTAATGAAAAGTCTAAGAAAAATGAAAAGACACATCATAAAAGGGGGTGGGGGAGGTTACAAGGAATATTCTAGGATTTTTGCAGCTGATTACATCAATCTAGAAGCATCTAAAACGTGCACAATATCAGCCACACAAATATATGTAACCTAAGACTCTTCATATTCCCAGCATTAATCCTTGCAACTGCCTCAACTTCAACAGAGCATAACTTCCAGAATACTCGGCCAAATCACGCGTTCTTGGGCTTGTTAGAAAGCCCTGGAAGTCTATTTTCCAGAATGGGCTCATTTGCTCAATTTGGATAAGCGGTTTGAAAGTTATGGCCCAAACAATGCACCTATCTTAGACTGGACTGGATCAGCACAACGTATCTTTGAGTGATATTTTGCCCAATCAAATGATGTCCAAATTAAATAAAATTGGGCTTATTTTAAAGCTGACATCTTAAGCTTCAAAACCATGTGGAGCCTCAAGTTGTGGGTCCACGTTAGGTAGGCCAAAAGTGCACACAAAAATCGGGAAATTTCTGGATGAAGGCGGCACTACCTCTTCGGGCATGAACGCCAATTTCCGGCAAAGTTTGGCAACTTCCTTGACCTCTTGAAGCTTGAGTGAATCCTCCTTGGGCTGAGCTTGATGGTCCTTGGGCTTCTCACGATGGTCTCCATCAGTTTCCTTAGCAAGAACAAGGGTGGAGTAAGCTTGGGTTGTGTTCATTGCAAGCATACATCAGAGAAGGTGTGTATTACATGGAGGAACGAGAAGAAGTGATTGAGGAAGCAGATGAAGGAGAGTTACTTGTATTGAGGAGAGCTTTGAGTACCAAAAGAGGAGAGCATGAAGAACAAAGGGAGAACATTTTCCATACACGTTGCACCATTCAAAGCAAAGTGTGTTCCCTCATGATTGATGGTGGGAGTTGTGCAAATGTGGCTTCCGTGACTATGGTGGAGAAGCTTGGCCTTCAAGCTTCGGCTCATCCTCACCCCTACAACATCCAATGGCTAAATCAAGGTAAGGGGTTGCAAGTTAATTCAAGATGCCTGATTTCATTTTCAATTGGGAAGCACTATCATGATGAATTGTGGTGTGATATCATCCCCATGGATGCATGTCACCTTTTGTTGGGGAGACCTTGGTTGTTTGATCGGAAGGTCATACATGATGGCTATCTAAACACCTACACCTTCCACAAAGATGGGAAAAAGATCACCCTTGCCCCATTAAGCCCTTCCCAACTCCACAAAAGTAAGCCCCAACCAAGCCATGACCATTCGGACATGCTTCTAGCCGTAAGTGGGCCTCTCCTTAAGGCTTCTCACCATGAATTCAAGGCCTTCAAGGAGTGGATCCTAGCCACCCTTGAAGAATCCGAAACCTCCACTCCATCACACCCCCTAGCCCTTTCCCTCCTTGAACACTTTAGCCATGTCTTTCCCGAGGAAATACCTCCCGGCTTACCACCACAAAGAACCATCCAACACCACATAGACCTCATACCCGGTTCCATTCTCCCAAACAAACCGGCTTATCGGACAAACCCCAAAGAAACCATGGAAATCCAAAGGCAAGTTGATGAGCTTATGGATAAGGGGTTGATTAGAGAGAGCTTGAGCCCTTGTGCGGTTCCGGCCCTCCTTGTGCCAAAGAAAGATGGGAGCATGCGTATGTGCGTCGATAGTCGAGCAATCAACAAGATAACCATCAAGTATAGATATCCAATTCCCCGCCTTGAGGATATGCTTGATGAGTTATATGGTTCTAGTGTGTTCTCTAAGGTGGATTTGAGAAGTGGTTACTACCAAATCCGCATTAGAGAGGGAGATGAATGGAAAACGGCCTTCAAAACCAAAGGAGGCTTGTATGAGTGGCTAGTCATGCCATTCGGATTGTCAAATGCTCCAAGTACCTTCATGCGGCTCATGAACCAAGTGTTCCGGCCCTTCATTGGCAAATTCGTTGTGGTGTATTTTGATGACATCCTCATCTATAGCAAGAATGAAGAAGAGCACCTTCAACATCTCACACAAGTCATGAAGGCTCTAGAGAAGGAAAAGCTCTATGGTAACCTCAAGAAGTGTGCATTTTTCACTCATAAGGTAACCTTCCTTGGTTACATTGTCACAAGTGAAGGCATCAAAGTTGATGAGAGTAAAGTGGAAGTAATTCGGTCTTGGCCAACCCCTAAGAGATGATGTGCGAAGTTTCCATGGGCTTGCCTCATTCTATAGGCGGTTCATTAGAAACTTTAGTACCATTATGGCCCCTATGACCGAGGTTATCAAAGGTGCATCGTTCAAGTGGACTCCCAAGGCTCAAGAAGCCTTTGAAACCATCAAGTCCAAACTCACCCAAGCACCGGTTCTTGCCTTGCCATGCTTTGATAAAGTGTTTGAGGTAGAGTGTGATGCGTCGGGAGTTGGCATTGGAGGAGTTCTCACTCAAGAAGGGCGGCCCTTAGCCTTCTTTAGTGAGAAGCTTTGTGACTCAAGGAGGAAGTACTCCACTTATGATAAGGAGTTCTATGCAATAGTGAGGTGCCTTGAGCATTGGAATCATTACTTGGTGGCTAGTGAGTTCATCTTGCACTCCGATCATGAAGCCTTGAAATACATTCAAGGGCAACATAAACTTAACTCACGGCATGCCAAGTGGGTGGAGTTCCTCCAATCTTTCAACTTCACCATCAAGCATAAGTCCGGAAAGCTCAACCAAGGAGCCGATGCCTTGTCAAGGAGGCACTTATTGCTATTCCAACTTGATGCTTGCATTCTTGGTTTTGAGCAATTGAAGTCCCTCTATGAGGATGATGAAGATTTGGGAGAGCTCTACAAGGAGTGCCTTCGACATCCCAAAAGTGACTTTGATGGGGATCAGCCCTGATGCATATTTCCATATGCATCATTTTTATTCAACTCCAATTTCAAAGAAGAAAAGGGTCAAAGAAGATCATGCATGGAAATGTGCCTATTTGGTCTTCTTAAGTGAGTTCAAAGACTCGCGACACTATGGAGAGGTCAAAAAGAGGTTAAACTTTGCTAGAAATTTGGTGCCGAATTCATCCCTGCGGAACCCGATTTTTGTGACCATTTTTGGACAAGCTCAAGTGGACCCACAACTTGAGGGCCCATGTGCTTTTGAAGCTTAAGATGTCAGCTTTAAAATAAGCCCAATTTTATTTAATTTGGACATCATTTGATTGGGCAAAATATCACTCAAAGATACGTTATGCTGATCCAGTCCAGTCTGAGATAGGTGCATTGTTTGGGCCATAACTTTCAAACCGCTTATCCAAATTGAGCAAATGAGCCCATTCTGGAAAATAGACTTCCAGGGCTTTCTAACAAGCCCAAGAACGCGTGATTTGGCCGAGTATTCTGGAAGTTATGCTCTGTTGAAGTTGAGGCAGCTGCAAGGATTAATTCTGGGAAAATGAAGAGTCTTAGGTTACATATATTTGTGTGGCTGATATTGTGCACGTTTTAGATGCTTCTAGATTGATGTAATCAGCTGCAAAAATCCTAGAATATTCCTTGTAACCTCCCCCACCCCCTTTTATGATGTGTCTTTTCATTTTTCTTAGACTTTTCATTAGCTAGTTTTAATTGTTAGGAGTTATTTGAGTCTTTTGATTGTCTTTTGCTGAGTCTATAAAAGGGGAGGGGCATGTGAAGCTAATCATTCAGCATTGTAAGAGATTTCCAAAGTAATACAAGCACCTTTGAGAGTGATTCTCATTTGTGTCTCAAAATTCCTAGTTCTATATCTTGAATTTGGCTCATTCAAGTGGTGTTCTAGGTTCTCTTCCTTTTCCAATTGGAGTGATTCCTTGGTTAAGACAAGAGAATTAGCCCAAGATCAAGTCATTGAGTGGCTCCGTGAAGGATTATCTTAATTACAAGGTCTTGTTTATCCTTGTTCTTTTTGTTATTATTCTTCAAACCATCTCAAACTATCTTCCACCATATTCACTTTTCTTTGGTTGATTCTTGTTTAGTTTGAGTTTGAGTTGATTTGGTTCACTTACCACCCACATCTACATCAATTGGTATCAGAGCCAATGGGGGTTCACTTACCACCCACATCTATTTTGTGTTGGATGGTTCTTTGAGGGGGTAGGCCATGGGGAATTTCTTGCGGAAACACATGGTTATAGGCTTGGAGAAGTGGGATGAGGAGGGGATGGGAGTGAGTGACGGTTTCGGTTTCACCTAGGCCAAGTAGGAGCCACTCCTTGAATGACTCATACTCATGGTTTTCGGCCTTGAGGAGGTTAGTGAGTAGGATGTCTTTTTGTGGGGTTTCTTTTGGCTTGAGGAGTTGGGAAGGACGAATGGGGGTAAGGGTGATTTTCTTGTGGTCTAGGATGAAGGAGTAGGTGTTCATTCGGCCATCATGCATAACATTTCTATCAAAGAGCCACGGTCTACCAAGGAGTACATGACATGCATCCATGGGAATCACATCACACCAAATTTCATCCTTATAGCTCTTTCCAATGCTCAAAGAAACTAAACAACGAGATGAGACTTGGATACCTTTGCCTTGATTGAGCCATTGAATGGTGTATGGAAAAGGGTGTGGAGATGCCGTGAGTTGAAGCTTGTCCACCAAGGTCTTGGATGCCACATTTGTACAACTCCCTCCATCAATGATGAGGGAACATACTTTGCCTCCTATGGTGCACCTCGTGTGAAAGATGGCCTCCCTTTGTTCATTCCCATCTTGAGTAGCCAACCCACTCAAAGCTCGCCTAACCACCAAGAGTTCACCTTCATCCGGGCCCTCCTCTACTTCTTCTAGGGCCTCATTCAAGTACAACTCCTTTTCTTCTTCCATTTCTTCTTCAAAAGATGCTTGGTACTCGGCTAGGGTGACCACTCTCTTGTTTGGACATTCGGATGCAATATGTCCAAGGCCTTGGCACCTAAAGCACCTCCTTGTCTCCTTTGGTTTTGTGGACATTTGAGGGGCTGTTTTGGGGACCGAAGGGGGAGGAGGTTTTGGGTTTGGAGGGTTAAAGGGCTTTGGCGTGGTGTATGAAGGCCTTTGGGGAGTGTAGGCACGATTTTGTGGTTTAAAGGCTTCACTCTTTCCCTTAGTCTTCTTTTGTAGTTCCACCTTGTGAGCTAGAGAACTTAACTCATCAAGGGTGGTGTATGGGTGCAACTCTACTATATGGGCTATCTTCTCATCCAACCCACAAAGATACCTCACCAAAGTTTGTTCCTCATCCTCTTTAAGGTCACATTTTATGATCAATTGCTCAAACTCCCTTGTATATTCCTCCACACTTAAAGACCCTTGTCTCAAATGGTGAAGTCTAGAAAAGTTCTCTTGAAGGTAGTGAGATGGAAGGAACTTCTCTTTGAGTTTTTCTTTCATTTTCCTCCAAGTTTTAATCTTCCCCTTCCCTTTCTTGGCCCTCTTAGATAAAACATTAGCCCACCAAGTAGAAGCATACTTTCTAAGTTTAAGGGCAACTAGTTTTACCTTCTTTTCATCCGGGATGTCCTTGTAGTCGAACACCCTCTCCACGGTTTGTAGCCAATCCAAGAACTCGTCCGGATCAAGCTTGCCTTCAAACTCGGGGATGTCAACTTTGAAGTCGTTGAATCCACCTCCTTGATGCCTTTCTTGTCTCCTTGATCCTCTACTAGCTCTTCCTTGTGACCCAAAAGGGTTGAAATCCGAATCACTTTCACCCGGGTCACTAGATTCACTTGGAATAGGTGAATCCCTCAAGTTGTCTCTCCTTTCCTTCATGAGCCTTTGAAGTTGAGTTTGCAAGTACTTGACTCTAGCTTCCATTTCGGCCTTTTCTCTTAAGGCTTGTTCGGCCACTTGCTCGGGTGTTTGACTAGAAGACATGATATGTGGGCTTTGTGGGAGAGAAACACGAGATTTGGCTGAGAATGGGGTGGCACGGTCGTGCCGTGGGACACGGGCTTCCCGTGCCAAGTTACTGCCGTGACAAAAGTGCAGAAAAGAGGTGGCACGGTCGTGCCTTAAAGCACGGGTAGGCCGTGCCACAATTCTGTCCCGTGCAGATAGAGAAAGGATGTTTTGTGGTTTGTGTTTGAGAAATGTGTTTGGGTGGAAGCTTGGCCAAGAGGGTAGCCTAAGCTCTGATACCAAGATGATGTATGTTAACCATGGGAATGTCAAAGATCAGAATGTATGATGGGGAAGATTGAAAACAAGGACAAGCAAAAACCGAAAAGAACAATGAGCTCAACCGGTCTTGATGGATAGTGTGCAACTCTCTTGTCTAAGATAAGCCAAAGGCGCCACTTAGAGGAGAAGTTGGGCTATTCCTTCTTCACTTATGGATACAGAATATCACCACCATAAGCAAGAGAAAGGAACCTAGAAGATCACCACTTGAACTAGCCAATTCAAGCTAAAGCAACTAGGAGTTTCAATGGAGAGTAAAACACTCAGATTTCATTGCATGATATTCAAAGCTGCCTTCTTACATTCCTAAAGGTCCCTTATATAGGAGGGAGCCTCAAAATTCAGATTACATGGGTTACAATGCAAGCCAAACGGATCAAGACAAAAGGGAAGCACAAAAAGCAAGAAAAGTACAAAAGGTGATGTTGACAGTTGCTGTCCAGTTTTCCAGATTGCAGGGTCAACTTTCAGCAGCTGTATCTTCGTCCTTACTTACCCAAATTGGCTCCAACATACCTTATTAGAAAGCTTAGAAAGTGTTCTTTCATATGACTACTTTTGGAGCTCATTTGGTGCAGCCGTTCAGGAGATATAAACAGAACAAGTGAGATGGTGCAGGCTGACTTCCCAAAAGCAGCTTTAGAAGTTTCCTTGCTTTTAGCCTCCTTGGGACACGTTTGACTCTGGTTTCTTTTCCCACCCTTTTAGCCAATTCAAAAAAGGATCTAGGGGTTAAAATTCCAGGTTGTTAGGGTTACTTTAGGTTGGGGAAAATGGGCTCCCAAAACCGGACAAAATCTGACCTGGAAAACAGTTTTGGACAGTTTGGCTTTAACAAAGGGTTTGGATGGGCAAATGACATCCAAATGGGCTGAAACTTGATTTATTGGGCAGCTAACTCTCCAATCTTTCCAGACATACCAAAAGTTTGGCTTTAAAGCCTCAGGTCATCAGGTCACCAAGGTCAGAAAATCGGGCCATGTGCGGGATGAGCCCGGCAGAATGCAAGTGATCGTGTCTTGAGTGATTTCTAATCCTTGGAAAGCCTTTGTGACCTCTTGAGCTATAAGAACCCCTTGGGGCTGATCCCCATCAGTGGTGGACCGATTCTCTAAAATGGCCCACTTTGTTCCTTGTGACACCACCCATGATGCCTCCCATATAGCCAAGCTCTACTTCAAGGAGATTGTGAGACTTCATGGCATCCCCAAGAGCATGGTTTCGGATAGGGACACTAAGTTCCTTAGTCACTTTTGGCTCACACTTTGTGATGTAAGTTTCAAGGGAATGAAGCAACCCAAGTTAACTCACGTCAAAGGATACTAGAAAGCAAGCAAACACTCACGGCCAGGGAGGCACGGTCGTGCTTGATGGCACGGGGGGACCGTGCCAATTTGCTGCCTTACTTGCCTAGGAAGTTCCTTCTTCACGGTTTGAGGTAGCTTTGAGGATTAATGAAGTCTGATGCAATTAGCTTTGTCTTGGTCTTGATTTTGTGTGGAGATGAGTAGACAAAGGAGTAAAGGAAGTGAGGAAAGAAAGGAGGATTCAAAACACTAAGAAGATCAAGAGGGAGCTCACGGTTTGAGAGGAGAGAAACCAAGAGCTAGCTTAAGAACTTCAAGTGTGTTTAATGAATTTTGGATAGTTCTAAGCTAGATGATTAGATAAGATACACCACTAATCACTTAGCTTAGGGCCCTTAATCTTGGATTAGGATAAGATACACCACCTAATCAAAGATTAAGACTCACTTGGTCACCACCTTAATCGGCCACAATTAAGGATAAGCAAGTTAAGTGTTTAGGAAATCACAAGACACAAAGTCTTTGCTCTCAACTGAATAATCAACTCTATATGGTTAAAATGAACATACAAGGCTTTTATATGGCCTTGAGAATACATGAGAGAGCTTTCCTTCTAAGGTAGGAAAGTCATTAAGCATGCCTAAGACTACTTAGTACACGGTTTGTCCTAAAACAAACATAAACTGAAAGTTTAAGTTACAAAGCATGATTTTTATCTTCCTAAACTCTTTCCTATGCATTAAGGAATGTCAATGACTCAATTTCCCATCTAGGAAGGTAAGGTTTCACGGTTGGCCACCTCAAAGAGCTGAAGAATGCATGGTTGCCATGTCATGCTAGAGTGGCCGTGTGAAAGCTTGCAAAATGGAGGCTTTTCCCTTGCTCCATGTGTCTCTCTCATGGGTGGCTGGGTGTCAGCTTACCAAGCAGCTCAATTTGACCTCGTAGGCAAGCTTGCACCGTAAGCAAACCCCTTGAAGGAGGAAAATTACTAGGCTAAGTAACTGGATGTCAATCAGCCGGTTTCTACCTCAGATTGTCATGCATGTTTGACACATCACATGTTGACTAATTGCTACGTTTCTTGCATGGATGGAAACGTCAAGATGTCTAGTTTACCCTCCAACTTGAATCGCAGCAATTGGACTTCATTTGCCCCCTGAACAAACCAGAATTCCAAAACCGTGCAGTTTGTAGTGCAATCCGGACAGGGTCAAAAGATGAGCTGTTTTAAGCAACCAATTGAACTCCAAATAATATGAAACCAATTGGACTTAAAAGCTAAGATCTTGAGCTTGAAAATTCTCCAAAAAACGAGCACCAAAACGTGCCTTAATCCTATGTAATTAGATAACAAAAACCAGGTGAAAATCTGGATGAGAACCCGGGTGCATCACCTTGTGTTTTCTTCACCAAGTGACTTATGGCCGTGACTTTGGACTTGATTTCTTGATTGTTCTGGACCATTGAAACATTATTGGTGATGGGGACCATCGTGCCCAAGCTTCATCCATACATTCAGCAAACCCTCACACCCATTCAACCCCCAAGGAGGCCAAAGAAGTTCATGCCTTGGTCAGAAAACTCATAAACACAGCAGAAGATGCACTGCCCAGTTCGTCCAGTTTCTGGCCCGGTTTTGTGTCGCTGTTGGAGCAAAATATAGAGGGGGAAATTTCCTGCACGCACCACCCCCTTAAAACTTAGGATCTTAGCTTTCCAACAAGACCTTTTGCAAGGCATTTGGAGTCCATTTGGTCAGCCAACCAAGCCCAAAACTGAAGACAGTGCACTGCAGGGCGCCAATCAGCACAGTCCGAATTAAGGGAATGTTTGGCCCACTAACTCAACTCCATTGTTTCTGAAATTTTGCAGCATGGAAGGGGACATAAATATTTATCAAGTCAAGGGTTCAAATCCCATCCAAAGCACCCCCTTGTGGACGTTTTATCCAGCCAAAAGGACAAGCAAAACATCCCTTTACCCGGTTTGTTGCTAGCCGATACAAGGGCTGTTTTTCTTGGACTTTTTGCTTGTCAACTTGCATCCCCACTTGCTGAATGACTCGTCTTGCTGCAACCTAGGACTTTTGTAAGCTTGACACCTCATTTGGGAGGCATAATAACCCCTAATGAGGTAGATTAAGCTAGGTAGTGAGGTGTCTAACTAGTAGTGGTGATTAGATGTGTTTCTCTTCCCCATATGTACTTAGCTTTGTATTTGCTGCCTAGGAAGAGAGGGAGCTCGGCCATGGCTTGTTAAAAGGCAGCTTGGTTCCTTCATTTTGCAACCAACTTGAATGCATAAGCTTGTGAGTTCTCAAAGAAACTCTCCCCCTCAAAATTCCTAGTCTATATCTTAAGTGTGGCAACTTAAGTGGTGTCTAGGTCCCTTTATCTCAATTAGGTGGTGATTCCTAATTGATCTAAGGGGATTGCCCAAGTATCCAACAAGAGTGGCTCCTCTTGGATTATCTCTTGAAGGTGCTTGCTCTATCAACTCTCCTCTTATCTTCTACACTCTCTCCCTTTCCTCCCTTAGTTTCCTTAGCAAGAACAAGGGTGGAGTAAGCTTGAGTTGTGTTCATTGCAAGCATACATCAATTGGACCTTGAGGATGGACCTCCATCATTCTCCCCTTATTGGGAAGATTTGATCCTCAAATCAGAAAGATAACCATCTGCTTCATAAGGGCTTAAATCAGCAACGTTAAACGTAGCTGATACTCCATAATCTCTTGGTGATGTATATGTGGGTGGTAAGTGAACCAAATCAACTCAAACTCAAACTAAACAAGAATCAACCAAAGAAAAGTGAATATGGTGGAAGATAGTTTGAGATGGTTTGAAGAATAATAACAAAAGAACAAGGATAAACAAGACCTTGTAATTAAGATAATCCTTCACGGAGCCACTCAATGACTTGATCTTGGGCTAATTCTCTTGTCTTAACCAAGGAATCACTCCAATTGGAAAAGGAAGAGAACCTAGAACACAACTTGAATGAGCCAAATTCAAGATATAGAACTAGGAATTTTGAGACACAAATGAGAATCACTCTCAAAGGTGCTTGTATTACTTTGGAAATCTCTTACAATGCGGAATGATTAGCTTCACATGCCCCTCCCCTTTTATAGACTCAGCAAAAGACAATCAAAAGACTCAAATAACTCCTAACAATTAAAACTAGCTAATGAAAAGTCTAAGAAAAATGAAAAGACTCATCATAAAAGGGGTGGGGAGGTTACAAGGAATATTCTAGGATTTTTGCAGCTGATTACATCAATCTAGAAGCATCTAAAACGTGCACAATATCAGCCACACAAATTTATGTAACCTAAGACTCTTCATATTCCCAGCATTAATCCTTGCAACTGCCTCAACTTCAACAGAGCATAACTTCCAGAATTCTCGGCCAAATCACGCGTTCTTGGGCTTGTTAGAAAGCCCTGGAAGTCTATTTTCCAGAATGGGCTCATTTTCTCAATTTGGATAAGCGTTTGAAAGTTATGGCCCAAACAATGCACCTATCTCAGACTGGACTGGATCAGCATAACGTATCTTTGAGCGATATTTTGCCCAATCAAATGATGTCCAAATTGAACAAACTTGGGCTTATTTGAAAGATGAAATATTAAGCTTCAAAAGCACATGGGCCCTCAAGTTGTGGGTCCACTTGAGCTTGTCCAAAAGTGGTCACAAAAATCGGGTTCCGCAGGGATGAATTCGGCACCAAATTTCTAGCAAAGTTTAACCTCTTTTGGACCTCTTCATAGTGTCGTGAGTCTTTGAACTCACTTAATAAGATCAAATAAGCACACTTCCAAGCATGATCTTCTTTGACCCTTTTCTTCTTTGAAATTGGACTTGAATAAAAATGATGCATATGGAAATATGCATCATACTCCACGGGTTGTTTTGAGTTTGTCCTCAAACTCAAAGGGTTGGCAAGCTTCTCACGAAGGGAGGCATGCTTATGAAATGGGAGCTCTTGTAGGAAGTGGTCAAAGGGCATCACCTCTAGAGAGATATAGAAGAGGGTGAAGGGAGGATGATAAAACGGGTCATATCTGGTGAGGAGAAGAGGCGGAAGTGGGAAATCTTCTTTGGGGGCAAGGGGTTGGGAAGGATGAATGAGGGTTAAGGCTTGTCGGTCCTTTTGTGGCTTGGGGCTTTGGCACGATGGAATAGGGGTCAAGGTGATTTTCTTCTCATCCTTAATAAAGGAGTAGGTGTTGAGGCGGCCATGATGAATTACATGGCGATCAAACATCCATGGTCTACCCAACAATATATGGCTTGCATCCATAGGAAGAATGTCACACAATATCTCATCCTTATAGTGGTCTCCATTAGAAAGAGAAATGAGGCACTGATGAGAAATGTATATACCTTTGCCTTGATTTAGCCATTGGATGCTATAAGGCTTAGGATGGGGTGTAGTCTCAAGTTTGAGCTTGTCTACCATGGTTTTGGATGCAACATTTGTACAACTACCTCCATCGATGATGAGGGTACAAACTTTCCTTGAATAGTGCACCTTGTGTGGAAAATCGCCTCTCTTTGCTCCAAGCCTTCTTGAGTAGCAACTCCGCTCAATGCTCGCCTAATGACAAGCAACTCACCTTCATCGGGGCCTATGATAACCTCTTCTTCTTTTTCCTCCAAACTTTCCTCTTCTTCATGGTCATGCTCCTCAAAAGAAGCTTGGCACTCAGCCAGGGAAACAATCTTCTTGTTAGGACACTCAGATGCAAAATGTCCCATACCTTGACAACGGAAACAACGAACCTGGTCTTTTGGCTGTGAGGGCACTTTTGTGGGAGGTGGAGGGGTGATGGGAGGGACACTTTTGGCGGGTGAGGGGGTTTGAATTTGTGGGGGAAAGTAAGGTGATTCTTGAGGAAAAGGACGGGAAGGAGTCTTGGAAAAGATGCTCTTTTCCTTAGATTTCTTTTGTTGCTCTACCTTATAGGCTAGAGAACTCAAGTCATCTAGGGATGAGTAAGGTTGCAACTTAATTACATGTGCAATGGACTCATCAAGACCGGTCAAGTATCTTACCAAGGTTTGTGAGTCGTCTTCTCTCAAATCGCATTTGAGTAGGAGTTGTTCAAACTCCCGAGTGTATTCTTCCAAACTCTTGGATCCTTGCTTGAGTCGATGGAGCTTGAGATAATTGTCTTGCACATAGTGAGAGGGAAGAAACTTGGCCTTGAGTTTTTCTTTCATTTTGGCCCAAGTTCTGATTTTCCGTTTCCCGTTTCTTGCTCTTTTCGCTCCAAGGTTAGCCCACCAGATTGAAGCATATTTTCTGAGTTTAAGGGCTACAAGCTTTACCTTCTTATCTTCCGGGATGTCCTCATATTCAAAGATCCTCTCAATGGTGTGCAACCAAACGAGAAATAAGTCCGGATCAAGTTGGCCTTCAAATTCGGGGATGTCAATTCGGACACCACCAATATTTCCTCCTTGCCTTCGTCTCCTTGGGGGGTCCTCATCACTTGAATTGGCATGGGAGTGATGGACTTCCTCTTCAGATTCAACCACCGGTTCATGAGGATGAGAGGGAGTGGGGCTATGAACCCACCTTCTTTTCTCCTCCAAAAGTTGCCCAAGTCGAGTTCGAAGATAAGTGAGTTGTGCTTCTAACTCTTCCACACGTGCTTGGTCGCTTCTTGTGGACTTTGTAGACATGTTGGAGATGCGTTGAAGGAAGAATATGCAGCAGGGAAAGTGGCACGGTCGTGCAAGGGGGCACGGTCAGGCCGTGCTATGCTGCGGCTGAAGAAAATGCAGAAAAGTAGAGTGGCACGGTCGTGCTTGGCGGCACGGGGGCACCGTGCTCCGTCTCGACTTGAAGATTCCTGGAAAAAGAATATTGCACGGTCGTGTGTTGTGGCACGGGGGCACCGTGCTGCTTCTCTGGTCTTCAAGACTTCGGATTGCCGGTTTGTGCCTCTTTTTTTTTTTTTTTTTTTTTTTGGTTTTTTGGGATGTGTTTGGGTATGATGTGGGTCACTTAAAAGCCTTGGCTCTGATACCAATTGATGTAGATGTGGGCGGTAAGTGAACCAAATCAACTCAAACTCAAACTAAACAAGAATCAACCAAAGAAAAGTGAATATGGTGGAAGATAATTTGAGATGGTTTGAAGAATAATAACAAAAAGAACAAGGATAAACATGATGTAAGTCCAAGGGAAGGGAAGCAACCCAAGTTAACTCACGTCAAAGGAAGCTAGAAATCAAGCAATTTCTCACGGCCAGGAGTGGCACGGCCGTGCTTGATGGCACGGGGTGACCGTGCTAATTCACTGCCTAGCTTGCCTAGGAAAGCTCTTCTTCACGGTTTTGTAATAGCTTTGAAGGTTTTTGAAAGTTCGATGCAATCAGCTATGTCAAGGCTTGATTTTGTGTGGATAAGAGGAATCAAAGGAGTAAGGAAGTGAGGGAAGTAAAGGAGGATAAAAAAGACACTAAGAAGAACAAAGGTAATTCATGGTTTGAGAGGAGTGAAACCAAGAACTAGTTTGTGTACTTCAAGAGTGTTTAATGAAACTTGGATAGTTCTAAGCTAGATGATTAGATAAGATACACCACTAATCACTTAGCTTAGGGCCCTTAATCTTGGATTAGGATAAGATACACCCCCTAATCAAGATCAAGACTCACTTGGTCACCACCTTAATCGGCCACAATTAAGGATAAGCAAGTTAAGTGTTTAGGAAATCACAAGACACAAAGTCTTTTCTCTCTACTGAAAATTCAACTCTATTCCTTCAAAATGAACATACAAGACTTTATATGGCCTTGAGAGTACACAAATGAGCTTTCCTTCCAAGGGAGGAAAGTCATTAAACTTGCTAATCACTTCCTAACACACGATTTACTCTAATACAAACCAAAAGCTGAAAGCTTATTTTACAAAGCGCTTAAGTTATCTTCCTAAACCTTTCCTATGCATTAAGGAATGTAGATGACTCATTTTCCCAGCTAGAAAGGTAAGAGTGCATGGCTAGCCACCTCAAAAGGACTGAAGAATGCATGTGTTCCATGTCATGCTTGAGTGGTCAAATGAGGGCTTGCAAAATGGTGATGTTTTACTTGCTCCACGTGTCTCTCTCTCAAGTAGCTGAGTGGTGCTTCATCAAGCAGCTCAAAATGACCTGCTTGGCAGCCTTCCACCTTAAGCAAACCCCTTGAAGGAGGAAAACCACCAAGCTAAGCAACCGGGGGTCAAGCAGCCAGTTTCTGCCTCCACTTGCAACGCATGTTTGACACCTCAAATGATGACTATTTGCTACGTTTCTTACATGGTTGGAAACCTCAAGATGTCTAGTTTACCCCCCATTTGGAATCGTAGCATTTGGACGTCATTTGCCCCCTGAACAAACCAGAAAACAAAAACCGTGCATTTTGCAGTGCAATCCGGACAGGTTCAAGAGATGAACTGTTTTAAGTAACCAAATGAATTCCAAATGATATGAAACCAATTGGACTTAAAGGTTAACATCCTGAACTTGATAATCATCCAAAAAACGGACACCAAAATATGCTTTAGGCCGATGTAATAAGATAGCAAAAACCGGGTAAAAATCTGGATGAGAACCCGGGGTGTATCACCTTGTGTGTTTGCCATCAAGTGACTCATGGCCGTGACTTTGGAGTTGATTTCTTGATTATTTTGGACCAACGAAACGTTATTAGACCTTGAGGATGGATCTCCATCATTCTCCCCTTGTTGGGAAGATTTGGTCCTCAAATCAGAAAGGTAACCATCTGCTTCATAAGGGCTTAAATCAGCAACGTTAAACGTAGCTGATTCTCCATAATCTCCTGGTAACTCTACCTTGTAAGCATTATTGTTGATCTTCTCCAAAATCTCGAATGGACCATCCGCTCTAGGCATCAATTTAGTTTTCCCTTTGGAAGGAAAACGTTCTTTACGAAGATGAATCCAAACCAAATCACCTGGCTTAAAAAGCTTCTCCCTTTTATGCTTGTTAGCTTGGGCCGTGTAGTTTTCTCAATCTTGGCCTTTACTAACTCATGCAACTTCTGGATTTCTTCCACCCTAGTAGCGGCATCCGCACTTGGCTGTTGATCTAATGGTCGTGGTACAAGATCAAGTGGACTTAGGGGATCAATTCCATAGACCACTTTAAAGGGAGATAGACCAGTAGCCTTGCTTGGAGTCTTATTGTAAGCAAATTCAGCATGTGGAAGTAACAGATCCCAAGCTTTGATGTGGTTTTTAATCAGAATCCTTAATAAAGTACCAAGGGTTCGATTAGTAACCTCGGTTTGCCCATCTGTTTGTGGATGACAAGTGGTACTGTACTTGAGTTTGGTACCCAACTTTTTCCACAAAGTAATACAAAAGTGACTTAAAAACTTCGTATCTCGATCTGAGACAATGGAACGAGGAATTCCATGAAGTCTCATAACCTCCTTGAAATACAATTCAGCAATATGAGTGGCATCATTAGTCATGTTGCAGGGAATGAAATGAGCCATCTTCGAAAATCGATCCACGACCACAAAGATAGAATCTTTATTCCTTTGTGTCTTTGGTAAGCCAAGTATGAAATCCATACTAACGTCCACCCAAGGCAACGTAGGAATAGGAAGTGGCGTGTATAGTCCCTGGGGAAGCGAATGACTCTTCGCAATTTGACACGTACTGCACCTTCTAATGATGTCTTGAACGTCCTTCTCCATGCCTGGCCAATAATAATGTTCCCTAAGCATAGTTAGGGTCTTGTCTTCGCCAAAATAGCCAGCCAAAGATCCAGCATGGACTTCTCGAATTAACAACTCACGAGTGCTGCATTTGGGGACACATAACCGAGCACCTTTAAAGAGAAACTCTTCTTGAATAAGAAGTCCCCTTTGGGATGTTTAGTACACTCAGAATATAACACCCCAAAATCTTCATCATTATGATATAACGCCTTTAGATGCTCAAATCCAAGGATACAAGCATCTAATTGGAACATCAATAGATAACGCCGTGATAGAGCATCGGCGCCTTGATTTAGTTTGCCGGACTTATGCTTGATAGTAAAGTGAAAGGACTGTAGGAATTCCACCCATTTAGCATGGCGCGAGTTTAACTTGTGTTGGCCTTGAATATACTTCGAAGCCTCGTGATCTGAATGCAGAATAAACTCACTGGCAATCAAATAGTGGTTCCAATGTTCTAGACATCGAATGATGGCGTAGAATTCCTTGTCATAAGTTGAATATCTCTTCCTGGTATCACATAACTTCTCACTGAAGAAGGCCAAAGGGCGTCCTTCTTGAGTAAGAATGCCTCCAATACCACCCCCAGAAGCATCGCATTCAACTTCAAAGACTTTCTCAAAACACGGTAGGGCTAAAACTGGTGCTTGAGTTAGTCTCTCTTTCACTTCTTCAAAGGCTGCTTAGGCTTTAGGATTCCAAGTGAATGAGGAACCCTTAAGAACCTCGGTCATTGGAGCTAAGATAGTGCTGAAATTTCGTATGAACCTCCTATAGAAAGAGGCCAAGCCATGAAAGCTTCGAACGTCATGAATGCTCTTAGGAACAGGCCAAGTTCGAATAGCCTCAATCTTGCTTTCATCCGCCTTAATACCATCTTCAGAAACAATATAACCTAAGAAGGGAACTTCATGAGTAAAGAAGGTACACTTCTTTAGGTTCCCGAATAACTTCTCCTTTTCAAGAACGAGCATCACCTGAGTTAAGTGATCTTGATGTTCTTGCTCATTCTTACTAAACACCAATATATCATCGAAGTAAACAACCACGAACTTGCCCAAGTATGGTCGAAATACTTGATTCATTAACCTCATAAACGTACTAGGGGCATTAGAAAGACCGAATGGCATGACTAACCATTCATATAATCCGCCCTTAGTCTTGAAAGCAGTTTTCCACTCATCGCCCTCCCTAATACGAATTTGATAATATCCACTCCTCAAATCAATCTTACTAAACACCTTAGAGCCATGTAATTCATCCAACATATCTTCAAGCCTAGGTATAGGGTACCTATACTTGATAGTAATTTTGTTTATGGCCCTACTGTCGACACACATCCTCATATTACCATCCTTCTTCGGAACCAAAAGAGCAGGAACAGCACATGGACTTAAGGATTCTCGTACCAACCCCTTGAATATCAGTTCTTCAACTTGTCGTTGAATCTCTTGAGTTTCCTTGGGATTTGTCCTATAGGCTGGCTTATTAGGCAGAATGGATCCTGGGATAAGGTCAATATGATGTTGAATGTCACGCTTTGGGGGTAAACCCAAAGGTATCTCTTCTGGAAATAGGTGACTGAATTGACTCAATATGACCTTGGCTATGGGATGGGATGGAAGTGGTGTTTGTGGCTCATCTTGTACTTGCAATATCCATTCTTTCAAGGCTTTGAACTCATGTTGAGAGGCCTTTAAAAGTGGGTCAACATATGTCAAAAGCAAGTCAGATTGATTTTGGCTTTTTTGTGGTTTCATTTTGTGGAGTTCGGATGGTGACATAGGATTCAGAGTAATCTTCTTGCCATCTTTGGAAAAGGAATAAGAATTAAGATAACCATTATGCATAACCTTTCTGTCATACATCCATGGTCGTCCTAACAGAATATGACAAGCATCCATGGGGATAATATCGCACCAAAGTTCATCTTGGTAATTCTTACCAAGAGAGAATGAAATCAAGCAACGAGAGTTAACTTGTAATCCCTTGCCTTGATTTAACCATTGAATGTTGTATGGGTGTGGGTGTGCCGTGGACTGAGGGTTCAGTTTCTCAATCATATTCAATGAAACAACGTTGGCACAACTTCCTCCATCGATGATTAACGAGCACACTTTGCCTTGGACTGTACATCGTGAGTGAAAGATGTTCTCACGTTGTTCATCCTTAGCAACTTTTTGATTGCTCAATACCCTTCGAATTACTAGCATCTTACCTTCATCTGCGTTTTCCACAAACTCCTCCTGATCATCTTCATGATCGCTCTCAGCATCTTCTGCCTTTTCCTCTTCTTTCTCCTCGGCAAATTCTCCCTCGATGGCTTCCCATTCAGCTAAGGTGACTACCTTTCGACTAGGACAATCAGAAGCAATGTGTCCTAAGCCTTGGCACTTGTAACACCTTCTTTGGCTTACAGGGTATGGGTTTGGACGTGGGGGTTTGATGGTGGTGGCCTTTGAGGAGCTTGGTTTTTTTGTGGATTAGATGGGAAAGGGGTAGATGATTTAGGCTGAGGTGTGGTACTCCCCTTGTTTAAGGGTTGCCCACGGTTTGGTGTAGAATAGGGCTTAAATGAATCACGAACATTCATTCTAGACTTTCTTTATTGCTCCACCTTGTGTGCTAGGACACACACTTCGTCAAAGGTGGTATAAGCTTGCAACTCAACCACGTTAGCTATCCTAGGATCAAGCCCTCCTAGGTAACGTACCATGGTCTGCTCTTCAAGCTCATGAATGTCACATTTGATCATGAGTTTCTCAAACTCACGAGTATATTCTTCAACACTCATCTTACCCTGATTCAAATGGTGAAAGAGCATGTATTGATCTTGGACATATGTGGAAGGCAAAAACCGTGCCTTCATCTTGGCTTTCATTTTGTCCCAAGTAGCAATCTTACTCTTCCTTTCTCTAGTTCTCTTAGCAGTAAGGTTTGTCCACCATAAGGAGGCATATTTCCTTAATCTAAGAGCAACTATTTTGACTTTCTGATCTTCTGGAATCTCCTTGAACTCAAAAATACGCTCCACCGTTTGTAACCATTCAATGAACTCATCAGGATCTAACTTACCCTCGAACTCAGGAATATCAACCTTGATCTCATTAGAGTTGAAAGTAGGTTGCACTCTTCTTTGCATTCTTTCAAATGGTACTTCTTCTTCAGAGAACGCATTGCTAGCTTCCTCTTCATAGCCATAGTCGTTCCAATCCGAATGCTTGGTGATTCTTGAAGTTTCTGCTTTTGTTTCATATGGTTTCCAAGCTGTTTCCTCAAGTACTCATTTTGTGCTTTGAGTTCTCAATTGCTCACACTCATTTCTTGCATTTGCTTAGAAAGAACTTCAAGCCTTTCTTCCACAGACATGCTAGTACTCATTGTGATCGCAGGAATGAACGGTTTGTGTTTGAAATGATTTCAGAGATAAGCTGGGAATGACGTGGGGTTCAGGCCAAGTTCTGAACTTGCTCTGATACCAAAAATGATGTAAGTCCAAGGGAAGGATAGCAACCCAAGTTAACTCACGTCGAAGGAAACTAGAAATCAAGCAATTTGTCACGGCCAGGAGTGGCACGGCCGTGCTTGATGGCACGACCGTGCTTGATGGCACGGGGTGACCGTGCCAATTCACTGCCTAGCTTGCCTAGGAAAGCTCTTCTTCACGGTTTTGTGATAGCTTTGAAGGTTTCTGAAAGTTTGATGCAATCAACTATGTCAAGGCTTGATTTTGTGTGGATAAGAGGAATCAAAGGGGTAAGGAAGTGAGGGAAGTAAAGGAGGATAAAAAGACACTAAGAAGAACAAAGGTAATTCATGGTTTAAGAGGAGTGAACCCAAGAACTAGTTTGTGAACTTCAAGAGTGTTTAATGAAACTTGGATAGTTCTAAGCTAGATGATTAGATAAGATACTCCACTAATCATTTAGCTTAGGGCCCTCAATCTTGGATTAGGATAAGATTCACCACCTAACCAAAGATTGAGACTCACTTGATCACCACCTTAATCGGCCACAATTAAGAATAAGCAAGTTAAGTGTTTAGGAAATCACAAGACACAAAGTCTTTTCTTTCTACTGAAAATTCAACTCCATTCCTTCAAAATGAACATACAAGGCCTTATATGACCTTGAGAGTACACAAATGAGCTTTCCTTCCAAGGGAGGAAAGTCATTAAACTTGCTAATCACTTCCTAACACACGGTTTACTCTAATACAAACCAAAAGCTGAAAGCTTACTTTACAAAGCACTTAAATTATCTTCCTAAACCTTTTCTATGCATTAAGGAATGTAGATGACTCATTTTCCCAGCTAGGAAGGTAAGAGTGCATGGCTAGCCACCTCAAAAGGACTGAAGAATGCATGTGTGCCATGTCATGCTTGAGTGGTCGAATGAGGGCTTGCAAAATGGTGATGTTTTACTTGCTTCACGTGTCTCTCTCTCAAGTAGCTGAGTGGTGCTTGATCAAGCAGCTCAAAATGACCTGCTTGGCAGCCTTCCACCTTAAGCAAACCCCTTGAAGGAGAAAAACCACCAAGCTAAGCAACCGGGTGTCAAGCAGCCAGTTTCTGCCTCCACTTGCAACGCATGTTTGACACCTCAAATGATGACTATTTGCTACGTTTCTTACATGGTTGGAAACCTCAAGATGTCTAGCTTACCCTCCATTTGGAATCGTAGCATTTGGACGTCATTTGTCCCCTGAACAAACCAGAAAACCAAAACCGTGCATTTTGCAGTGCAATCCGGACAAGTTCAAGAGATGAACTGTTTTAAGTAACCAAATGAATTCCAAATGATATGAAACCAATTGGACTTAAAAGCTAACATCCTGAACTTGATAATCATCCAAAAAACGGGCACCAAAATGTGCCTTAGGCCGATGTAATAAGATAACAAAAACTGGGTAAAAATCTGGATGAGAACTCGGGTGCATCACCTTGTGTGTTTTCCATCAAGTGACTCATGGCCGTGACTTTGGAGTTGATTTCTTGATTATTTTGGACCAACGAAACGTTATTAGACCTTGAGGATGGACCTCCATCAAAACAAGACCTTGTAATTAAGATAATCCTTCACGGAGCCACTCAATGACTTGATCTTGGGCTAATTCTCTTGTCTTAACCAAGGAATCACTCCAATTGGAAAAGATAGAGAACCTAGAACACCACTTGAATGAGCCAAATTCAAGATATAGAACTAGGAATTTTGAGACACAAATGACAATCACTCTCAAAGGTGCTTGTATTACTTTGGAAATCTCTTACAATGCTGAATGATTAGCTTCACATGCCCCTCCCCTTTTATAGACTCAGCAAAAGACAATCAAAAGACTCAAATAACTCCTAACAATTAAAACGAGCTAATGAAAAGTCTAAGAAAAATGAAAAGACACATCATAAAAGGGGGTGGGGGAGGTTACAAGGAATATTCTAGGATTTTTTGCAGCTGATTACATCAATCTAGAAGCATCTAAAACGTGCACAACATCAGCCACACAAATATATGTAACCTAAGACTCTTCATATTCCCAGCATTAATCCTTGCAACTGCCTCAACTTCAACAGAGCATAACTTTCAGAATACTCGGCCAAATCACGCGTTCTTGGGCTTGTTAGAAAGCCCTGGAAGTCTATTTTCCAGAATGGCTCATTTGCTCAATTTGGATAAGCGGTTTGAAAGTTATGGCCCAAACAATGCACCTATCTCAGACTGGACTGGATCAGCATAACGTATCTTTGAGTGATATTTAGCCCAATCAAATGATGTCCAAATTAAACAAACTTGGGCTTATTTGAAAGATGAAATCTTAAGCTTAAAAAGCACATGGGCCCTCAAGTTGTGGGTCCACTTGAGCTTGTCCAAAAGTGGTCATAAAAATCGGGTTCCGCAGGGATGAATTCGGCACCAAATTTCTAGCAAAGTTTAACCTCTTTTTGACATCTTCATAGTGTCGTGAGTCTTTGAACTCACTTAATAAGACCAAATAAGCACACTTCCAAGCATGATCTTCTTTGACCCTTTTCTTCTTTGAAATTGAACTTGAATAAAAATGATGCATATGGAAATATGCATCACTTGGTAACTCCACCTTATAAGCATTATCATTAATCTTCTCCAAAATCTCGAATGGACCATCTGCTCGTGGCATCAGCTTAGTTTTCCTCTTGGAAGGAAAACGTTCTTTGCGTAGATGTATCCAGACTAAATCACCTGGCTTAAAAAGCTTTTCTCTTTTATGCTTGTTAGCTTGGGCCGTGTATGAGAGTGTAGCTTTCTCGATTTTGGCCTTTACTAACTCATGCAACTTCTGGATTTCTTCCACTCTAGCTGCGGCATCCGCACTTGGCTTCTGATCTAACGGTCGAGGAATAAGATCAAGTGGACTTAGGGGATCAGTTCCGTAGACCACCTTAAAGGGTGATAAACCAGTAGCTTTGCTGGGAGTCTTGTTATATGCAAACTCAGCGTGTGGAAGTAACAGATCCCATGCCTTAACTTGGTGCTTAATCAAAACTCTTAATAAGGTACCAAGAGTTCGATTGGTGACCTCTGTTTGCCCGTCTGTTTGTGGATGACAAAGGTGGCTGGGTGGGGGGGGGGGGGGCGGGGTGTGTTTGTCAGCACATTTTTTTTTTTGTCTTATTTTTTTTATATTTATTATTTTTTTTTCTTTTTTATTTTTTTTTTTTTTTTTTTTTTTTCTTTTTTTTTTTTTTTTATTTTTACTTTTTGTTATTTTTTCTTTTTTGTCTTTTTTTTTTTTTATTATTCTTCACTTCTTTTACTGTATGTGAGTTTGTACCCAACTTCGTCCACAAAAGTTAAAAAAATAAATTTTCCAAAAGTGACTTAGGAACTTGGTATCTCGATCTGAGACGATGGAACGAGGAATTCCATGAAATCTCATCACTTCTTTGAAATAGAGCTCAGCGACATGAGTAGCATCATTAGTCTTGTTGCAGGGAATAAAATGAGCCGTCTTTGAAAATCGATCCACAACCACAAAGATAGAATCTTTACTCCTTTGTGTCCTTGGTAAACCAAGTATGAAATCCATACCAACGTCTACCCATGGCAACGTAGGAATAGGAGGTGGCGTGTACAATCCCTGGGGGAGCGAATGACTCTTCGCTATCTGACACGTATTGCACCTTCTAATGATGTCTTAAACGTCTTTCTCCATGCCTGGCCAATAATAATGTTCCCTAAGCATGACTAGGGTCTTGTCTTCGCCAAAATGACCAGCTAAAGATCCAGCATGGACTTGTCGAATCAACAACTCACGAGTGCTGCATTTGGGGACACATAACCGAGCACCTTTAAAGAGAAACTCTTCTTGAATTAAGAAATTCCCTTTGGGATGTTTAGTACACTCAGAGTATAACACCCCAAAATCTTCATCATCCTGGTATAAAGTCTTTAGATGCTCAAATCCAAGGATACAAGCATCTAATTGGAACATCAATAGATAACGTCGAGAAAGGGCATCGGCGCCTTGATTTAACTTGCCGGACTTATGCTTGATAGTAAAGTGAAAGGACTGCAGGAACTCAACCCATTTAGCATGGCGTGAGTTTAACTTATGTTGGCCTTGAATATACTTCAAGCCTCGTGATCTGAGTGCAGAATGAACTCACTGGCAATCAAATAATGGTTCCAATGTTCTAGGCATCGAACGATGGCATAGAACTCCTTGTCATAAGTTGAATATCTCTTCCTGGTATCACATAACTTCTCACTAAAGAAGGCCAAAGGGCGTCCTTCTTGAGTAAGAATTCCTCCAACACCAACTCTAGAAGCACCGCATTCAACTTCAAAGACTTTCTCAAAACATGGTAGAGCTAAAATCGGTGCTTGAGTTAGCCTCTCTTTCACTTCTTCAAAGGCTGCTTGGGCTTTAGGATTCCAAGCAAACGAGGAACCCTTAAGAACTTCAGTCATAGGAGCTAGAATAGTGTCGAAATTGCGTATGAATCTCCTATAGAAAGAAGCCAAGCCATGAAAGCTTCGAACATCATGAATACTCTTAAGAACAGGCCAAGTCCGAATAGCCTCAATCTTGCTTTCATCTGCCTTAATACCACTTTCAGAAACAATATAACCTAAGAAGGTAACCTCATGGGTAAAGAAGATACACTTCTTTAGGTTTCCAAACAATTTCTCCTTTTCAAGAACGAGCATCACCTGAGTTAAGTGATCTTGATGTTCTTGCTCATTCTTACTGAACACCAATATATCATCGAAGTAAACGACCACAAATTTGCCCAAGTATGGCCGAAATACTTGATTCATCAACCTCATAAACGTACTAGGGGCATTGGAAAGACCGAAAGGCATGACTAACCATTCATATAATCTGCCCTTAGTCTTGAAAGCAGTTTTCCACTCATCGCCCTCCCTAATACGAATTTGATAATAACCACTCCTCAAATCAATCTTACTAAACACCTTAGAGCCATGTAATTCATCCAACATATCTTCAAGCCTAGGTATAGCGTACCTATACTTGATAGTAATTTTGTTTATGGCCCTACTGTCAACACACATCCTCATACTACCATCCTTTTTCGGAACCAAAAGAGCAGGAACAGCACACGGACTTAAGGATTCTCGTACCAATCCCTTGAATATTAGTTCTTCAACTTGACGTTGAATCTCTTGAGTTTCTTTGGGATTTGTCCTGTAGGCTGGTTTATTAGGTAGAATGGATCATGGGATAAGGTCAATATGATGTTGAATGTCACGCTTTGGGGATAAACCCGAAGGTATCTCATCTAGAAATAGGTGACTAAACTGATTCAATATGACCTTGGCTATGGGATGGGATGGAAGTGGTGTTTCTGGCTCATCTTGTACTTGCAATATCCATTCTTTCAAGGCCTTGAACTCATGTTGAGAGGCCTTTAAAAGTGGTTCAACATATGTCAAAAGCAAGTCAGATTGATTTTGGCTGTTTTGTGGTTTCATTTTGTGGAGTTCGGATGGTGACATAGGATTCAGAGTAATCTTCTTGCCATCTTTGGAAAAGGAATAAGTATTAAGATAACCATTATGCATAACCTTCCTGTCATACATCCATGGTCGTCCTAACAGAATATGACAAGCATCCATGGGGATAACATCACATCAAAGTTCATCTTGGTAGTTCTTACCAAGAGAGAATGAAATCAAGCAACGAGAGTTAACTTGTAATCCCTTGCCTTGATTTAACCATTGAATGTTGTATGGGTGTGGGTGTGCCGTGGACTGAAGATTCAGTTTCTCAATCATATTCAATGAAACAACATTGGCACAACTTCCTCCATCGATGATTAACGAGCACACTTTGCCTTGTACTGTACACCGTGAGTGAAAGATGTTCTCACGTTGTTCATCCTTAGCAACTCGTTGATTGCTTAATACCCTTCGAATTACTAGCATCTCACCTTCATCTGCGTTTTCCACAAACTCCTCCTGATCATCTTCATGATCGCTCTCAGCATCTTCTACCTTTTCCTCTTCTTTCTCCTCGGCAAATTCTCCCTCTATGGCTTCCCATTCAGCTAAGGTGACTACCTTTCGACTAGGACAATCAGAAGCAATGTGTCCTAAGCCTTGGCACTTGTAACACCTTCTTTGGCTTACAGGGTATGGGTTTGGACGTGGGGGGTTTGGTGGTGGTGGCCTTTGAGGAGCTTGGTTCTTTTGTGGATTAGATGGGAAAGGGGTAGATGATTTAGGCTGAGGTGTGGTACTCCCCTTGTTTAAGGGTTGCCCACGGTTTGGTGCAGAATAAGGCTTGAATGAATCACGAACATTCATCCTAGACTTTCTTTGTTGTTCCACCTTGTGTGCTAGGACACACACTTCGTCAAAGGTGGTATAAGCTTGCAACTCAACCACGTTGGCTATCCTAGGATCAAGCCCTCCTAGGTAACGAACCATGGTCTGCTCTTCAGGCTCATGAATGTCACATTTGATCATGAGTTTCTCAAACTCACGAGTATATTCTTCAACATCATCTTTGCCTTGATTCAAATGGTGAAAGAGCATGTATTGATCTTGGACATACGTGGAAGGCAAAAACCGTGCCTTCATCTTGGCTTTCATCTTGTCCCCAGTAGCAATCTTACTCTTCCTTTCCCTAGTTCTCTTAGCAGTAAGGTTTGTCCACCATAAGGAGCCATATTTCCTTAATCTAAGAGCAACTATTTTGACTTTCTTATCTTCTGGAATCTCCTTGAACTCAAAAATACGCTCCACCGTTTGTAACCATTCAATGAACTCATCAGGATCTAACTTACCCTCGAACTCAGGAATATCAACCTTGATCTCATTAGAGTTGAAAGTAGGTCGTGCTCTTCTTTGCATTCTTTCAAATGGTACTTCTTCTTCAGAGAACGCATTGCTAGCTTCCTCTTCATAGCCATAGTCTGTTCCAATCCGAATGCTTGGTGATTCTTGAAGTTTCTGCTTTTGTTTCATATGGTTTCCAAGCTGTTTCCTCAAGTACTCATTTTGTGCTTTGAGTTCTCGATTGCCCACACTCATTTCTTGCATTTGCTTAGAAAGAACTTCAAGCCTTTCTTCCACAGACATGCTAGTACTCATTGTGATCGCAGGAATGAACGGTTTGTGTTTGATTGTATCTGAATGATTTCAGAGATAAGCTGGGAATGACGTGGGGTTCAGGCCAAGTTCTGAACTTGCTCTGATACCAAAATTGATGTAAGTCCAAGGGAAGGAAGCAACCCAAGTTAACTCACATCAAAGGAGGCTAGAAAACAAGCAAACTCTTACGGCCAGGGGTGGCACGGTCGTGCTTGATGGCACGGGGTGCCGTGCCAACTCGCTGCCTAGCTTGCCTAGGTAAGTCCCTTTCCACGGTTTGAGATAGCTTTGAAGGTTGTTGGAAGTTCGATGCAATCAGCTTTGTCAAGGCTTGATTTTGTGTGGAAAGAGGAATCAAAGGAGGTAAAGGAAGTGAGGAAAGTAAAGGAGGATGAAAACACTAAGAAGATCAAAGGGCTTCATGGTTTAAGAGGAGAGAAACCAAGAGCTAGCTTATGAACTTCAAGTGTGTTTAATGAATTTTGGATAGTTCTAAGCTAGATGATTAGATAAGATACACCACTAATCACTTAGCTTAGGGCCCTTAATCTTGGATTAGGATAAGATACACCACCTAACCAAAGATCAAGACTCACTTGGTCACCACCTTAATCGGCCACAATTAAGGATAAGCAAGTTAAGTGTTTAGGAAATCACAAGACACAAAGTCTTTTCTCTTACTGAAAATTCAACTCTTATATTCTTCAAAATGAACATACAAGGCCTTATATGGCCTTGAGAGTACACAAATGAGCTTTCCTTCCAAGGGAGGAAAGTCATTAAGCTTGCTAATCACTACCTAGCACACGGTTTAATCTAATACAAACCAAAGCTGAAAGTTTATATTACAAAGCACTTAGTTTATCTTCCTAAGCCTTTTCCTTTGCATTAAGGAATGTAGATGACTCATTTTCCCAGCTAGGAAGGTAAGAGTGCACGGCTAGCCACCTCAAAAGGACTGAAAATTGCATGTGTGCCATGTCATGCTTGAGTGGTCGAATGAGAGCTTGCAAAATGGTGGCGTTTCACTAGCTCCACGTGTCTCTCTCTCAAGTAGCTGAGTGGTGCTTAATCAAGCAGCTCAAAATGACCTGCTTGGCAGCCTTCCACCTTAAGCAAACCCCTTGAAGGAGGAAAACCACCAGGCTAAGCAACCGGGTGTCAAGCAGCCGGTTTCTGCCTCCATTTGCAACGCATGTTTGACACCTCAAATGATGACTAATTGCTACGTTTCTTACATGGTTGGAAACCTCAAGATGTCTAGTTTGCCCTCCAATTGGAATCGTAGCATTTGGACGTCGTTTGCCCCATGAACAAACCAGAAAACCAAAACCGTGCATTTTGCAGTGCAATCCGGACAGGTTCAAGAGATGAACTGTTTTAAGTAACCAATTGAATTCCAAATGATATGAAACCAATTGGACTTAAAAGCTAACATCCTAAACTTGATAATCATCCAAAAAACGGGCACCAAAATGTGCCTTAGGCCGATGTAATAAGATAACAAAAACCGGGTAAAAATCTGGATGAGAACCCGGGTGGATCACCTTGTGTGTTTTCCATCAAGTGACTCATGGCCGTGACTTTGGAGTTGATTTCTTGATTATTTTGGATCAATGAAACATTATTAGACCTTGAGGATGGACCTCCATCATTCTCCCCTTGTTGGGAAAATTTGATCCTCAAATTAGAAAGGTAACCATCTGCTTCATAAGGGCTTAAATCAGCAACGTTGAACGTAGCTGACACTCCATAATCTCCTGGTAACTCCACCTTATAAGCATTATTGTTGATCTTCTCCAAAATCTCGAATGGACCATCCGCTCTAGGCATCAATTTAGTCTTCCTTTTGGAAGGAAAACGTTCTTTACGAAGATGAATCCAAACCAAATCACCTGGCTTAAAAAGCTTCTCCCTTTTATGCTTGTTAGCTTGGGCCGTGTATGAAAGTGTAGTTTTCTCAATCTTGGCCTTTACTAACTCATGCAACTTCTGGATTTCTTCCACCCTAGTAGCGGCATCCGCACTTGGCTTTTGATCTAATGGTCGAGGAACAAGATCAAGTGGACTTAGGGGATCAATTCCATAGACCACTTTAAAGGGTGATAGACCAGTAGCCTTGCTTGGAGTCTTATTGTAAGCAAACTCAGCATGTGGAAGTAACAGATCCCAAGCTTTTGTGTGGTTTTTAATCAAGACCCTTAATAGAGTACCAAGGGTTCGATTAGTAACCTCGGTTTGCCCATCTGTTTGTGGATGACAAGTGGTACTGTACTTGAGTTTGGTACCCAACTTTTTCCACAAAGTAATCCAAAAGTGACTTAAAAACTTCGTATCTCGATCTGAGACAATGGAACGAGGAATTCCATGAAGTCTCATAACCTCCTTGAAATACAATTCAGCAATATGAGTGGCATCATTAGTCTTGTTGCAGGGAATGAAATGAGCCATCTTCGAAAATCGATCCACGACCACAAAGATAGAATCTTTATTCCTTTGTGTCTTTGGTAAACCAAGTATGAAATCCATACTAACGTCCACCCAAGGCAATGTAGGAATAGGAAGTGGCGTGTATAGTCCCTGAGGAAGCGAATGACTCTTCGCAATTTGACACGTACTGCACCTTTTAATGATGTCTTGAACGTCCTTCTCCATGCTTGGCCAATAATAATGTTCCCTAAGCATAGTTAGGGTCTTGTCTTCGCCAAAATGACCAGCTAAAGATCCAGCATGGACTTCTCGAATTAACAACTCACGAGTGCTGCATTTGGGGACACATAATCGAGCACCTTTAAAGAGAAACTCTTCTTGAATTAAGAAGTCCCCTTTGGGATGTTTAGTACACTCAGAATATAACACCCCAAAATCTTCGTCATTCTGATATAACGCCTTTAGATGCTCAAATCCAAGGATACAAGCATCTAATTGGAACATCAATAGATAGCGCCGTGAGAGAGCATCGGCGCCTTGATTCAGTTTGCTGGACTTATGCTTGATAGTAAAGTGAAAGGACTGTAGGAATTCCACCCATTTAGCATGGCGTGAGTTTAACTTGTGTTGGCCTTGAATATACTTCAAGGCCTCGTGATCTGAATGCAGAATAAACTCACTGGCAATCAAATAATGGTTCCAATATTCTAGACATCGAATGATGGCATAGAATTCCTTGTCATAAGTTGAATATCTCTTCCTGGTATCACCTAACTTCTCACTGAAGAAGGCCAAAGGGCGTCCTTCTTGAGTAAGAATGCCTCCAATACCAACCCCAGAAGCATCGCATTCAACTTCAAAGACTTTCTCAAAACACGGTAGGGCTAAAACTGGTGCTTGAGTTAGTCTCTCTTTTACTTCTTCAAAGGCTGCTTGGGCTTTAGGATTCCAAGTGAATGAGGACCCCTTTAGAACCTCGGTTATAGGAGCTAAGATAGTGCTGAAATTTCGTACGAACCTCCTATAGAAAGAAGCCAAGCCATGAAAGCTTCGAACGTCATGAATGCTCTTAGGAACAGGCCAAGTCCGAATAGCCTCAATCTTGCTTTCATCCGCCTTAATACCATCTTCAGAAACAATATAACCTAAGAAGGTAACTTCATGAGTAAAGAAGGTACACTTCTTTAGGTTCCCGAACAACTTCTCCTTTTCAAGAATGAGCATCACCTGAGTTAAATGATCTTGATGTTCTTGCTCATTCTTACTGAACACCAATATATCATCGAAGTAAACAACCACGAATTTGCCCAAGTATGGTCGAAATACTTGATTCATTAACCTCATAAATGTACTAGGGGCATTAGAAAGACCGAAAGGCATGACTAACCATTCATATAATCTGCCCTTAGTCTTGAAAGCAGTTTTCTACTCATCGCCCTCCCTAATTCGAATCTGATAGTAACCACTCCTCAAATCAATCTTACTAAACACCTTAGAGCCATGTAATTCATCCAACATATCTTCAAGCCTAGGTATAGGGTACCTATACTTGATAGTAATTTTGTTTATGGCCCTACTGTCCACACACATCCTCATACTACCATCCTTCTTCGGAACCAAAAGAGCAGGAACAGCACATGGACTTAAGGATTCTCGTACCAACCCCTTGAATATCAGTTCTTCAACTTGTCGTTGAATCTCTTGAGTCTCCTTGGGATTTATCCTGTAGGCTGGCTTATTAGGCAGAATGGATCCTGGGATAAGGTCAATATGATGTTGAATGTCACGCTTTGGGGGTAAACCCAAAGGTATCTCTTCTGGAAATAGGTGACTGAACTGATTCAATATGACCTTGGCTATGGGATGGGATGGAAGTGGTGTTTGTGGCTCATCTTGTACTTGCAATATCCACTCTTTCAAGGCTTTAAACTCATGTTGAGAGGCCTTTAAAAGTGGTTCAACATATGTCAAAAGCAAGTCAGATTGATTTTGGTTTTTTTGTGGTTTCATTTTGTGGAGTTCGGATGGTGACATAGGATTCAGGGTAATCTTCTTGCCATCTTTGGAAAAGGAATAAGTATTAAGATAACCATTATGCATAACCTTCCTGTCATACATCCATGGTCGTCCTAACAGAATATGACAAGCATCCATGGGGATAATATCACACCAAAGTTCATCTTGGTAATTCTTACCAAGAGAGAATGAAATCAAGCAACGAGAGTTAACTTGTAATCCCTTGCCTTGATTTAACCATTGAATGTTGTATGGGTGTGGGTGTGCCGTGGACTGAAGATTCAGTTTCTCAATCATATTCAATGAAACAACGTTGGCACAACTTCCTCCATCGATGATTAACGAGCACACTTTGCCTTGGACTGTACACCGTGAGTGAAAGATGTTCTCACGTTGTTCATCCTTAGCAACTCGTTGATTGCTCAATACCCTTCGAATTACTAGCATCTCACCTTCATCTGCGTTTTCCACAAACTCCTCCTGATCATCTTCATGATCGCTCTCAGCATCTTCTGCCTTTTCCTCTTCTTTCTCCTCGGCAAATTCTCCCTCTATGGCTTCCCATTCAGCTAAGGTGACTACCTTTCGACTAGGACAATCAGAAGCAATGTGTCCTAAGCCTTGGCACTTATAACACCTTCTTTGGCTTACAGGGTATGGGTTTGGACGTGGGGGGTTTGATGGTGGTGGCCTTTGAGGAGCTTGGTTCTTTTGTGGATTAGATGGGAAAGGGGTAGATGATTTAGGCTAAGGTGTGGTACTCCCCTTGTTTAAGGGTTGCCCACGGTTTGGTGCAGAATAAGGCTTGAATGAATCACGAACATTCATCCTAGACTTTCTTTGTTGTTCCACCTTGTGTGCTAGGACACACACTTCGTCAAAGGTAGTATAAGCTTACAACTCAACCACGTTGGCTATCCTAGGATCAAGCCCTCCCAGGTAACGAACCATGGTCTGCTCTTCAGGCTCATGAATGTCACATTTGATCATGAGTTTCTCAAACTCACGAGTATATTCTTCAACACTCATCTTGCCTTGATTCAAATGGTGAAAGAGCATGTATTGATCTTGGACATACGTGGAAGGCAAAAACCGTGCCTTCATCTTGGCTTTCATCTTGTCCCAAGTAGCAATCTTACTCTTCCTTTCTCTAGTTCTCTTAGCAGTAAGGTTTGTCCACCATAAGGAGGCATATTTCCTTAATCTAAGAGCAACTATTTTGACTTTCTTATCTTCTGGAATCTCCTTGAACTCAAAAATACGCTCCACCGTTTGTAACCATTCAATGAACTCATCAGGATCTAACTTACCCTCGAACTCAGGAATATCAACCTTGATCTCATTAGAGTTGAAAGTAGGTCGCGCTCTTCTTTGCATTCTTTCAAATGGTACTTCTTCTTCAGAGAACGCATTGTTAGCTTCCTCTTCATAGCCATAATCTGTTCCAATCCGAATGCTTGGTGATTCTTGAAGTTTCTGCTTTTGTTTCATATGGTTTCCAAGCTGTTTCCTCAAGTACTCATTTTGTGCTTTGAGTTCTCGATTACTCACACTCATTTCTTGCATTTGCTTAGAAAGAACTTCAAGCCTTTCTTCCACAGACATGCTAGTACTCATTGTGATCGCAGGAATGAACGGTTTGTGTTTGATTGTATCTGAATGATTTCAGAGATAAGCTGGGAATGACGTGGGGTTCAGGCCAAGTTCTGAACTTGCTCTGATACCAAAATTGATGTAAGTCCAAGGGAAGGAAAGCAACCCAAGTTAACTCACGTCAAAGAAGGCTAGAAAACAAGCAAACTCTTACGGCCAGGGGTGGCACGGTCATGCTTGATGGCACGGGGTGACCGTGCCAACTCGCTGCCTAGCTTGCCTAGGTAAGTCCCTTTCCACGGTTTGAGATAGCTTTGAAGGTTGTTGGAAGTTCGATGCAATCAGCTTTGTCAAGGCTTGATTTTGTGTGGAAAAGAGGAATCAAAGGAGTAAAGGAAGTGAGGAAAGTAAAGGAGGATGAAGAACACCAAGAAGATCACTAAAGAGGCTCACGGATTAAGGGGAGAGAAACCAAGAGCTTGCTTATGAACTTCAAGTGTGTTTAATGAATTTAGGATAGTTCTAAGCCAGATGATTAGATAAGATACACCACTAATCACTTAGCTTAGGGCCCTTAATCTTGGATTAGGATAAGATACACCACCTAACCAAAGATCAAGACTCACTTGGTCACCACCTTAATCGGCCACAATTAAGGATAAGCAAGTTAAGTGTTTAGAAAATCACAAGACACAAAGTCTTTTCTCTCAACTGAAAATTTCAACTCTATTGCTTCAAAATGAACATACAAGGCTTTATATGGCCTTGAGAGTACACAAATGAGCTTTCCTTCCAAGGGAGGAAAGTCATTAAACTTGCTAATCACTACCTAACACACGGTTTACTCTAATACAAACCAAAGCTGAAAGTTTATTTTACAAAGCACTTAAGTTATCTTCCTAAGCCTTTCCTATGCATTAAGGAATGTAGATGACTCAATTTCCCAGCTAGGAAGGTAAGCGTGCACGGCTAGCCACCTCAAAAAGACTGAAAATTGCATGTGTGCCATGTCATGCTTGAGTGGTCGAATGAGAGCTTGCAAAATGGTGGCGTTTCACTAGCTCCACGTGTCTCTTTCTCAAGTAGCTGAGTGGTGCTTAATCAAGCAGCTCAAAATGACCTGCTTGGCAGCCTTCCACCTTAAGCAAACCCCTTGAAGGAGGAAAACCACCAGGCTAAGCAACCGGGTGTCAAGCAGCCGGTTTCTGCCTCCACTTGCAACGCATGTTTGACACCTCAAATGATGACTAATTGCTACGTTTCTTACATGGTTGGAAACCTCAAGATGTCTAGTTTACCCTCCAATTAGAATCGTAGCATTTGGACGTCATTTGCCCCCTGAACAAACCAGAAAACCAAAACCGTGCATTTTGCAGTGCAATCCGGACAGGTTCAAGAGATGAACTGTTTTAAGTAACCAAATGAATTCCAAATGATATGAAACCAATTGGACTTAAAAGCTAACATCCTGAACTTGATAATCATCCAAAAAAAATAGACACCAAAATATGCTTTAGGCCGATGTAATAAGATAGCAAATACCGGGTAAAAATCTGGATGAGAACCCGGGTGTATCACCTTGTGTGTTTGCCATCAAGTGACTCATAGCCGTGACTTTGGAGTTGATTTCTTGATTATTTTGGATCAATGAAACATTATTAGACCTTGAGGATGGACCTCCATCACCCAGCATTTTGAATTAAGCCTTGTTTACAACAAGTTAAACTGTAAGGAAGCCATTAATAGGCCTTCCTCAAAAGATGAAGAGCTTCACACAGAAGCATCACAACTCAGCCGGAATAAGCTTATTGGAAATTCACCGGTACAGAACACACCAAAGGCGAGTCATTATAAAAACCAAGAATGATTAATAATCAACAATAAACCCAAATGGGCCAAATATATCCCTACGCACGTTAAGCTGGGACCAAAACAAACCTTGTCAGTGGAATTTTTTTTTTTGGGGATAAAAAATTGCTACAGATGTATTAAAATCAATAAAAAATTAATGTTACTCAAGTACCACAAAATGATATCCTCTGACACAGGCCCAGACCTGAATATGCAGACAAAGGGGACAGGGTGAGATGGGTGGGGAGATGATGGTGGTGATCCAGAGGCCTACTGATGTGCCCGCCTTGTTATTAACATGAATTAAGCGCCATTAAGGAAGAGGTGAACAACTAATGTTCAACCCATTACAACTCTTGTAAAGTCCTCTTGCTTATCATGTTGTATTTTGCATTTGAACGGTGAAGAATTGAGAATTTTAGCAAGTATATGGAAGATTGCATGATTGAAAGAAAATTGAGTGAACCTTCACACATTTTAAACGCATCAGCGTGAATGTTCACATGTTTCCTAAAGTGAGGTTCTACCAGTCGGACTTGTACATATTTTCTAAGTGGAGTGAAAGATTTTGTATAGATGTCATTAGTGGGACTAAGAATTTCTTGATGTGCGCATTGTATTAATATGTGATCTAATACCTAGGTTACCAGAGTGATGTTGCTGATTGGAATGTGTATATGTTCCCCCTGTGTCGTATATCTAAGTTTTTGAAAAAAAAAAACAAAAAAAATTTTCAATTTTCTGCTTTCTTTATCTTTTAAGATCTTGTGGGTATATCTTCTACAAATCCTCATAAGACCTTAGCCGTCCATTGGCGTAACCTAGGGGTTTAAAAGGCTTGTTACACGTGCTAAATACAACATGACTCATACAAAAGTGAATTAGGATTTTATTTTCTATTTTTAGGATTCTCAGTTTCACTTCAATCGAGGACAAGCAAAAACTGATCCCACTAATCCCAGCAAACAATGAAAGTAGGCTCACAGAGTGACCACGAAAGCTAACTTTGAGCTAGAAAGCACCATTATCATCCTCTATGGCAGAAGTTGATGGATCGAGGATGCCCCACCATTTCAGATGCCCTTAATATAAGAGGTCAATGCCAGGGCATTGCTCGTAACACCTGAATCTATTACACCCACTTAAGTATAGTTTAGATGGTTCAAAAGGATTACAAAGTACAGTTAGTTCTATTACCGTATTTGCTTACAAGGCAAACACTTGAGAATTGAGACCAAGGTTAGAAACAAGTGTAAAGACAGTTGAAAGAAGGCACCCAAATAGTGGTTCAGGTGGCGCATTTGTTCAACATGGAAGGCAAAGGGTGATTATTCTCACAAGGTAGCAAAAGATGATACAAGAATATAATAATTGCATCCAAAAGCACCAGGATCAGTAGAAGGATCCATGATCATTACATGATGCTCAAACTAGTACAAAATTACACATCACCATAATTTCAAGAATGATGGGATAATGTGATCGACAAGAAAATCAAAGAAATGTCGGACTGCTCAATGATCGACCAAGCCATACTCTATTATTACTCCACTCGTTAAATAGAGTTGCCTTGGAGATTTTGTGTCATACAAGACAATTGATGGCATTGCTAAGATCATATATGAATTGTGGTTCCATATAGGAAGACCAAGAGAAGGATCATAATGGAATCTCAAAGGCTACTTCTATTGCCAATTGGTTTAGGACTGAGCACTTTGTGGGCTTGCTGTCATTGGCATTGACTCAACTAGACTCCCCCTCAGACCTCTCAACCAAGTGGCAAGCAACTGGATTATTGCCTGCAGCGTGTAGGGCTACGTGAATATGCATACTACATGAATATGCATACTGGTGGACCCCTTGTTTGTTTGGGGCGGAGGGGGGTAAGAGCACATATGCTCCATGCATGGCATGACAGCAATGCTCAATGGTCTACTCTGGAAAAAGAAAAATTACAGAGAGTAGTTATATACAACGTAGCATAGACATACTCCTAAAAGAGCGTGGCTTGACACCTTGGTTTAAATGTCTTTTACACATGGGAGAACATGTCAATGTAGTTCCCAAAAATAGCTTGTGCAAGCCAAAGATTGTTGGTTCAAACACAAGCTCAAATCCTACTCTGGAAGATTAAACTTAGTGCGCAACTGCCTCTATTGCCAATTGGTTCTAAGATAACACCTCATGGGGGCTTGTTATCATGGGCCTTATTTTGATTCAGGATTAAGGAGCCACCTTAATCTCTCTACCAGGCACCACAATGATCGAAACATTTCCTGTCCCTCTTATTGGTCGCTTTTCAAGTTACGTGATGCTTCCACATTCTCAATCACTCACTTTGATGGCTTAATTGCAAGGCTTCATCATCAAACAAAGGTATGCCCTTTAATCTCTCTACCAGGCACCACAATGATCAAAAAGTTCCCTATCCTATCCCTCTTATTGGCTGCTTTTCAAATTACATGGTGTTTCCACATTCTCAATCAGGCACTTTGAGGGCTTAATTGCGAGGTTTCATCATCAAACAAAGGTATGCCCCATAAGACAACTTCTACAAATAGGCATCCATCATGAGCACTAGACTTTCATTGTACCACCATTGCATAATGGCTCGTCACCTTGCATATCCCGGTGATGAATTTTATCGTTTGATTTAGGAAACTTGTAGTGCACTTAAAGGAATTGTACAACACTTGAAGCATTAGAATTTGGTACTAGAGAGGTGCAATAACTGAGATAAAAAAACTATAAAACTCAAAGACCCAAATATTCAACGAGTCATATGTGACAAAAGCCAAATGCAATTTTCATTAATAACTTCTAGGTATTTGAAGAGGACAAAAAACTCATTCGAGAAAAAGGCAACTTTAATTGACGAGCCAAGACGTCCTCCTCGAATAGCTGAGGTGCCTTTAACACCTTGCTAGCAAAAGCCGTAAGGCTATATGATGAAGTCGTGGATAGAAGAGGTTGAAAAAAGATTAAGCTTTGTTCTTGCATAAGTCATACCATGAGGCTAAGATGGCATTCGAGCAACTCAATCAGGAGAGACGACGATGCTATCACCACCCCAGTCATGATGCACTCCACACTCCATGTTGCTAATGAGTTTGGATACAGAAGGTGACCTAATTATAGATACCACTAGAGCCATGGAAAAAACATAGTTAAATCTAATCTTGCCTAAGTATGGGCGAATAATTCGATATTAGTGTTGGCTTATAGGTTGACCGTTGATAAATGTGGGATCCTTACCGTGTGCACTCTACTGCTAAAAAGGTGGCTACAGCACTTGATAACGCTCATAAATCGCATGGCTTAAAAAAATAGCTATGCCAAAGTATAGCTATGTCTCTCGAAAGATTTTCGCAACAAATTCTACACACATCAAAGCAAGTTAAAAGCTCACCGACCCCAATTTGAGGCGCCAATTGAAAAGTGAATTATTACTTAGTTCAAAAACCATTTTTTATTTCCACATTACATTTAATAAATTGGTGATAAAATACACAATACCCCAACACTCTAACAACTACACAAATTCAGAGCTTAGTGCATCACCTAAACCTCAATTCCTAACTTTAAAATTTCTGAACTTGAAGTTTTAGAAAACATTGGCTCCAAAGAATGCAAATTTCAATCTCATTGACACCTACATTCAATCTTCAAGTTTTCCACAAAAAATGGATGGCGAACAAACACATCCTAAGCTTGTAGAAACTTCAACCTGATCAAATGGAACCAAAAAATACTGAGGATAAGATGGCTCTAGAGGAAAAACATTCTTAATCAAAAGAGAATGGTTTACTAGTTCCTAGCTCCAAACCGAAACCCTTAACCATACTGGGAATGCTTAAGAGAGGAAAATGATCTCCTTATTAGCTCTATAGTGGCATTTTAGCAAACATCACAATACTTACAATTGTTCAGCTCGTAGTGCATCAAGATTGCTCCAGATCAAAAATATTCGGATTGCAATATGTAATTTTTTAAAGATTTCATAATGCGGGGGTAGGTTCACCCTTCACTCATGGCACTACTAATTTCAGTCATAGTTTGCCGCAAATGTTCTTTTGAATCTTTAAATAAATTTTTTGGTACCAAGAGACCAAAATATGCATTTTTCATTTGAAAAAAAAAAATCACTTAAAATCAATTACAATCAACACCAAAAAAATATTTACATATACCTATGTTATTTTGATTCTACCCAAACAAAAGCGAAATATCAACCTATGTTGAAGACAATACTAGATGCCTAGGACTAGACTTAATACCCAAGCTCCAAGTTCAATAAAAGCTGAAGCACCTGCACAGCTGGGTGCCTCAGATTGTTGGTTGATACTAATAAAACCCTAGTTAAAAGCTTTATTGTGCCTAAACACCACTGCAGCGAGAGAGAAGAAAGAGAAAGAATAAGAAAGAGAAAATAAGGGGTGTCACAACTAATGGAAGATAGAAGGAGAAAGAACAAGAGGGAGTGAGGCATGAAGGTCCATGCTATTTGCTTTGTCTATCTACTATCTCCATCCATCATGAGCTTCATGGTTGGTCCGCCACTTCCCTTCAAATTTGTCACTTCCCAGTCGAGATGAAAGGTAAACAATAGTCCTCTTCACCCTTCCCCTATACCTCCTCATCCTCCATTCTAAAAAATCGAAAAAAGTGGCGAGGACGATTGGCATATTTGAAAAATAGCCTGATTAGCTTTTTAAATTTGCTGATTGTCTAGATAATTGGGATCGGCAAAATTTGCTAATTCCTACATTTTGGACAGCAGATGTAACTGCGATCTGGAACAGGGAACCAAAGTTGCGGATTTTAAGGGAGTGCTACAAGGCAGCTACGAGGTAGCTAAGGTTCAAATTCAACAATACCTCACAGCTGATTGCTGCAGCTCAGGTGGCTTGCAAATTTGTAATGGCATCTGGCTTCAGATGTCATTATCAGCTAGCAACTAATTATGGATCGCTGGCATTGCAGAATTACTGCAAATGAATAGGCCAGGTTCCTCAATTCTTCTTCCAAGCAATCAGACCTACCTTTCAAAACTTTTGCCATTCCAATCCTCCAGATACTCTGAGTAATAACCAATTCCCTTTAAAGCATATTGTGCCGTCTCCCTTGGCTTTAAGTACTTTAGATTTTTTGCACTTTTTACATGTGCTAACTTGTTATTGGAGTTAATATGAGTACCATGTATGCTACTGCAGATTACATTAATCTAATCAATGACACTAAAGAAATAGTTAACAAGAAGTACGAGGGGAGGGATACTTTGGAATCTACGGGTTTCAAACTACCAATTCCAAGATGGAGTATTCAACATGCAAGTCTAGATACTAGGTCTCGATTACAAAAAGCAAACAGAATTTTGATGAGCATATTACAAACAATATAAGGGAAGGATGGCAACAATGAAATTATGCATCATGATCATGTTGAGAAGATCCTAGTAGGGATTAAAGGAAAAATTTGCCGGAAATTTTATCTATATACTAGTCTGACTTACCTTTCATACACCTCAAAATCATGAACTATTAGGAACTGTCAAGCCCAAAGGATGATAGATGAAGAAAAAAGGATGATTTGATAAATCTATGGCCATGTAAGATTTATAGGATAATTGATTTGAAAAATGTAGAAGTAACACTAATAAAAGATAAGACTAAGGAAAGTAAGACGTAAATAGTTTGGACATACAAAAAAGAAGATTCTAGTTCTACCCGTGCGATAGTATGAGAGGATCAACATTCAGAAGTGTAACAAAAGTACAAAAAGACTTATGAAGACTTACAATGCGGTTATAAAACTAGATTTCATAACATACCTAATGCTTAATGAGGACATGGCTTATGATAAGAGTTTTTAGAGGTCTACTACTAGGGTTGCAAGCCTTAGGTAAGTTTCCCTTTCATCGTTCATCGCACTTTTAGCAGGTACAAACTTATATTACCTTCATATTTTTAAATTTGCATATGATTATCGTCGGTTGTGTTTGTTTGCTAGTTACTAGTGTTGTCTTATGCCTTCCCTCACTCTTCACTCTTTTGGTTTTATCTTAAAAAAGGTTTTGATTTGTCAAAAATATTTTCTAAAGAATTTTCTATGGGCGTCTCACAACCAACCTTTTGGGATTAAAAATAAAAGTTGTATACATTTCTGTCTCTTCATCCTTTGTTTAAGTGGGTTCTATGGGTTGTAGCAATTTGTGAAAGAAGGAAAATTCCTAGTCACTGCATATCTTCCAAGCAAAGCTGCTACAAAACTCATTGCTTATCAGTTGCTTGATTAATCACTAACTGTTCGCTAGAACTATCCCAGAATGGACTTTCAATTGCTTCGCTTTTCCTACGGTTGAAGTATCATACTGTCATTGGCAGAGGACACCTCCTGTGGATGTAAAGCTGAAAGAAAAAGCTAATTACGGCTGCCCATCTCCACATTTTCAAATTTGAGGCATCCATTAGGGAGACAAAGGGGGAGAAAATCTTTTCTTCCCTCAAACATGTGACCCCGAGGTTACAGACATAGCTCATCCAAGACTCCCTGGCATTTCTTTACTTAGTACGTATCAATACATCATATCATATCATATCATATAAACATATATAAAAATGAATAAGTCAATGGAGGGTCGAAAAGTTTCAACCCTTTCTTGGTTATTTTGTTGGTTATTTGCTTTCAATTAAAACATGTAAGAATTAAATGAACCACTACCAACAAATTTGAATGTGAAATCAATTCATATTTTGATGTATCTTGGAAGGGATTCAACAAATACCCAAAAGTGATTCTAAATGCAAAGCAAAGCAAGTTGAAATCAAGGTTGAGTTTAAGGAGAATCCGAAAGAGAGAGAGGATAAATGTGATCTAAACTCTTACTTAGATACAGAAAACACCACTAAGTTTGAGTTTAGGGCCCTCAAAGCTTAGTTAGGATACAGTTATCACCACCTAATCAAGACTTAAGACTTACTTGATCACCACCCTAACCGACCTAGTTAGAGATAAGTAAGTGAAGTTTTTAGAAACAAAAGGAGCAATGCCTCAATCTGATTTCAATTGATATTCAAGTTATGTTTGTACAAAATGAGCCTTCAAGACTTTATACACCACGGCCTAAGACAGCAAAACAAGCTAAGGGGGTTTCCTTCCTAGGAAGGAAAGCTCTTAATCATGCTTAGCTAGCGCTTAGAACTAATTCAGTTACAAGGCTTGATTAATCTAAGCTAATCGTAGCCTGAATACTAAGGAAAGCAAAACAAATGATCATGCTTTAGCATTAATTATGGCTGGCCAATCCGAATGCAAGGTGTGTTTTCTTCCTTTTCTTTTCCATTGGTTGCTCTTTCAAAAACTAATTTTTGCAGCAAATGATGATGCTTCTGGAGAAGGAAAAACACGTAGCTGCTTAACCCGGCTCTAGAATCCGAATTCTGCCCAGTTTTCTGCCCTTTTTTCATCCAATCAAAACTGAGCATGATTTTAATTTCATGCCCTGGGGGAATACTTTAGGGTGTGTACAAACTCCTCCAGTAAAGAAATCAAGGTTATGACGTGTTTAAGTAGGAGAATTCTACTGAAACATTTTACTGTGTAGCTTTGGACCAAAACTGGCAGGCTTGATAAATTGGCTTGATTTCTTCACTTCGATTGAGCATGATAGACTTTAATTGTTTGGACCAGAAAGTTAACATCTAGAGGAACACAAAAATGCAAAAATATTGAACTTAAGCCATAATGTAGCTTAAGAAATCAGATGAACAAAACCGAGTACATTCTGGCCGTGTAACCCAGAATCACCTCCTTGACTCTTTTGTAAAATGTGAGTCATCGCTTGGACTTTGGAGCTTGCATTAGACCTTGCTAGACTTGTTGGACCTTCTTTAATGTCTTGGCTTGAGGGGACGCCATCATCCTCCTCTTGTTGAAAAGATTTGATCCTCAAATTGAAAAGGTAATCATATGCTTGGTAAGGACTCAAACCAGCTACATTAAATGTAGCTAAAACTCCATAGTCACCTGGCAAATCAAGCTTATAAGTATTGTCATTAATCTTTTCAAGTACCTCAAATGGACCATCAGCTCGTGGCATTAGCTTGTTCTTCCTCTTTGAAGGAAATCTTTCCTCCCTTAAGTGTATCCAAACGAGGCCTCCAAGTTGAAACACCATCTTTTTCCTATGCTTGTTGACTTGGGCTTGGTAAGATGCATTAGTCTTCTCAATTCTGTCTTTAACCAACTCATGGAACTTTTGAATCTATTCCACTCTAGCTGCTGCATCCGCACTTGGCTTTTGATCTAAAGGCCATGGAGTAAGATCAAAGGGGCTTAGGGGATCAATCCCATACACCACCTTGAAGGGGATACACCAGTAGCCCTGCTTGGAGCCTTATTATAAGCAAACTGAGCAAGTGATAAGAGTAAATTCCAAACTTTGGCATGAGGTTTAATCAGAGCCCATAGGAGAGTACCTAGGGTTCAATCAGTCACCTCTGTTTGCCCATCAGCTTGGGGATGACAAGTGGTACTATATATGAGTTCAGTACCCAACTTTTTCGATAAAGTAACCCAGAAATGACTTAAGAAATTTGTATCCCTATCTGAAATAATAGATTTGGGGATACCTTGTAACATGGTTACTTCCTTGAAGTACAATTCAGCAATGTGAGTAGCATCATTTGTCTTTTTGCATGGGATAAAGTGTGCCATATTTGAAAACCTATCCACCACCACAAAGATAGAATCCTTGTTCCTTTAGATTTTAGGTAAACCCAAAATGAAATCCATGCTTACATCCACTAAAGGTAAGGTAGGAACTGGAAGGGGTGTATATAAGTCGTAGGGCAAGGTGTAACTTTGTAATGCCCCCAACCCTAGGTTAGGAGTGTTAACGTTGTACTTTGTTTTCTTTTCTTAAAATTTTGGGACGAAACGGACAAAGTTTCATCTGAAAACTGACCGTTTCCTAGGCTTAAAGCCTTACATTAAATTTCCTACAATTAAACGCAATAATAAACCAACTTATCGGCTAGCCGCCGGAGTTCACGGCTCTACGGGCCACCCGCCCGGAGCATATCAACCAGCGCAGCTCAATGCTAAAACAATGGAACAATAAAAGTACAACTCCACGGACCACACGTTCGGAGTACTGGGTTACATCCCAACTATAAACAACCTTAGCTAAACGATGAGCGGCTCACATGGCCGTACGGAGTGACTCTAGATGATATGCAACACATGTACACAAGGACTTAAATTACATAACAATAAACCATACATCACAATACAACTTGCAGCTCGCATACGAACACACCACTTTATTCTTATAGGACAGCAATGACTCCATCTCGGCTCACTTGGAGAGACTTTTACCTGATATTTCATAAACCTGGGAAGGGAACAACAATAATAGATGGGAATGAGCAACAATCGCTCAGTGGATAACCCCCCTCTCAACCAATACTTAAAGTACAATAATACTTACAAAGGTCATTTGTAGTTCCTTCCCTCTGAAGAAATTCACTTACCTTGCAACATATGCAAACCATAATGCAAGAGCAATAGTATTTGGACCAATTGCTAAACTTTATACACATGGCATTACGTCCTTGAGGCTTGTTTCATTTCATATAATCTAGAACGTAAGGAGTCATTAAAACGCATTGAATGTTAACATTACACATTGAACAATAAACAATGAACATTGAACATTAGACATTGTACCTTGATCATTGGCCATTGAACATTAAATTCGTATGAACTATGAATTCGTAAAATCTATGAATAGTACACAATAAACATTGAATATTAAACACTGCACATTGAACATAGAACTTCACTAGACTCTGCTGTAAATCACACGTTCGTTTATTAAAAGTATCCCGTTCTATAAACCATTATATGCACTGGGAGTCCCCTTGACCTGATTTTTCTACCAGTTGACAGGCTTATAACGTATGACTTTGATCTACTGCCTGTTGGCAGTACTATAGGACATATGGACTTTGGATTTTCTTTCTATTGACTGGACTATGAGACATTAAACTTTGAAACTTATGCCTACTGGCTGAACTATGAAACTTTGAACTTTGGATTACTAAATCACTAAACTTTGCATTCCCTGCCTTCTGGCGGAACATTGAATTACTGAACTTTGAATTTCTGCCTTTTGGCAGACAATGCATTACTGAACTTGAATCTCTGCCTTCTGGCAGAACAATGAATAACTGAATTTGAATATCTACCTTCTGGCAGAACAATGAATTACTGAACTTTGAATTTCTGCCTTTTGGCAGACAATGCATCACTGAACTTGAATCTCTGCCTTCTGGCAGAACAGTGAATCCCTGAACTTGAATTTCTGCCTTCTGGCAGAACAACGAACATTGAACCTTGAATTTCTGCCTTCTGTTAGAACAATGAACATTGAACCTTGAATTTCTGCCTTTTGGCAGATTAATGAACATTGAACCTTGAATTTCTTATGACAACTTTAATAAAGGATACTGTGTTGCCTAAGTCGACCATAATAATGGATACGACATAATCGGATGCTTACTACTTAAGTCCTTTCTTAAAAGAATTCCTAGACCTGTTAACTGGCCGCCTGCCTCAATCAATTGAGCAGTCCAAATATTTAAGATTATTTCGTGACCAATGACTTGTCAATTAAAACAGGTAACCGATAAATATTTAGAAACACTTTGAAACCAATGTCATCCCATGCATTCATTAATTCAGGGGGAAAAGGATTTCACAAAGCACGTATAATCACGTCAGAAGTTTATATCATCAACCGGTTCCCCAATTATAACGCAACCCACACGTTTGTAATCGATGCAATCATTTGATTTACATTTCAATTTCCTCTGTTCAAGCTTCCTGACTTATGAACATATAAATAATATCGTTAAGCATATAAGCACCATAAGCAGAGGAGGTATCGTTAAATCAATCTTTATACATATAAACGATACCCATCACTATAAACTCATAATCGTTATAAAATTTCAAGCAGAGTACATTCATATAAAAGTTGCTGAGTAACGATATCATTTATCGTTAATCCATATACAGTCGCCAAACCCGTAATGTTATCGTTTCTATGCATTCACTACAAACAGATACATATAATCGATAAACTCTTGTTCAATACGAACAACCTATATATACATTAGGCATCTTTCAGTTTACTTGACAATTCCTCAATTATTGATAATCAATGGACTTTTAATAAATTTTCGATAATCAATATACTTTCAATAAACTTTCAGTAATCAATAAACTTTCCATAAACTTGCAATAATCGATATATTTTCAATAAACTTCCAATAATCGATAAACTTTTCCCTAAACTTGCAATAATCGATATATTTTCAATAAACTTCCAATAATCGATGAACTTTTCCCTAAACTTGCAATAATCGATATATTTTCAATAAACTTTCTCGATAAACTTTATTCCTCAAATCAATGATAATCAGGCCGAATTCAATTTGAACGAACTATAATTAATAATCAATCAATTTCATCGAACTATCAATAAACAGGAGGAAGAGGGAACCCACCTCGAATCCAAGTTAAAGGACCCGTTTTAGGGCTTGGTTTGGGTTGGTTCGGTGTGGGCTCGATTCACCCCCTTCCTTCCCATCCAATAGACACTGGGCCCTGCTGAACCGTTGTCGCCGGCGAGCCACGGAGGAGCCGCCGAAACACCGCCGGTGACCTCCCCCGCTCAATCTCTTTCTCCCTCTCTCGCCGTCTGCCTCTCTCTCTCTGGCTCGGGTCTGGTCGCGACTAGGGTGGGGGACGGCTGGCGTGCGTCGGCCGGTCACTGACAGCCTCGTCGGTGCCTCCCTCGCCCTCTCCCGACGTGTGTGTGTCACGGGGCAAGGGTTGAGGAGCCCCTCCCCCTTCGCGACCCTCCTCTCCCGAGCAAGGGCTTCAGCCTTTCTGTTCTTCTTTTTTTTTTTCTTCCTTTTTCTTTTATTTTGGATAATTATCGCGTCACATCAATAATTAACACGAGCCTATCCACTTGTCACGTCAACAATTAATCCAAACTTATCTGCTTACCACATCATAATTTAATCCAAAGGCTCGATTCAATAAATTGCAGGACTAATCCCAATGCTTGTCAATCCAATCATATTCGGGAAGCAACTCAATGTAGTGCCTGATAATAGTCCACCATAATAATAAAATAAGAATAATATTCTTTTCAATAAAAATAGCACTTAAATAAGCACGTCGATATTATTTCAATTTATAGCGGTATAAAATCGCAGAATCGACTTAACGAAGGGGGATAAAAATCCCGAGTGTTACAAACTTTTGGCAACTTGGCATGTTCCACATCTCCTTAGGATGTCTTGAACATCCTTTTCCATTCCTGGCTAGTCGTAATGTTCCCTTAACATGGCTAAGATCTTGGACTCTTGAATAAAAACCCTTCTTGAACCAAGAAATCTCCTTTGGGGTGCTTGGAACAAACAGCAAACAATTCCCCAAAGTCTTAGTCTTCAATATATAAAGCTTTTAGATGCTCAAACCCAAGTACACAACCATCTAACTGAAACAAAAGTAAGTACCTCCGAGATAGAGCATTTGCTCCTTGATTGAGTTCTCCAGATTTATGTTTGATTGTAAAGTGAAATGATTAGAGATACTCAACCCACTTGGCATGGCGTGAGTTTAACTTATGTTGGCCTTGAATATACTTCAAAGCTTCGTGATCAGAATGAAGAATAAACTCACTTGTAATCAGACAATGACTCCAATGCTCTAAGCATGTCACGATAGCATAACTCTTTATCATAGGTAGAATACTTTCTTCTTGAATCACACAATTTCTCACTAAAGAAGGCTAATGGTTTACCTTCCTTAGTAAGAACACCACCTATACTAACTCCAGAGGCATCACATTCAACTTCAAAGACTATCAAAGCACGGCAAAGTAAGAACCAGTGCTTGAGTAAGCCTTTTCTTCACTTCCTCGAAGGCAACTTAGGCTTTAGGGGTCCATTGGAATGATATACCCTTAATAATCTCAGTCATGGGAGCCATTATGGTGCTGAAGTTTTGAATGAACCTCCTGTAAAACGAAGCTAATCCATGAAAGCTTCGAACATCATGTATGCTGTGAGGAATAGGCCAAGACCGAATAACCTCAATCTTGCTCTCATATGCCTTCATGCCATCTCCAGTAACAATGTAACCTAGGAATGTTACCTCATGAGTGAAAAAGGTACATTTCTCAAGGTTACCAAACAATCTCTCATGTTCCAACACAAGCAGGGATTCAAAACTCGACCGTTCCATTCCGGAGCAGCCGAGTTGACTCGGATTTTCACTTGATCATTCCGAGTTTTGGCGAAAACTCGGTGCAAAACCCATTTCACAGTAGAACGGTCGTTCCATTCGTGATGGAACGGGAAACAGGCGATTAGACCAGGATGAAGAAGACAATTTGTTGACAAGATGTATGATTCCTTTTGATTTTGTATGATTTCTTTTTATTTTATGCGATTCCTTTTGATTTCAGATTGAAGAAGACACAGGGAACGCGACAAAGAAAGCAGACAAAAAAACACAGATCTAAAAAGCACTACAATCTACAAATAAGTGACCGTGAAACTCCAAATTATGCATATATGGGTCTTTAACTGAGAGAAACTCAGATCTGAGAAGTGGGAATTGGAACATACCTTCGTTCATTGATAGAGACTCGCTTGCTTTATTGCCCAGAATCGAGGTTGAGCACGGCACGAGCACGGAGCACCATTGCTGTGACGGTTGCTTCATTGCCCTGACAAAACTCGCTTGCTTTATTGCCTAGAATCGAGGTCGAGCACGGCACGAGCATGGAGCACCATTGCTGTGACTGTTGCTTCATTGCCCAAACAAAACTCACTTGCTTTATTTGCCCAGAATCAAGATCTGCAATTCCAGCCACCGTTGGAGCCGAGGTATAGAAGCAAGAGAGGCAGAGAAGGAAGAAGGGCTGACCGAGAGAGAGAGAGAGAGAGAGAGAGAGAGAGAATTGAGTGCTAGAGAGAGAAGCTTGCCTGACTATTGAATTTGGTAAGATTATGAGAATTGAAGAGGAAAGCAAGAGATTCCCTTGAGTTAGACACTTAGACGGGTTTTGGCTTCCAGAGGAAGCTTGCTTGTGAGTAGTTTTTTTTTTTTTTTGGTTTGTAGATTATGATTTTTTTAAGTATTTTTAACTTAAGATTGTATAACCTTTTATTTTTTGTTCCCAGAGGAAGCCTTTTTTTTTTTTTTTTTGGGTATACAGGATCCGCCTAGTAAGGTATGAAGTTATGAACTTAAGATTGCATTTATTCTTTTTAATTTTTGTCCACAATAAATTATTTATGTAGTTTAATTAATTAACTTATATCTTCTTGATCAAGTACTTGTATTAATTTTTGGAAAGATATTATAATAATATAATACATTACTTAATATTTTAATCATGTGAAAAAAGTTATAGGATCTTGAATGAGACCGTTTCATACGAATTTTATTATAAAACATTGTGTGTATAACCTAATTTTTGACTTTATATATTTAGTTAGATTTACAGTCTCACAATATCTTATTATGATATCCTACGAATTTGAATTGAAAATCTTAGTTTCTAATTTTGGGCCACAATGACAAACCGATATAAAAATAATACTTTTTTAAATGAAAATGACTATGTTATACATTTGAAATATAATTATATGTTTATATTTTAATTCATTGCAACTCATATTGTTGAGGACATACCAAACTAAATAATGAATAGACGAGTCCTAAATAAGATATTTGACACAAATTATACGGCTTACAAAATTTAAGAAGATAAAATTAGAGGGAAAAACAAGGAGAATTAATGAAAATTGTTCATTCTTAAGTAATATTAATATACATCTCCATACGGGATTTGAGTTTTCATTTTCCATTATACTATCCAGCCTTTTTCTATTATTCATTTTTTTGTGACATAGTAGGTGTCATTCAAATAATAATAATTAAATTTAAGTTTACTATGACATTTTGAATTTAAGATGAGGTAATCCTAAATAATTAATTTTTAATAAATTATAAAGATTGATAGCTCCTATTTTCATTGATCAATTTCTTATTATAAATTAGAATAGTAAAAAGGCATTAAAAATTTACATATTGATATAGTATTAATTGTAGAGGCTATTTCTTATATTAGTTGTCATTCAAACAATAATAACTAAAAATGAGTTTATTATGATATTCCAAAGTAAACATGAGGTAATCGTAAACATTTAACTTTATTTAAAGTTTTGAAGATTGATAGCTTTTATTGTCATTGATGAATTTGTTAGTACAATAGTACAAAAGCATAAAAATACAATGTTAGCTTTAAAAGTTATTTGTAATATCAGTTATATGTACTATTCTAAAGCTTATTTATTTTTGTACAGGTTTAAAGGGGAAAAAAATGTCAGCACACAGTAGCCGTTCTAACGAAGACATTAGGTGGCGCTTTGGTATAGCAATTGATGGAAGCAGAAAACAAGTTCAATGCAAATTTTGTAGCAAAGTGATAGGATGTGGTATAACACGTCTTAGGTAGCATTTAGCTCACAAGACGGATGACGTTGCTCTTTGCCCAGACGTCTCTGCTGAGGTCAAAAAGAGACATGATGAAATTGTTACAAGACTATAAAGACAAAAAGAGGCAAAAACAAGGATCGTTAAGAGCTATGGAAGATGAAATAACACGATCATTTAACCGTAATGATTATGTTGATGACGAGGAGGAGGAGGATGCTCAGCTAGGACATGCTAGATATCGAAGTTTAGAGCAACATCGGTTTGAACATGATCAACGGGTCTACTAGGCAAGCAAGGGTACATATTATGATGAACGAGGTAGTAGTCGGCCACCAGGTGTTCCCCAAATGCGTCAATCAACTACTATTCGAGAAACTAGCTTAAGAGGATCAAGGGATATGGCATACAAATAAATTTCAACCCCTACTGCTAGACTTAGAGCTGTTGAGGTGGAGCTTGAAAAAAATCGAACTAGGATGAAACAATCTAAAGTCAACTCAAGTCGGTTGAAAGCGGCAAAGAACAAGATGATTAAGGCATTTGGAAGTTGGGTTATAGATACCAACGTGCCATTTACTGTGGTGGATTCTATATATACTAATATGCTCCATGAAACTATTCGTGAGGTTAGCCCTGACGTAAGAGCTCCTTCTTCTTATGAACTCTTAGATGTTTATCTGCCAGAAGCTGCAAAAGAAATTAGACAATGGATATCTGAATTTGCCCCCAAATGAAAAGAAAGAGGTGTCACCATAATGTGCGACGGTTGGTCCAATATGACCAGATTGAACCTCATCAATTTTCTTATTTACTCAAATGGTTTCACTGTCTTCCATAAATTAATTGATGCATCAGATGTGCAACGTAAGGATGCTGATTACCTCTTCAAACTCATAAAAAAAGTAGTAAAAGAGGTTGGTCCATAGAAAGTAGTCCAGATAGTGACTGATAATGCAGCTCCAATGAAAACTGCAAGGAGAACATTGATGGAAGAGTCTCCAAACTTATACTGGACACCATGTGCGGCTCATTGTCTGGATCTCATTTTGGAGGACTTTGCTAAGCTTGAATGCGTTGGGGATGTTATAAAGACAGCCAGGATGATCTCAAATTACATCTGATACTAGGTTTGCGATAAATTTTATCTCTCTTGAAAGTTTAGTGTGGTATAAAACTGCCTTAAGAGACATGTGGGAGTCACCTGAGTGGTTGAACTCCAGATTGAGGAAGTCAAAAGATGCAACAGCAAAAGAAGTGCGTCAACTCGTTCTATCGTCAACTAAAGATGCCTTACCATTTTGGAAAAAGGCTGATGGAGTTCTGCAACTATTTGAACCTCTTGTCAAGGTTTTGAGGTTAGTTGATGGTGATGACAAGGCAACCATGGACTTTATATATGAGGCAATGGAACGAACAAAGCTGGCTATTAATAAAACGGTTAGGTATAGCAAGAGGTATGAGGCAATCTTTGAGAAAAGATGGAACTTCATGCACACTGATTTGCATGCTGTAGGTATTGAATTAATTTTCTAATTTCTATTACCGCGTTCATATTTTTTGCAACATAATTTATAGATTGTATATGATGTTTCCTTAATGGATAACCTGTTTTATTTTTTTACAAGGATATTTCTTTAATCCCCAATACATGTATCGACAAAGTCAAGATTAGGAAGATAGAGAGGTGAGAACTAGAGTCCAAAATATGATAATGAGGTTGGAACCAGATGTTGATAAGCAAATCAAAGTAATGCGATAGGTTGTGTGATACAACATATGCCTAATTATTAATTTTTAATTTATCTTCTACATTATATTTCATGAATTTTAACATTGGCATAAATATGCAGACATTTCTTTACAAAGATAGGATGGACTCTTTTGGATCATCTATAGCTTAAAGGGCAATTACATCATTAATGCCAGGTGACCACAATTTATTCATACGCACACACATATATAATTATATATGTTAAATTTTAAAGTTTGATTTTTCATTATCTAAGATTCTAAGGAAATGTATTTCATGTAGCTGAATGGGGGATACTTCATGGTGGATGTGCACCTGGACTTCAACGCACTGCAGTTTGAGTGTTAAGTCAAACGACTTCCGCCTCTAATTGTGAAAGAAATTAAAGCATGTTCAGTTGAGTGCGCACAAAGGCAAGGAACAGATTGACGTATAAGAAGCTCGATCTCATTGTTTTCCTTCATTATAATTAAATATTGAAATTGAGATGTGCGAGATGAAGGATCGAGGAAGAACTGACTGAGTCTTTCAATCCTATCAACCTGGATTACATATTTGATGATGACGATCCATTAAACCTTTGGCTGTCTGAAAAGGAGCAACCAGTTTTTAAAGGAGATGACTTGAACTGGTTGAATCTTGATGAAAATGAGGTGAATGCCGCCATCGATATTGAGGATGATCATGATCCCCAACCTGATGCGATCGCTCCATTTCGCTACAGTGTTGACCAACAACCACAAGATATGCAAGGCAGTGACTGTGAGTTAGAGGGACACTTTTCGCCTTCGAGCAGTCACAGTGGGAGCGGAGGTGGAGGAGGTGGAGGAAACGGAGGTGCAAATGGGATGGGTGCTTCCTATTCCTCTAGACCATCAACAGATTATTGATCGTGGTCGTGGTGTCACTGTTAAAGATGACAGAAGAAGTCGACGTTCTCCGGATGAGCAACCAAGAGAATCAACACAAACTTATCATTGCGTAAGAAAAGCTAAGGAACCCATTCAACCACATGGTTATCCAACTGACGCCATGTATGGATACGCAGGTTTCTAAGAAGGGCCATCAAGTTTTACAGGGCCCTGTCTGTTTGCTCCTTCAGGTGGCTATGACACATATGGTGGTGCCTTAAACAATTATGGATATAGTTCAACAAATACTAATTACCCTCCACCGCCTTATCCTTCACAAGAGCCACAATTTACTGGGTCTGATTCAAGTAGACCACATCGAGATAACCCTCCGATCATCAACCAGGGGACTATTAATTATGGGGATCATTATTATCATCAACCCACCTTTTATAGCAGTAATTCAACTTCAAGTGAGCAATCTTGGATGGATTCAACAGCGTCATCAATCTTTTACATACAGCGAGAGTCATATGGTGTTGATCAGAATAATGATGACACCTATCAGAATCCTCCCCATCATTCATTTTGGTGGTGATAAATTTTTATGTATTATGGATTTTAGATATGAGTTTGTACCTAATGTACAATAAGATATCTAGTGTGTTTTATCTTTTGTGAACTTCGTAACTATGGATTGTTTAAACAAATTTTATCTTCTACTATTTGTAGTTTTATACTATTGTGGGACATTATAAATCTTAACTTATTGTGTTTAACTATTGTGAAAATTATCTCATTACATTAACATAAAATTTTTTAAAAAGTAATATTTTAGACCAAACTCAATATAGTTTATCTTCCACCTAGCATATTTTTGTTATGAATAAAATTGCAAAACATCTTCTAAAAGTTTAAAATCCAAGACTGTTTATTTTTTTCCTAAATAAGGTTCACACTTGACCGGTTTGTCCCCACTCCGAAACTCCATGAGTTCAAATTTTTTATTTCAAACAATTAAAACAAATAATTGTCGATTCCTTAAAAACATAAAATTAATCAAACACTCAACGGCATGATAATGAAGCTTTAAACTTTAAATTAATCGCCAGGTACTAGTGGGTAATGGTTATGAAAGGTCTTCGTCTACAAATGTTAACAAAAATTATGTTAATAATACAATTGCTTACATAATTGTAGCACACAACAAAAAAAGTACAAATTCAACCGAAAAAACAACCATGTGAACCATTTCACGCCGCGACAACCGCGATATGTTTCGCGATAAGCGTATCATACCATTTTCGCAACACCGCGACCGAAACCGCATTTTGAATCACTGAGCACAAGCATAACTTGGGTGAGATGATCTTAATGCTCTTGCTTATTCTTGGAATAAATCAAGATATCATCGAAGTAAACTACCACAAACTTGCCAATATACAGCCTAAACACTTGATTCATCAATCTCATGAATGTACTAGGACAATTTGAAAGACCAAAGGGCATAACCAACCATTCATAAAGCCCTGCTTTAGTCTTAAAGGCCGTTTTTCATTCGTCACCTTCTCTAATGCGAATGTGATGTATATTTTTAAGGGCCTCATTTTCATTCTTTCAACTCAACTTCATGGGAGGTAAGCTCCATACAAATTCAAGCATGGCAAGGCTTTTCTTTGGTCCCACAATTTGAGTTTCATGACAAAAGACACTTTATGGAGTTTTATTTGAACTTCAAAGTGCCTTATCCGAAGGGGTTTTCCAAATGGGGATCACAAGTACCATCCATTTCAAAGAATGATGGGGACCATCATGATCAAACTCCAAATGCACAACCAGCAACTCCACACACCCCCTCAAGCCCCAAGGAAGTCAGGAACATCCATGCCTTGGTCAAGGAAGTCATAGAGCATTCGGACAGAACATGGGCAGATTCAACCGAAAATTGGCCCGGTTTTGTGCATCTTTTGGGACTTGAAGGTGAGGGGATGAATGACTGCCTTGCCCCCTCTCTTTAAGTTTAAGATATTAGGAATCCAATAAAACAAGTTGCAAAGGATTTGGAGGTCGTTTGGTTAGTCAATCAGCAAGATCTTTCCAAGTGCGCAGGCTGGGCGCCAAAACAGCAGCATCCGAATTAAGGAAGAAATTAGACCACCAACTTAAGTCCACTCTTTCTGAAATTTTGCTACATGAAAGGGGACATAAATATTTATCAAGTCAAGGGTTCAAATCCCATCCAAAGCACCCCCTTGTGTTGGTTTTACCCAGCCAAAAGGACAAACAAAACACTCCTTTAACCGGTTTCTTCCTAGCCAGTACAAGTGGGCTGATTTCTTGGGTTTTGCTTCATCCACTTGCTGAGTTGATTGCTTTTGCTGCATTTTAGAACCATTGTAAGCTTGACACATCATTTAGGAGGCATCATGGCCCCTAATGAAGTAGATTAAGCTAGTGGTGAGGTGTTAAGCTAGGTGAGTGATGGATGTAATGTGTTTCCCCTCTCCCAAATGTACTTGGCCTTGTTTTTGCTGCATGGGAAGGGGGAGGAGACTCGGCCATCCTAGCATAAAATCAGATGGCTTCTCATTTTGTAAACCAACTTTGAATGAATGAATTTGTGAGTTCCCAAACTCTCTCTACAAAAACTCCTAGTGTTATATCTTGAGCTTGGCAACTCAAGTGGGTCTCTAGGTCTCTTTCTCTCAACTAGAAGGTGATTAAATTCTGTAACTAGTTGATACAAAGAGATTGCCCAAGTGTTCTCCAAGGGTGGCTCCTCGGATTATCCCTTGCAAGGTCACTTGACTATCTAAACTCTTGATTTCTCCTCTCCCTTGCTGTTTTTTCCTTCTTCTTGTTTTAGATTCCACTTTGAGGTAAGTTGTGAGTTGGTTTCTTCTTCTTACAACCTTCCATCAGAATGGTAGTAACCACTTCGAAGATCAATCGTAGAGAACACCTAAGAGCCATGTAATTCATCTAGCATGTCTTCAAGTCTAGGTACGGGATACTTGTACTTGATTGTAATCTTGTTAATAGCCCTACTACCCACACACATATGCATTCCTCCATCCTTTTTAGGAACTAAAAAGGCAAGTATAGCACACGGACTCCAAGACACACAAATCAAGCCCTTTGACATTAGCTCCTCAACTTGCCTTTGAATCTTCATAGTTTACTTAGGATTCATGCTGTAAGCTGGTTTATTTGGGAGGACAGAACTAGGAATGAGATCAATGTGATGTTGGATGTCTCTTTTAGGAGGCAAACCCATGGGTATCTTCTCAGGAAACAAATGACAGAACTTTTGTATGAGTGCTTTTGCTAACGGGATGTGAGGGTAAAGGGAATTCTAGTTCATCTTGGATATTCAATATCCATTCTTTAAAGGCCTTGAATTCATGGTGAGAGGCCTTTCACAAAGGCTCACTGAAAGTGAGAAGGAAATTAGATTGCTTTGGCTTGTTTAGAGCTTATCTTGGTGGAGTTTAGATTGGGACAAAGGCGCGAGGGTAATCTTCTTGTCATCCTTTGTAAATGAGTAGGTATTCAAGAAATCATTGTGCATTATCCTACGGTCATACAACCATGGTCTTCCCAAAAGAATACGACATTCATCCATGGGAATAACATCACACCAAAGTTCATGTTGATAGTTCTTTCCAATGGAGAAAGAAACTAGGCATCGAGAGTTCACTTGGATACCTTTGCTTTGATTCAACCATTGAACGTTGTAGGGGTGTGGATGTGTCATGGTTTGCAATCCTAATTTCTCAATCATGCTAAGAGAAACTACATTTGCACAGCTTCCACCACCAATAATAACAGAACAAATCTTCTCTTGAACCGTACAATGGGAATAGAATATGTTCTCTCTTTGCTCGTCCTTTGCTCCCTTCTGGCCACTAAGTACTCTTCTCAAAACCAGCATTTCACCTTCGCCAACTTCCTCCACTGCTTCCTCTTGTGTTTCCTCAAGGTTATCCTCAAAATCATCCTCCTTTTCCTCCTCTTCAAACTCCTCCTTCACGGTTGCCCATTCGGCTAGTGTAATAACCTTGCGGTTTAGACAGTCCAAAGCAATGTGCTCAAGCCCTTGGCACTTAAAGCACCTTCTATTGCTCATGGGTTAGGATTGGGTCTATTTTGAGGGGCTTGAATCTTTTGTGGAGCTTGAGTTCTTTGTGGAAAGGAGGGGGTGGATTTGGGGGCTTGGAAATGAGGTTAGAACTCCCCTTGTTAAAGGGCTGGTTCCAGGTAAACAGTTTGGGGTTTTAAGGCTTAGGGGGCTGTCTTGACTTCTTTTGTTGCTCAACCTTGTGAGCAAGCACGCAAACTGCATCAAAAGTAATATAAGCTTGCAAACAGTGATTCAAAATGCGGATTCGATCGCGGTCGCGGTGTCGCGGAAACGGTAAGATACGCTTATTGCAGAACGGATCGCGGTCGTCGCGGCGTGAAATGGTTGACATGGTTGTTTTTTTGGTTGAATTTGTACTTTTTTGGCTTTATGCTATAATTATATAAGTAATTGTAGTATCAACATAATTTTTGTTAACATTTGTAGACAAAGTCCTTTCATAACCATTATCCACTAGTGCCTGATGATTAATTTAAAGTCTAAAGTTTCATTATCATGTCGCTGAGTGTTTGATTAAATTTATGTTTTGTAGGAATCGACGATTGTTTGTTTTAATTGTTTGAAACAAAATATTTGGATTCGTGAGTTTTGGAGTGAGGACAAACAGGTCAAGTGCTAACCCTATTTAGGGAAAAAAAAATAAACAGTATTGGATTTTAAACTTGTAGAAGACGTTTTGCAATTTTATACCTAGCCAAAAATATGCTAGGTGGAAGATAAACTATATTAAGTGTGGACTAAAACATTACTTTTTGTAAAATTTTATGTGAACGTAATGAGTTAATTTTTACAATAGTTAAACACGATAAGTTAAGATTTATAACGTCCTACATTAGTATAAAACTACAAATGGTAGAAGATAAAATTAGTTTCAACAATCCATAGCTATAAAGTTCACAAAAAATAAAACACGCTAGATATCTTATTGTACATTTGGTACAAACTCATATCTAAAATCCATAATACATAAAAATTTATCACCACCAAAATGAATGACGGGGAGGATCCTGATAGGTATCATCATTGTTCTGATCAACACCATATGACTATTGTTGTGGGTAGAACATTGATAAGGCTGTTGAATCTATCCAAGATTGCTCACTTGAAGTTGAATTATCGCTATAAAAGGTAGGCTGATGATAATGATGATCCCCATAATTAATAGTTCCCTGGTTAATGATCGGAGGGCTGTCTGGATGTCGTCGACTTGAATCAGACCCAACAAATTATGGCTCATGTGAAGGATAAGGCGGTGGAGGGCAATTAGTATTTGTTGAACTATATCCGTAATTGTTTAAGACACCGCCATATGTGTCATAGCCACCTGAAGGAGCGAACAGACTGGGCCCTGTAAAACTTGATGGCACTTCTTGGAAACCTGCGTATCCATACATGGCGTCAGTTGGATAGTCATGTGGTTGAACGGGTTCCTTACCTTTTCTTATGCGACGATAAGTTTGTGTCGGTTCTCTTGGTTGCTCGTCCGGAGAACGTCGACTTCTTCTGTCATCTTCAACAGTGACACCACAACCATGATCAATAAAGTAATCTATTGATTGTCTAGAGGAATAGGAAGTACCCATCTCATTTGCACCTCCATTTCCCCCATCTCCTTCACCTTCGCTTCCACCATGACAACTTGAAGGCGACAAGTGTCCCTCTGACTCACAGTCACTGCCTTGCATATCTTGTGGTTGTTGGTCAACACTGTAGCGAAATGGAGCAGTCGCATCAAGTTGGGGATCATGATCATCCTCAATATCGGTGGCGGCATTCACCTCATTTTCATCAAGATTCAACCAGTTCAAGTCATCTCCTTCAAAAACTGGTTGCTCCTTTTTGGACAGCCAAAGGTTTAATGGATCATCATTGTTAAATATGTAATCCAGGTTGATAGGATCGAAAGACTCAGTCAGTTCTTCCTCAATCCTTCGTCTTGCACATCTTAATTTCAATTTTTGATTGTAGCGAAGGAAAACAATGAGATCAAGCTTCTTATACGTCAATCTGCTCCTTGCCTTTGTGTGCACTCGACTGAACATGCTCCAATTTCTTTCACAATTAGAGGTAGAAGTCGTTTGACTTAACATTCTAACTGCAATGCGTTGAAGTTCAGGTGCACATCCACCATGACGTATCCACCATTCAGTTGCATGAAATACATTTCCTTAGAATCTTAGATAATGAAAAATCAAACTTTAAAATTTAACATATATAATTATATATGTGTGTGCATATGAATAAACTGTGGTCACTTGGCATTAATGATGTGATTGCCCTTTGAACTATAGATGATCCAAATGAGTCCATCCTATCTTTGTAAAGAAATAACTGCATATTTATGCCAATATTAAAATTTATAAAATATAATGTAGAAGATAAATTAATAAATTAATAATTAGACACATGTTGTATCACGCAACCTGTTGCATTGCTTTGATTTACTTATCAACATATGGTTCCAACCTCATTATCACGTTTTGGACTCCAGTTTTCACCTCTCTGTCTTCCCAATCTTGACTTTATCGATACAGATATTGGGGATTAAAAAAATATCCTTGTAAAAAAATAAAGCAGGTCATCTATTAAGGAAACATGATATACAATCTATAAATTATGTTGTAAAAAATATAAATGTGGTAATAGAAATTAGAAATTCAATACCTACAGCATGCAAATAATTATGCATGAAGTTCCATCTTTTCTCAAAGATTGTCTCATACCTTTGCTATGCCTAACCGCTTTGTCAATAGCCAGCTTCGTTCCATTGCCTCATATATGAAGCCTATGGTTAGCTTGTCGCCACCATCAACTAATCTCAATACCTTGACAAGAGGTTTAAATAGTTGCAGAACTTCATTAGCTTTTTTCCAAAATGACAAGGCGTCTCTAGTTGACGATAGAACGAGTTGACGCACTTCTTTTACTATTGCATCTTTTGACTTCTCCAATCTCGAGTTCAACCACTTAGGTGACTCCCACATGTCTCTTAAGGCAGTTTTATATCGCACCAAACTTTCAAGAGAGACAAAATTTATCGCAAACCTAGTGATACCAGGTCTTATGATGTCTCGATTATTTGTATACTTTTTCATATAGTTTACAGCTTAATCATACTTATAGATGTAATTTGAGATCATCCTGTCTCTCTTTATTACATCCCCAATGCGTTCCAACTTAGCAAAGTCTTCCAAAATGAGATCTAGACAATGGGCCGCACATGATGCCCAGTATAAGTTTGGAAACTCTTCCATCAATGTTTCCCTGTAGCTTTCATTGGAGCTACATTATCAGTCACTATCTGAACTACTTTCTCTGGATCAACCTCTTCTACTACTTTTTTCATGAGTTTGAAGAGATAATCAGCATCCTTACGTTGTACATCTGATGCATTCACTGATTTATTGAAGACAGTGAAACCATTTGAGTAAATAAGAAAATTTATGAGGTTCAATCTGGTCATACTGGACCAACCATCGCACATTATGGTGATACCTCTTTCTTTCCATTTGGGGGCAAATTCAGATATCCATTGTCTGATTTCTTTTGTAGCTTCTGGAAAATAAACATCTGAGAGTTCATAAGAAGAAGGAGCTCTTACGTTAGGGCCAACCTCACGAATAGTTTCAAGGAGCGGATTAGTATATACAGAATCCACCACAGTAAATGGCATGTTGGTATCTATAACCTAACTTCCAAATGCCTTAATCAACTTGTTCTTTGCTGCTTTCAACCAACTTGAGTTGACTTTAGATTGTTTCGTCCTAGTTCGATCTTTTTCAACCTTCACCTCAACAGCTCTACGTTTAGCAACAGGGGTTGACATTTGTTTATATGCCATATCCCTTTATCCTCTTGAGCTGGTTTCTCGAACAGTAGCTGATCGACGCATTTGGGGAACACTTGGTGGCCGACTACTGCCTCCTTCATCATAATTTATACCCCTGCTTGCTCTGTACACCCGTTGGTCATGTTCAAACCGATGTTGCTCTAAACTTTAATATTTAGCATGTGCTAGCTGAGCATCATCCTCCTCCTCCTCGTCAACATAATCATCACGGTTGAATGATCGTGTTATTTCATCTTCTAAATCTCTAGCGATTCTTGTTTTTTTGTCTCTTTTTCTGTTTATAGTCTTGCAATAATTTTGTCATGTCTTTTTTCACATCAGCAGAGACGTCTGGACAAGGAGCAACGTCACCTGTCTTATGAGCTAAATGCTGCTTGAGACGTGTTGTACCACCTCTGATGACTTTGCTACAAAATTTGCATTGGACCTATTTTCTACTTCCATCAATTGCTATACCAAAGCGCCACACAATATCTTCGTTAGAACGACTATTGTGTCCTGACATTTTTTCCCCTTTAAACCTGTACAAAATAAATAAACTTCATAGTAGTACATATAACTGATTTAACAAATAACTTTTAAAGCTAACATTGTATTTTTATGGGTTCGTACTATTGTACTAACAAATTCATCAATGAAAATAAAAGTTATCAAAATTCAAAATTTATAATAAAGTTAAATGTTTAAGATTACCTCATATTTACTTTCGAATATCATAATAAACTAATTTTTAATTATTGTTATTTAAAATTTTGAATGACAACTAATATAAGAAATAACATTCACAGTTAATACTTTATGTAAATTTTTATGCTTTTGTCCTATTGTAATTTGTAATAACAAATCGATCAACAAAATAGGAGGCCAGGACCTATCAATGTTATTAATTTTTTTTAAAAAATTAATTATACAGGATTATCGCATCTTAAATTGAAATTGCCATAGTAAACTTCAATTTAATTATTGTTATTTATGTCACAAAAAAAGAATAAATGAACAGGTTCGATAATATAATGGAAAATGAAAACTCGAATCCCGTATGGAGATATTTATTAATATTACTTAGTGAATGAACAATTTCCATTACTTCTCCTTATTTTTCCCTCTAATTTTATCTTCCTAAATTTTATAAGCCTTATAATTTGTATCAAATATCTTAGAACTCATCTATTGATCATTTAGTTTTGCATGCCCTCAAGAATATGAGTTGCAATTAATTAAAATGTAACCATATAAATATATTTCGAATATATAGCATACTCATTTCCGTTTAAAAAACTATCATTTTTATATCGGTTTGTCATTGTGGCCCAAAACTAAATGCTCAGATTTTCAATACAAATTCATAGAATATCATAGTTAAATATTACAAGAAGATCATTCTTGTTAAATGTATAAAGTCAAACAATAAGTTATATGCATAATGTTCTATAATCAAATTCTTATAAAACAGTCTCATTCAAGATCCTGTAACTTTTTCACATAATTAAAATATTAACTAATATATTGTATAGTCTTTCTATAAATTACAAAAAGTAATTCATCATCAACATATAAATTAATTAATTAAACCATATAAATAATTTCTTGTTAACAAAATTTGAAAATTAATACAATCATTCAAATTTAGTTCAAATTTTGAAATTTGATACAGAACCACGCCACCCCCTTCCAAAGTTTCAATTGTAAGGTCTAAAAAACAAAAAAAAATAAAAACAATTAATTGACTTAACCTTCGTGGCTTCCTTGGCAAGGGTCTTCAATCTCCTCAACACTTCACCTGAGAATCAAAAACGTAGCTCCTCTCTCTTCAATCTCCTTCCTCAGTCCAGTGACTCAAAACGCGTTCCTCTCTCCCTCTTTCTCTCGATCTCAGCCCTTCTCCTTCCTTCTCAGTTCTCTGCCTCAAGTTCCTTCTCCGACTTGGTTCCAAGCCACTAATGGTGGCTGTAATTGCAGACAGTCAGACACCATCGCACCGTCTTCTCTACCTCTCACACAGTCGCACGGTTTTGGGTTTGCTGACTTCGCTCGGATGCTCTAACAGGGTGGCTCGTGCTCAAATCTTGAATCTGGGCAATAAAGTAAGAAAGTAAGTATCCCACTTTTCACTTTTCAGATCTGAGTTTCTCTCAATTAAACACTCATATATGCATAATTTGAAGTTTCACACTCCCCTATTTGTAGATTGCAGGTCAGATTCGTTTTTTGTTGTTGTTGCCTGCCTTCTTTGTCGCTTCTCTGTGTGAAATTTGCATGTGAAGGCAAAAGGAATCAAACTTCTTGTCAACAAATTGTCCTCATCCCGGTCCTGTCGCCCGTTTCCCGTTCCATCACGGGTGGACCGCCCGTTCTACTGTGAAACGGGTTTCGCACCGAGTTTTCGCCAAAACTCGGAACGGTCAAGTGAAAATCTGAGTCAACTCGACCGCTCATGAACGGAACGGCTGAGTTTTGAATCCCTGCTTGCAAATCAACTACATTAACATACCTAGGATCAAGACCTCCTAAGTACCTGACTATAGTTTGTTCTTCGGGTTCTTGAAGATCACACTTGATAACAAGCTTTTCGAACTCACAAGCATACTCCCCTACATTCAAGCTACCTTGTGTCAAATTATGGAATTGAGAATAGCAATCTTGAATGTAGGTTGGGGGTAGAAATTGGGCCTTGAGCTTGAAGCTTGGATTTCATCTTCTCCCACGTTCCAATCTTGGACTTTCTTTCTCTAACCCATTTGGCACACAAGTTTCTCCACCAAAGGGAGGCGTATTTTCTGAGCCTTAAAGCCACCAATTTCACCTTCTTGTCTTCATGAACTTCTTCATACTCAAAAACACGTTCAACAGTATGCATCCAATCTAAAAACTCTTTAGGATCAAGCTTGCCTTCAAACTCCGGGATTTCAACCCTAAAGTCATTAGGATTAGCTTGAAACCGTGGTTTTGGTCTAGCCATTCTCAAAGGTTCATCCTTACTAGATGAATCCACCTTATGGCTAAACACTTGTTCTTGTCTTCTAGGTTCAGATTGGAGAGGTTCTTCATTCATCTTCTGCTTTTGCTGCAAAACGGGTCCAAGTTGTTTTCTCAAGTATTCATTCCGTGCTTGGAGTTCTTGGTCATGCTGAGCTCCTTCATTGATTTTCCTCATTAGCAATTCATTTTGGGCAGAAAGTGATTGGGAATTTTTCATCACTGCCTCAAATTTCTCATCAAGCTCGTACTTGAACTCATCTTGTAACCGGATATGCGTTTGGGCTGATTTGGGTTTGTGTTTGGATTTGTGTTTTGGGGAGCGCGGGGACTAGTACCAGGCCAAGGAGAAACTTGTTCTAATACCAAATATGATGTATCTTGGAAGGGATTCTACAAATACTCAAAACTGATTCCAAATGCAAAACAAAGCAAGCTGAAATCAAGGTTGAGTTTAAGGAGAATCTGAAGGAGAGAGAGGATAAATGTGATCTAAACTCTTATTTAGATACAGAAAACACCACTAAATTTAAGGTTAGGGCCCTCAAGCTTAATTAGGATACAGTTATCACCACCTAATCAAGACTTAAGACTTACTTGATCACCACCCTAATCGGCCTAGTTAGAGATAAGCAAGTGAAGTATTTAGAAACAAAAGAAGCAATGCTCTCAATCTGATTTCAATTGATGTTCAAGTTATGTTTTAACAAAATGAGCCTTCAAGGCCTTATACACCATGGCCTAAGACAGCAAAACAAGTTAAGGGGGTTTCCTTCCTAGGAAGGAAAGCTCTTAATCATGCTTAGCTAGCGCTTAGAACTAATCTAGTTACAAGACTTGATTAAGCTCAGCTAATTACAACCTGAATACTAAGGAAAGCAAAACAAATGATCATGCTTAGCATTAATACACCTAATTAGCCACAGATACATCATATTTCATACCAAACTACATTATACTTTTAAAGTGCAAACAAAAATTATCCAATCATCATATCATCATATATCTTATCACATAGATTTATATAGAAGTGATTAAGCTGTTGGTGGATAGACAAGTACAAGCTTTTATTGGTTATCTGCTTTCATTTAATATATGTAAGAATGAAATGAAACATTAACACTACCAAACTTTAACACAAAATCAATAGCTAACTTCATTAAACTTTGATAATGCAAACAAAAAATTTATCTAATTCTATCTTTTATGCATCCAACTATTGAAGACAATTTGATAGATTTATCTAACGTAACTTGAATATTATCTGTGTTTTTAGTGTGAATCATTCATCTTTTACTTCTGTCTTATATCAATTTTTAAGTTGACATAATGCCATTTAAAATGAGCTCTTTCAGTTTATTTTTACATTTATTATTTAAATAAATATCAATTGATGACTGTGCAAAGCATGGAATTTATGCCAGTATAAAATTAAAACAGAATGTTTAAGGTCATTTTCTGCAAAACATACAAGAGAGACAATTAGATGCCTATTGATTCTACTTAAGAAAGTTTATCAGACCTGATGCTAGCTAAGGAAGTCTTAAACGTACCGAAAGAGTTCTGAAAAGTTGATGCATTTTGGGAAATAATCATGTTAGGATCAGTTTCGACTAACGCAAAGAACAGCAGCTCCTTGCAAAGGGCACGCGCTGATGGAAATCGCAAATAGCTAAAAACCAATATGGTACAATATTGGTACCCCTACAATGGACTAATATGTCATATTGGGGTTGGACATCCATGTTTACATAGCTTGTTCAAATCTAACTCACATAAGACATTTGAAGACTTGAAGGGAGTAGCAATTTCTTGACGAATTCTGAATCTTAACCAACTCAAAATATGAATATCCCAACTCAAAATACAAACATAATTCTAATCCATCATTTCCGGTCAATTTCGTCCAGCCCCAATTCAACCCCACAATCAACTTAATCCCAACAGGAAGCAATCAACCCACTCCAACCCAATCTGTTAACCCCTAAAGAACCCCACCACTAACTTTCAAAAGCCCAAAGAACAACTTGGGATATTCCCAATTACCTCTGGCACCTGTCATGTTGTTTGTCAGAAACATGAAATTAACTGCTTTGCAGCAGACCCAAATTAGCTCAAATTTGAACAAGAGAGACTCGAGATAGAAAGATTATATACCAGATGAGAGAGAGAAAGGGGGATGTCAGTTGTAGTAGAGCTCGAGGCCCATGCCGTCATGAATCTCGTAGTCCTTGAGGGTGATGTGGTCCTTGTAGATAGTGTACCATTTCTGAATGCGAATCTTGTCCGCACGAGTCCCAGTTTGGGGCGCCACAAGCTTCTTCAGGTCTCCGATGGTGTCGTCCTCGTTGCACTTAACCCTTACCTTCTTCCCAGACGGTCGTTCAGCACCACCTCTATCATCTTCTCTCTCTGTCCCTTCCTCACTTCTCACGCCACCGCGATCGCGACGAACAATTCAGCCAACGATGATCTCCCCCTCCTCCCTGGCATTGCAGCCGGCTTTTGTAAGAGAAGAACAGAAACAGCGGGGGTAGAGAGGGATCTGGAACAATTTCGGCCAATCTGGCTTCCGCAGCACAGTTTTCTATAATAATGCAATAGTTACGCCCATGAATTCAAATTGGGAAATTTACGTAGTAGCATTCTTTCAATTAACACTTTCCATACGTCGGCCTTCTTGCTTGACGGTGTTGGTTGCGTCTAACAACGTAGCATTGTAAGCGCGGGTTTGTTAAGCAGAGTTTCAGTTACACCTCTACTTTTTTACCTGGACCTGCCATTAGTCATCCTTGCTTTTCTGATCTAACCCCCAATTCTCTTATTCTCTCTTATCTTTTATCCTTTACCAACTACCCCATCTCTCACACTTCTCACCTTAATTAGTTACTTCTCTTTAGAAGAACTTTCTTGTAAAATCACAAAATTAGTTTAGAATTAATTTAATATGTAAGTATTTGATTGCTTAAAAAAGTGTAAGGACTTAGGAATATATATAACTTTCATTTGAATATAGGTTTGCTCCCTTGCAAAAATCAGTCTAATTTTAAAGACAAGTATTTGAAAATCTTTGATTAGAAGATAATGATTGAAAATTAATTTTAAAAGTAAATATTTGGAAATATCCTTAATTAGAAGATAATCAGCCACAACTAATTTTACATGACAAGTATTTGGGAATATATTTAATTAAAAAGTAATTTATAAATTCACTCCAAACTGATTTTTAAATTATTTCATTAGACGATGATTTACAAAAGTAACTCAAAATTAGAATATTTTATATAAAATACGAGAATAATATTAATTGAATTAAACTAACATATTTAGACAAAATTAGATAAATTAATATAAAATATAAAAAATTTGTATATAAATAACAAATTGTTGTTTGTATACAACAAATTTGGAAACCAATTTTAATTAAACTGTAGACCAAAAGAATTGATGTAACATATTAAAAACACTACATTAAATAAATTGGCTTGTAATAAAGCCTTTACTTCTTCTCCAAGACGAAATTCAAGTGCTCTCTGTGTATTATTTAGAGCAGTGGTTAAAACTTTTGTTGTTTCGGGTTAAACTTGTAGTTCTATTTTTCTTTTGAGATTGTAAGAATCTGTGATATTTATAATCATAATTTTTTCTTATGCTGTCTTATAGCATTGTCTAAACATAATCAAGCTTTTCTAACTTCTATCAATTTTTGTTTTTGCTGTTGCAAACTAGATGTATGAATCATCTCTTCATGTTCTAGAAGGGTTCTAGGATTGGGAATAATTATTTCTCCATTATCTATAATCAATGGCTCATCAAAGACTTCATCTTGTAAGGCTGCTCGTCCTCTTTGTATGGTTTACATTAAGGTCTCTTTAACCTCAATTAAAAATTCAGTATTTTCCAACTCTTATTGGCATAGCTTTAAGGCTTCTTCTGTGAGTGATTTGGGATATTGTTGTTCGAGACTGTAGGGATTCATGAGGAGGTGAGGTTAGGCTTCAAGTGGCTTAAGAATGTCAATAATAGTATTATTATATGCACAAATAAAACAATTAGTAAAAGCATATGAGTGTTTGGATAATAGCAGAAGTAGAAGTATTCAATACCTTACTAAGCATCGCCTCTTCACTTTATCCTCCTGATTATTGTTGCTACTTTAGGCTGTGTCAAAGGTACTCCAGAATTCTTCAAATCAAGCGGTTATGCAGAACATAGATATGCGAAAACTAAAAGACTTTAGTGATGATAATAATATTACAGTGACATCTTAATCACTCTACTCCCAAAGGAGTATTTACTCACTCATTCTTTCTTGTTTTCACTCTTTGGGTCTGAGAGGAGATGCCCCCTCTTCTCCTACTTCGGAGTCTTATATAAACAAGCCTGACTCCTAGTACAATAATTATTACTGTGTCTAAAGCTACTTTCTCCTGTAGCTAGTGTGACACTACTAGACTTTTACTTTATCTAAAGATGCTTTGCACTGTATACAGTGCTACATTATTGAAGCTACTTTTTCTACGTTTTATTGTAGATTGTGCAATAATTCGAGTCTTTGATGCCTCGGGGAATCTCCTTTTTGTTAGTGGAGGGTCCATCACGCTTCTTTATGAAATACGTAAGGGACAGAAGCAGCAACTTTGTCGCTTTAGTGAAATGGATGAGACCACATAGGTGGACACGTGTCTAGTGACTGTCAGGTATTCTACAGGAGTTAATTAAACTGAGATTCAAGCTTATCTTATTGAGAGCATCAAATCTTGGAGTACAGCTGCCTTCTGCAAAGATGAGGATATGGCAAGAGAGTTGTAGAGGAAGTCTTTGTTGGCTTCTCAAATACGCTGAAGCTTATTGAACAATACAGCAAAAGCCTTCAGCTCTTCAATTACAAATCCAATCCATCGTGACTGTGGGCGGTTGGAGGGACTTGTTTGTACCAAACCTTATATTGGCCTTGTTTGGTGTACATAGTTAGATAATTAACCAACTTGGTGTTGGAGTAGGATAGACTTCTGGACTGGCCGATAAAAATTTTAGAACGATCATATCTGATCTTGAACTCTTTTGAAACTTTTTAACTGCTTCAATGATGGACTTATGGAGTCCTAGAATTTCTCGATTGCTAGGAGAGCTGGTAATGCTTCTATAGAATCCATATGCTACAGCCCATGTGACATCTTCTGTATTACTTCCTGTAAGAAAATAAATTCTAGGATAGATCCTAGAAGTATGAATAATTCGATTACTGTTAGTTTGGGCTGAATATACCCAATGAGTATAGGAACTATATTGTTCCAAACTAAATGCCCTTTGAATCTCAGGTTGTTGTAGAGGCTTAAATGCCTTTGGAACGACGAGGGTGAATTCCTCTTCGTCCGTTTCGACAGTCCCTGAAGACTGTCCAACTTCATCCTCCTTTTGAGGAGTGAGGTTTTCTACTGCTTGCAGAGTCCTATCTCCTTTCTGCCCTTCTACAGGCTTTGAGAAATGCCTGATGAGTTTCTTCATCAAGTTCTATGGCTTGTTGTGCCATGATTTCATCTAAACCTGCTTAGGCTTGCATGAGACAAAGATTAATTTCCTCTAAAATTATGCTGCGGATTTCGGATATCCTTTTCTGAGCGATGCGTAGCTCATGAATTGCCACCCCAGGAGAGTCTTAATCTCCGTGCTTGGCTCTTCATCCATCGTCTAGACCATTGGCTTCTCTGCTGAGAAAATCAGTAAGATGATTATTCTTACCTTTTATATGTTTGATTTCAAACTGGTATTCTCGAAAATACTGTTGTGAACGATGTTGTCATTTATATTCAGGAGTACCGGGAAGCTTATTAAAAACATAAGCCTTCACATTAGTGTTATCAGTTCGTGCTAAGAACTTAATTGGTAAGATGAAGAAATGAAATTTTGAAAAACTCCGTTTCAGAGCTAATAATTCCTTTTCATTACTATGGTAATTAATCTAGGCAAGCTTGAAACTGCCATTTGCATATCTGCAAATGTGTTCTTTCCCCATCTACCATTTTTGCTTTAAGGACACCACCCTAGTACTTATCAGAAGCATCAGTTTCTACAATTAACTGATCATCTTATTCTGGTATAGAGAGCTTGGGTAGCTGAGTACACAATTTTTTCAATTATTGAACTAGACTCGTGTGATAGTCTTCCCATTGGTGATTCATCTTTTTCTTCAAAAGATCTTGTAACGGCCCTTTCATCCCAGCAAGGTTAGGGATAAAATCACTAATATAATTAATGCATCTAAGAAATCATTCAACCTGTTTTCGGTCTATCAATTTATCGGGAAAGTTTGCGATTTTCTCGCATACATGAGGTTGCATTTCTACGCCTCTTTGATCAATTTTAAGAACTAAGAACTCAATCTATTATTTTGTGAACTCAGCCTTTTTCGCTAATAAGATCAATCCATGATCTTGGCTCTTTTCAATGAGCTTCATTAAATGCCTTGCATGTTTTGCAATGTTGGTGGAAAAGATGAGTATGTCATTAACATAGACTAGGCAAAAGTCTGAGTATTCAGCGAAGATATTATCCATTCCTCTCTGAAATATTTGAAGGGCGTTCTTTAGACCCATAGGCATTACGTTCCAGATGTACTGCCCTTGAGGAGTGCTGAACGCTGTTAGAGGTTTAGCTGACTCCTTAAGCTTTATCTGATAAAGGCCAGACTTGCAATTAAATTTAGAAAACTATTTTTTGTTAAGGGTTTTATTGATTGACAACTCCTTGTTAGGAAGGAAATAACCATCAAAGATGGTTAATTCGTTGAGTCTTTTGTAATTAATAACCATTCGTGGCTTTCCTCACTTTTACTCTAAATCATTATTTACCATAAAGGCAGGACTACTATGAGGACTTTTATTTTCTTCCGTAGTCTTAAAAGCTAATCGAGTTCTCGTAGCTGGAGTTTAAACTCTTGTTCATTGATCTGATTATACCTCATAGGTTTAACTCTTATAATTGAGTTAACATTCTTAACTAAATGTCAACGTAAGATTTATCTTTGTCTCAATATTTAAGGGAATTTTCATCGAAATTGGCTTGTAATAAAGCCTTTACTTCTTCTTCAAAACGAAATTCAAGTGCTCTCTGTGTATTATTTAGAGCAGTGATTACAAACTTTTGTTGTTTTGGGGCGTGATTTGCCCGATTTCATAGGATATTCACCATGCTGGCTGTGCGGAATGAATCGAACAGATGTTTGGAAGGTTGGCCTATTGAGAATGGGGGTAGCTAACCAATGTCCACACGGAGTAAGGAATCGAAGTTCTTGATGATTAGAACAGTATTCCTTGAAGTTTTCAAGGAAGTCAATGCCTAAGAGGATATTATAGGTGGCATCTTTAGGTGCCTGTACAACAACGGTGGGAAGGGGAAGGATTTTATCCGACCCGATGTTGGTGTCGGCAATGGCGATGAATTGTCCGAAGACACCTTTAGTTAATTGAGTGAGTTGTCCAGAGGCGACAACTGCTTGAATAGGTTTTTTAAGATCTTTCCAATACTGTTCGGGATAGGCATTGGCAGAAACCATTATAACATCGGAACCGGTGTCTATCATGGCGTGAAATCATTCAGGCTTATGAAACCTGTAAACAAGCTTGACATTAATGTAAGGGACTCTATTCATGGGTCTTGAAAGCTTGAATGATAGAACCATTTATTTTAATGGTAAGAAGCTGCTCTGTTAAGGAGTAGGATACGTCTTTTAAGAAAGACGATCCTAAAAGGAGGTCTGCCTTGGTGGCGTAAGGGGCAGATTCGATATTAACAATTTTTTCTGTGGTACCGAGTAAAATTGGAACATAAGAGATTTTATGTTTTTGGATCTCTGGATAAAGATTGTTTTCGACATAGTTTTGGGCTATGGTAGGACTAATCCAGATTAATCCTTCTTGCCATTTATCTATGTAGAACTTGGTAATCAACTGATAAGTGGTTGTTGTTGTTCTTGTAGGTTCAGAAGAGCTGGCTGAACTGGCTAAAGGATTGACTTGTAATATAGAGCCATTGATGGTGTAGTTTCAATGGAAACTAGGTCGTCCTTCTAACAGAGGCTTATGTTGGATATTTAGTGACCAGTCTATTGGTATTTTGGGGGTAATAGAATATGCAATGTTTTGCACTTCACACACATCTTAAAATATGTCGTCAATTTCAATTTCCCCTTTATCTAGAAATTTGTCAATCATGTGAGTGTTACTAAGCATGTAATTAACCATTGCGTAGATTGTAAATGGTGAATGATGGAGACTCTCTAATAAGTCTATTATCTGGAAATCATAACATAGATTAAGAGCTCGTCCGGTATCGAAGTCTCTAATAGGAAGTCCATAACCTGGATATATTGTAAATCCTATGTTTTGGTATATTAAATTACCTTTAAGAATCCCGATTAAGGCTTCTTGTCTGCTAGCAATCCTATTATGCATAAGAGTTAGCAGGAGGGGAGTATCTAGCCCTTTTTGAAAACTAGCTTTGATATGGATTCTAATAGCTCCAAAATGGATATAGCCGACTCCATTGCGATCCTTTTCGGGGATGTCTCTTATCTTTTGTCTTACCTGTTCTAAAGTAATTAATGGAATTTCTACTTGTCCAGCAACTAAGTGTACTGGAATGCACTGTTCTTGGATATTTGTTCTGAAACTGAATATTTTTTCTTTTGAATATTTCCAAAAAGTTCTTTCGAAAACCGTCATAAGGTTCAAGGTTCATATTTTTATTTATGATTTTTTGATACTTTTTTCTATCAAAAATTACTTCTTTAGTGTACGTACCTAAGGCTTCTGCTTCCTCATGCTGCTCATACTCAGTCGTCCGATTCATCTTCAGAACTGCTTAAATATGTAAAGACAATTAAGTCATCTTCTGACACAATATCAATATAGGATATCTCTTTGTATCCTGCAAGTTGCTCTAATATCTCATTAGAGAAGGTTCCAGTAAAGTTTATTTGTCTTGGGCATTCGTTTGCAAAATGTCCTTTCTCATTACAATTCCAGCATCTACAGTCCTATTTCTGTATTTGCTTGGAGGTAGTTTTCCTTTTTCTTCTTTTTCTTGAAGAATTTTTCTTTTTCTTAAAAGGTTTTGGTGCATGCTTAATCTGCTTTCCTTTTTTCTTCATAACTTTAAATTTTGATGTATGTCCTGAGGAAGAAAGGATCCCAAGCTAACACACATCAAAAGAGATCAAAATTACAAAGGTTTGAGTCGTACCAAGGTGGCACGGTCGTGCTTAGGAGCACGGGTAGGCCGTGCCACTTTTCTGATTGTGGAAGCTGAAATGCTCTCACTTGAGCCCGGTTGAGTGTTCTTGGTGTTGGACGTGTTTGCTTGGCTTTTTGGTTACTGTAAAACCGTGGAATGGGATGGAATGGAGGGTATGAGGGATAAGAGAGTGAGGGGACTTGAGGGATCTTCAAAGTAAGAGATTATTAACTTGTAAACTTAAGCTAATAATCTCACCTTAATCCTCTCTTAACCCGGTTATTTGTGAACAAGATTTGGATAGGCTAAACTCAATGAATGAATACAGAAACACCACCAATCTTTGAGTTTAGGGCCCTTAAACTTGATTAAGATACAGATATCACCACTTAATCAAGGTTAAGACCTGACTTGAACACCACCTTAATTGGCCTAATTAAGGATAAGCAAGCAAGAGTTTGAGAGAAAACGCTTTCAAGCTTTCAATCTGATTTTCATTCACAAAATGCTGAGTTTCTTGGCATGGCCGTGCACTCCTTTAGTAAGCATGTCAAGCAAGCACACAAGCAAGCAAGCACCTTACTAATCTTTTCCCTTCTAGGGAGGAAAGGTCTTAATTAGCTAAACACACCTGGTTTAGAGTAAACCGGTTGTCACCGAGGTTTAGCTAGCTTAATTACATCCTTTAACATTAAGGAAAGCAAGACAAATGATGTTTACATTATAATTAGCTTAAACATAAGCCAAAGCAGCTGATAAACCTCCTCTCTTGCCATTGGACAGCCAAAAAGGGAACAAGTGCTTTACGGCTAGCCAATTACAAAGAGGGGACATCTTCCATGGTAGCTTCTCTCCTATTGGTCGTTCTTCTCAAGGTTGCAGCTCATCATTGGGACTTTGGGATGTGTGCCCAGCCTTGAGGGGCATGTCAAATCTATTGAAGTGAAGAAAACCCACCGGAAAAGGCAAAATAAAATCGGACTGCTGGACCGGGTTCTTGGACAGTTTTGTGGCCGGTTTTGGGGCTTGGTTTAACCTTGACAAAAGTGAGTTTGACTCTGGTTTTAACCCATGGAAAGAAAGTTTAGGATGTTTTTAAACCCTCCCAACCAAGAAATTAAGGTTAAACAAAGTTCAAGTGGGGTTTTCAAGCTAAAAGAAAAAACCGTGCAGATTGGGTGCAATTCTGACCGGTTTGACAAAATACCTTGCTCCTCCTTTCTCTGACTTGGATAGTGGTAAACTAACATTGGGACATAAAAGGGAACATCTTAAGGTTTATCAAAATGCAAAAATTAAGGACTTAAGCCTCCTTAAAGCTTAGGAAATCAAGTGCACTAAACCGGGTAAGGTTTGGTTCTTGAACCGGTGTGCACCTCCTTGGGATGTTTGGACAATTTGGACCATGGCTTGTATCTTGGAGCTTGTATTGGACCTTGATTGATTTGTTGGACCTTCTTCATTGTTAATGGTGGTGGGGACTACATCATCCTCCCCTTGTTGAGAAGATTTAATCCTCAAATCGGCAAGGTAATCATCTTCGTGGTAAGCTTGCAAATCAGCTACATTGAATGTGGCTGACACTCCATAATCACCTGGCAAATCAACCTTGTAAGTATTATCGTTAATACGTTCGAGTACCTCAAAAGGGCTATCTGCACGTGGCATAAGCTTGTTCTTTCTTTTGGATGGGAATCTCTCCTTCCTTAGATGGATCCGCACGAGGTCTCCCGGTTGAAATGCAATCTTTCTCTTATGCTTGTTGGCTTGAGCTTGATAGGCTTCATTAGACTTTTCAATCTTGCTCCTCACCAATTCATGGACCTTCTTGATTTGTTCTACCCTTGCTGCTACATCTGGATGTGGCTTCTGATCGAAAGACCGTGGAATGAGATCAAGTGGACCTAGGGGATCAATTCCATAGACCACCTTGAATGGAGAGTGACCAGTAGCCCTGCCTGGCGTCCTGTTATAAGCAAACTCTGCATGGGGTAAGAGCAAATCCCAAGCCTTGGCATGAGGTTTAATCAAAGTTCTTGGGAGAGTCCCTAAGGTTCGATTAGTAACCTCAGTTTGTCCGTCAGTATCAACCCATAGTGAAGTGGGGATTGGCAATGGAGTATACAAACCGTGGGGTAGTGAATGACTCTTTGCCACTTGACAAGTTCCACACCTTTTAAGTATATCTTGGACGTCTCTTTCCATGGCTGGCCAATAATAATGCTCTCTTAGCATGATAATAGTCTTGTTTTCTCCATAATGCCCAGCTAATGATCCTCCATGAACTTCTCTAATCAATGGCTCTCTTGTGCTACACTTTGGAATACATAATCGAGCTCTCTTGAATAGAAAGCCCTCCTGAACATGAAAATCTCCTTTGCGGTGTTTAGAACATTCAATATATAATGCCCCAAAGTCTTCATCATTGTCATATAGAATCTTTAGATGCTCAAAACCAAGTATGCAACCATCTAATTGAAATAACAAGAGATACCTCCGTGATAGAGCATCTGCACCTTGATTGAGTTTACCTGACTTGTGCTTGATGGTGAAATCATATGACTGCATAAATTCAACCCACTTGGCGTGCCTGGAGTTTAACTTATGCTGCCCTTGTATGTACTTCAATGCTTCATGGTCAGACTGCAAGATAAACTCACTAGCAATGAGATAATGACTCCAATGCTCTAAACATCTCACAATAGCATAAAACTCTTTGTCATAGGTGGAATACTTTCTTCTAGATTCACATAGCTTCTCACTAAAGAAGGCAAGGGGTTTACCTTCTTGTGTAAGAACTCCACCAATACCTACACCAGAGACATCACATTCAACTTCAAATATCTTACCAAAGCATGGTAAAGCAAGTACCGGTGCTTGAGTAAGTTTTGATTTGATATCTTCAAAGGCAGATTGAGCTTTGGTAGTCCATACAAAGGATGTTCCTTTGATCACTTCAGTCATAGGAGCCATAATAGTGCTGAAACTGCGAATAAATCTCCTGTAGAATGAAGTTAAACCATGAAAAGCTCTAACATCATGTATGCTTTTAGGTATAGGCCAAGACCGAATGGCTTCTACCTTACTTTCATCTACCTTTATACCATCTTCAGTCACAATATAACCAAGAAATGTAACTTCAGGAGTGAAGAAAGCACACTTCTTAAGGTTACCAAATAACTTCTCATGTTCTAAGATAAGCATAACTTGAGTTAGGTGATCTTGATGCTCATGCTCATTCTTAGAATAAATCAGAATGTCATCAAAGTATACTACCACAAACTTTCCAATATAAGGTCTAAACACTTGGTTCATTAACCTCATGAAAGTACTAGGTGCATTAGAAAGACCAAAAGGCATTACCAACCATTCATAGAGTCCACCTTTTGTTTTGAAAGCTGTCTTCTATTCATCACCTTCTCTAATTCTGATTTAGTAGTAACCACTTCGAAGATCAATCTTTGAAAATACCTTGGAGCCATATAACTCGTCGAGCATATCTTCAAGTCTTGGTATAGGATACCTGTACTTGATTGTAATCTTGTTAATGGCCCTGCTATCGACACACATTCTCATTCCTCCATCTTTCTTTGGTACTAGAAGAGATGGATCGACACAGGGACTCAAAGACTCTCAAATCAATCCTTTTTCCTGCAACTCTGCAACTTGTCTTTGAATCTCATTAGTATCCTTTGGGTTCATCCTATATGCTGGTTTGTTAGGTAGGACAGAACCAGGATTAAGATCAATGTGGTGTTGTATGTCTCTCTTTGGGGGTAAACCCGTAGGAATCTCATCAGGGAACATATGACAGAATTTTTCAAGGAGTGTCTTTGCAATGGGGTGAGTGGGCAACATATTTTCTGGGTCGCTTTGGATGTTCAATATCCACTCTCTAAAGGCCTTAAACTCATGTTGAGAAGCCTTTAAAATGGGTTCACTCACGGATAGCAAACAATCAACATGCTTAGGCTTTTTTTATGGTTGAATTTCGTGGAGCTTGGAAGGAGATAAAGGGGCTAGGGTAATTTTCTTGCCATCTTTGGAAAATGTATAGGTATTGAGATAACCATTATGCATAACCTTTCGGTCAAACAACCATGGTCGTCCTAATAACACATGACATGCATCCATAGGAATAACATCACACCATAACTTATCTTGATAGTTCTTTCCAATGGAAAAGGAAATCAAACAACGAGAATTCACCTGAATGCCTTTGCTTTGATTTAGCCACTAGATGTTGTATGGATGTGGGTGTGTCACTGTTTGTAGCCCTAGTTTCTCAATCATACTTAGAGAAACTACATTCGCGCAACTACCTCCATCAATGATCAAAGAACATATCTTTCCTTGGGTGGTACATCAAGTGTGAAAGATATTCTCTCTTTGTTCATCCTTAGCTCCTTTCTGATTACTTAGAACTCTTCTCAAAACTAAGAGTTCACCTTCATCTGCTTCTTCAATAACCTCATCCTGAGTTTCTTCAGTTTCTAGCTCACTTTCAACCTCGTTCTCTTCTTCTTCAAAGTCCTCCTTCACGGCGGTCCACTCAGCCAAAGTTATAACTTTTCTATTTGGACATTCTGAGGCAATATGGCCAAGCCCTTGACACTTAAAACATCTTTTGTTGCTCATGGGGTTTGGGTTAGGCCGAAATGGGGTTGCTGGAGCCTTTTGAGGAGCCGTGGTTCTTTGTGGATTAAAGGGAAAGGGAGTTTGTGGCTTAGTAGGTGGATTGGAACTCCCCTTATTAAAAGGTTGGTTCCGAATGAAAGGCTTTGTGTTTGAAGGTTTTTGGGGCTGTTTAGCCTTCTTTTGCTGTTCCACCTTGTGAGCTAATACACAAACATCATCAAAAGAAGCATAGACTTGTAACTCCACCACATTAGAATACCTAGGATCAAGGCCACCCAAGTATCTAACTATGGTTTGTTCTTTAGGTTCTTGTATGTCACATTTAATCATCAACTTCTCAAACTCACGAGTATACTCTTCAACATTCATAGTACCTTGAGTGAGATTATGAAATTGAGAGTAGCAATCTTGGACATATGTTGGTGGAAGGAACCTTACCTTAAGCTTAGTTTTCATCTTTTCCCAAGTATGGACTCTTGTCTTTCTTTCTCTAAGCCTCTTAGCATTTAAGTTTGTCCACCATAAGGATGCATACTTTCTGAGTCTTAAGGTTATCAACTTAACCTTCTTGTCATCAGGAATATCCTTATATTCAAAGACTCTTTCAACTGCATTTAACCAATCAATAAACTCTTCAGGATCAAGTTTACCTTCAAATTCAGGAACTTCAACTCTGAAATTGTTGGTATTGGCTTGACTTCGTGGCTCTTTTCTAGCCATTCTAGGTATTTCTTCTTCACTTGATGAATCAACATCATGACTATGGACTCGTTCACGTGCCTTGGGTTCAGATTGAAGAGTTTCTTCATTCATTCTTTGCTTTTGCTTCATGAACGAACCCAACTGCTTCCTTAGGTACTCATTCTGTACTTGAGCCTCTTGGTTTCTTTATGAATCCTCTCGGATTTTGCTTCATCAATGACTCAAATCTTTCTTCCAAGGACATGCTTGTTGAAGACATGTTGGAATTAAAGGGAGAAATTAGTTTGTGGAGAGAAAGGGAAGTGGATGTTTTGTGGAAGTGGAAGTGGAAGTGGATGCTATGCCAAGGTGAAACCTTTGCTCTGATACCAAATATGATGTATGTCTTGAGAAAGGAAGGATCCCAAGCTAACACACATCAAAAGAGATCAAAATTACAAAGGTTTGAGTCGTACCAAGGTGGCACAGTCGTGCTTAGGAGCACGGGTAGACCGTGCCACTTTTCTGATTGTGGAAGCTGAAATGGTCTCACTTGAGCCCGGTTCAATGTTCTTGGTGTTGGACGTGTTTGCTTGGCTTTTTGGTTGCTGTAAAACCGTGGAATGGGATGGAATGGAGGGTATGAGGGATGAGAGAGTGAGGGGACTTGAGGGATCTTCAAAGTAAGAGATTATTAACTTGTAAACTTAAGCTAATAATCTCACCTTAATCCTCTCTTAACCCGGTTGTTTGTGAACAAGATTTGGATAGGCTAAACTCAATGAATGGATACAGAAACACCACCAATCTTTGAGTTTAGGGCCCTTAAACTTGATTAAGATACAGATATCACCACTTAATCAAGGTTAAGACTTGACTTTAATACCACCTTAATTGGCCTAATTAAGGATAAGCAAGCAAGAGTTTGAGCGAAAAAGCTTTCAAGCTTTCAATCTGATTTTCATTCACAAAATGCTGAGTTTCTCGGCATGGCCATGCATTCCTTTAGTAAGCATGTCAAGCAAGCACATAAGCAAGCAAACACCTTACTAATCCTTTCCTTTCTAGGGAGGAAAGGTCTTAATTAGCTAAACACACCCGGTTTAGAGTAAACCGGTTGTCATCTAGGTTTAGCTAGCTTAATTACATCCTTTAACATTAAGGAAAGCAAGACAAATGATGTTTACATTGTAATTAGCTTAAACATAAGCCAAAGCAGCTGATAAACCTCCTCTCTTGCCGTTGGACAGCCGAAAAGGGAACAAATGCTTTACGGCTAGCCAATTACAAAGAGGGGACATCTTCCATGGAAGCTTCTCTCCCATTGGTCATTCTTCTCAAGGTTACAGCTCATCATTGGGACTTTGGGATGTGTGCCCAGCCTTGAGGGGCATGCCAAATCTGTTGAAGTGAAGAAAACCCACCGGAGAAGGCAAAATAAAATCGGACTGCTGAACCGGGTTCTTAGGCAGTTTTGTGGCCGGTTTTGGGGCTTGGTTTAACCTTGACAAAAGTGAGTGTGACTCTGGTTTTAACCCATGGAAAGAAATTTTAGGATGTGTTTAAACCCTCCCAACCAAGAAATTAAGGTTAAACAAAGTTTAAGTGGCGTTTTCAAGCTAAAAGAAAAAACCGTGCAGATTGGGTGCAATTCTGACCGGTTTGACAAAATACCTTGTTCCTCGTTTCTGTGACTTGGATAGTGGTAAACTAACATTGGCACATGAAAGGGGACATCTTAAGGTTTATCAAAATGAAAAAATTAAGGACTTAAGCCTCCTTAAAGCTTAGGAAATCAAGTGTACTAAGCCAGGTAAGGTTTGGTTCTTGAACCCGTGTGCACCTCCTTGGGATGTTTGGACAATTTGGACCATGGCTTGTATCTTAGAGCTTGTATTGGACCTTGATTGACTTGTTGGACCTTCTTCATTGCTAATGGTGGTGGGGACTACATCAAATTTCTTTTTCTTTTTAGAAATTTCTGGGTGACAACCAAATTTGCTAGGAAAGTATAATTGGTCTTTACATATTAGCCTCTTTTGGTTTTTTTGTAGCTGTTTTCATTTGAATGCTTTTTCACATTCATATGCTAAAGTTATTCTAGCAAATTCAATACGTGCTCCTAATGTATCTGTTCTCTCTGGGCGTTCTGCCGCTTTCCATCTTGTGAAGATAAGGTCGCTCCATGGAAATGGTAGCTTTGTAAAGAACATATCGTTATGAAAATTTAACGTGTTTTGATTTGCTGATGCTACTTCAGCTTTATAATAATATCTTTCAAACTCACAAACGTAAGCATCAAAATAATTGATGTCACATATTTGCAAATTATATAACATCGTGAGATATTTTTGTCTCTTTTTGCGCTTTTCTTCTAAGCGATGTTGTGCATAGTCTTCTCTAAGAAATTCTCGTCAAATTTCATTTTCAATGGTGTTAACGATCGTTTTAGGATCATTAGTGGTGGTTCCTCCTAAATATCTTGCCTTAGTCTCTTCAGGCAAGGCTGCAAACCAATCATAAACCTTACCACTTATTTTTAATGGAATCAAGTTTTTCAGAGAGTTACCTTCTGTCTTGGTTACTCCTTGGTAAATGGGTAATGCTTTTACCCAATCTTTTATGACTTCATCTTGATTGGTGACACAATCAATATTGAGCGTTGCTCCGGCTTTAGTTAATGGATAAGCACATCCGGGATATGGAAACAAGTGTCTTCCACCTATTCTCCTAGTTCGGGATGGTTCATGTCGATATTGATATCTTTGAGATTCGTCATCACTACTTGCCATCTGGCTATTGTAGTTGATCTATGTTTGTGGCTCAGCTTCTGGTGCTCCACTTCCTGATCCGGTTGATTCTGGCACTATTAAGGGTGAATCAACTGATGCATCCATATTGCATTGTAATTGGAGTTCATCTATCCTTTGAAGAATTTCATCTTCCTCATTGGAATTTGCTTTATCATACTCTTATTCTAATTCTTCTAATGAATAGAACGTCCTAAACATATTACTATGGATGGGTATCCTGGCTTTGTCGGATCAAACGAGGGATTGAATTGTATTCTTCGTTTAACAATCCTTTGTTCCTCTCTACCTTTAGTCTTTTCTATGACTGATTTTTGGATTTCTCTCAATCCTTCATAAATACTTTCTAATTTAGCATCTATCGTCGGACCGGGTGTTCTCCAAAGTTCCCTGCATGCAAGGTCAGTACTTGTACTAGCCTTATCCATCTGACAATCCTTCTAAAGATTCTCTAACAGGACTTACTAGTTACGGTTCAACATACCACACCGTATTGGCTAATTCAGCTTGTTAGACAATATGAATCCAAGCAGTCTTTTTCCTATTTTTGATAGGAAAAGGAGTATGGCTCTGATACCATTCGTAGAGTTTCTTCAAAAACTTTTTAAACATTAGACCTTGTTGAGGCGGAATTATTCTTTGAACTTGTAGTTCTATTTTTCTTTTGAGATTGTAAGAATCTCTGATATTTATAATCATAATTTTTCTTATGCTGTCTTATAGCATTGTCTAAACATAATGAAGCTTTTCTGACTTCTATCAATTTTTGTTTTTGCTGTTGCAAACTAGATGTATGAATCACCTCTTCATGTTCTAGAAGGGTTCTAGGACTAGGAGTAATTATTTCTCTGTTATCTATAATTAACGGCTTATCAAAGACTTCGTCTTGTAAGGGTGCTTGTCCTCATTGTATGGTCTTCATTAAGGTCTCTTAACCTCAATTAAAAATTCAGTATTTTCCAACTTTGGTTGGCATAGCTTTAAGGCTTCTTCTGTGAGTGATTTGGGATATTGTTGTTCGGGACTGTAGGGATTCATGCGGAGGTGAGGTTAGGTTTCAAGTGGCTTAAGAATGTCAATAGTATTATTATTATATGCACCAATAAAACAATTAGTACAAGCATATGAGTGTTTGGATAATAGCAGGAGTAGAAGTATTCAATACCTTAATGAGCGTCGCCTCTTCGCCTTAATCCTCCTGATTATTGTGGCTACTTTAGGCTGTGTCAAAAGTACTCCAATTCTTCAAATTAAGCGATTATGCAGAACACAGATAGGCAAAAACTAAAAGACTTTATTGATGATAAAAATATTACAGTGACATCTTGATCACTTTACTCCCTAAGGAGTATTTACTCACTCATTCTTTCTTGTTTTTCATACTTTGGGTCCGAGAGGAGATACCTCCTCTTGTCTTACTTCGGAGTCTTATATGGACAAGCCAGACTCCTAGTACAATAATTGTTGCTGTGTCTAAAGCTGCTTTCTCCTGTAGCTAGTGCGGCACTACTAGAATTTTACTTTATCTAAAGATCCTTTGCACGGTAGATAGTGCTACATTATTGAGGCTACTTTTTCTACTTTTTACTGTAGATGGTGTAATAATTCGAGTCTTTGATGCCTCGGGGAATCTCCTTTTTGTTAGTGGAGGGTCCATCACGCTTCTTTATGAAATATGCAGGGGACAGATGCAGCAACCTGTCGTTTTAGTGCAATAAATGAGGCCACATAAGTGGACACGTGTTTGGTGACTGCAAGGTATTCTGTAGGAGTTAATTAAACTGAGATTCAAGCTTATCTTGTTGATAGCATCAAATCTTGGAGTGCAGTGACCTTCTGTAAAGATGAGGATATGGGCAGGAGAGTTGTAGAGGAAGCCTTTATTGGCTTCCTGAATACGCTGAAGCTTATTGAACAATACTGCAAAGCCTTCAGCTCTTCGATTACAAATCCAATCCATCGTGATTGTGGGCGGTTGGAGGGACTTGTTTGTACCAAACCTTCTATTGGCCTTGTTTGTTATACATAGTTGGATAATTAACCAACTTGGTGTTGGAGTAGGATAGACTTCTAGACTGGCCGATAAAAATTTTAAAATGACTATATCTGATCTTGAACTCTTTCAAAACTTTTTAACTACCTCAATGATGGACTTATGGAGTCATAGAATTTCTCGATTGCCAGGAGAGCTGGTAATGCTTCTATAGAATCCATATATTACAGCCAGCGTGACATCTTCTATATTACTTCCTACAAGAAAATGAATTCTAGGGTAGATCCTAGAAGTATCGATAATTCGATTATTGTTCGTTTGGGCTGAGTATGCCTAACGAGTATAGGAACTATATTGTTCCAGACTGAGTGCCCTTTGAATCTTTGGTTGTAGAGGCTTAAATGCCTTTGGAACGACGAGGGTGAATTCCTCTTCGTCCATTTCGGCAATCCCTGAAGACTATCCAACTTCATCCTCCTTTTGAGGAGTGAGGTTTTCTGCTGCTTGCGGAGTCCTATCTCCTTTTTGGAGAATATGTGCCCTTCTACAGGCTTTGAGAAATGCCTGATGAGTTTCTTCATCAAGTTCTATGGCTTGTTGTGCCATGATTTCATCTAAACCTGCTAAGGCTTGCATAAGTCGAGGATTAATTTCCTCTAAAACTATACTGTGGATTTCAGCTATCCTTTCCTGAGCGATGCATAGCTCATGAATTACCATCTCTAGGAGAGTCTTAATCTCCGTGGTTGTCTCTTCATCTATTGTCTGGACCATTAGGTTCTCTGCTAAGAACATCAGCAAGATGATTATTCTTACCTTTTATATGTTCGATTTCAAACTGGTACTCCTGAAAATACTATTGCCAACAATGTCGTCGTTTATATTCAGAAGTACAGGGAAGCTTATTAAAAATATAAGCCTTCACATTAGTATTATTAGTTTGTACTAAGAACTTAACTGCTAAGATGAAGAAATGGAATTTTGAAAAACTCCGTTTTAGAGCTAATAATTCCTTTTCATTACTATGGTAATTAATCTCGGCAGGATTGAAACTGCCACCTGCATATCTGCATATGTGTTCTTTCCCATCTGGCTTTTTTACTTTACGGACACCACCCATTACTTATCAGAAGCGTCAGTTTCTACAATTAACTGATAATCTTGTTCTGGTACAGTGAGCTTGGGTAGCTGAGTACATAATTTTTTCAATTGTTGAACTAGACTCTTATAATTGTCTTCCCATTGGTGATTCATCTTTTTCTTCAAAGATCTTGCAACGGCCCTTTCATCCAAGCAAGGTTGGGTATAAAATCACTAACACAATTAATGCATCCGAGAAATCGTTCAACCTGTTTTCGGTCTATCAATTTATCGGGAAAGTTTACGATTTTCTCGCATACGTGAGGTTGCATTTCTATGCCTCTTTGTTCAATTTTAAGACCTAAGAACTCGATCTATTCTTTTGCGATCTTAACCTTTTTCGCTGATAAGATCAATCCATGATCTCGGCTCTTTTCAATGAACCTCATTAAATGCCTTGCATGTTCTGCAATGTTGGTGGAAAAATGAGTATGTCATCAACATAGACTAGGCAAAAGTCTGAATATTCAGCAAAGATATTATCAATTCTTCTCTGAAATATTTGAGGGGCATTCTTTAGACCCATAGGCATTACGTTCCAGATGTGTTGCTCTTGAGGAGTGCTGAATGCTGTTGAAGGTTTAGCTGACTCCTTAAGCTTTATCTGATAAAAGTCAGACTTGCAATCAAATTTAGAAAACCATTTTTTGTCAAGGGTTTTATTGATTAACAACTCCTTGTTAGGGAGAAAATAACCGTTAAATATGGTTGATTCATTGTGTCTTTGTAATTAATAACCGTTCGTGGCTTTCCTCGCTTTTGTTCTGAATGATTATTTACCATAAAGGCAGGACTCCTATGAGGACTTTTATTTTCTTACGTAGTCTTAAAAGCTAATTGCTTCTCCTCAAGTTGTTGTAGCTAAACTCTTATCCATCGGTCTGATTATACCTCATAGGTTTAACTCTGACAATTGAGTTAACATCTTTTAACTGAATGTCAGCATAAGATTTATCTTTGTCCCAATATTTAAGGGGATTTTCATCTAAATTGGCTTGTAATAAAGCCTTTACTTCTTCTTCAAGACGAAATTCAAGTGCTCTCTGCGTATTATTTAGAGCAGTGATTAAAACTTTTGTTGTTTTGGGGTGTGATTTGCGCGATTTCATAGGATATTTTTAAGAGCTAAGAACTCGATATGTTCGTTTGCGATCTCAGCCTTTTTCACTGGTAACGTCAATCCATGATCACGGCTCTTTTCAATGAACTTCATTAAATGCCTTGCATGTTCTGCAATGTTCGTGGAAAAGATGAGTATGTCATCAACATAGACTAGGCAAAAGTTTGAATATTCAGCGAAGATATTATCCATTCTTCTCCGAAATATTTAAGGGGCGTTCTTTAGACCCATAGGCATTACGTTCCAGATGTATTTCCCTTGAGGATTGCTGAACCCTGTTAAATGTTTAGCTGACTCCTTAAGCTTTATATGATAAAAACCATACTTACAATCAAATTTTGAAAACCATTTTTTGTTAAGGGTTTTATTGATTAACTACTCCTTATTAGGGAAGAAATAATCGTTAAATATGGTTAATTCGTTGAGCTTTTTGCAATTAATAACCATTCGTGGCTTTCCTCGCTTTTGTTCTGAATGATTATTTACCATAAAGGTAGGACTACTATAAGGACTTTTATTTTCTTCCGTAGTCTTAAAAGCTAATTGCTTCTCTTCGAGTTCTCGTAGCTGGAGTTTAAGCTCTTGTTTGTCGGTCTAACTACACCTCATAGATTTAACTCTTACAATTAAGTTAACATCTTTTAACTGAATGCCAGTATAAGATTTATCCTTGTCCCAATATTTGAGGGGATTTTCATCGAAATTGGCTTGTAATAAAGCCTTTACTTCTTCAAGACGAAATCTAAAAATTATTCATAGGAAAAACTAAAGGTAGAGAGGAATAAAGGATTGTTAAATGATGAATACAATTCAATCCCTCGTTTGATCTGACAAAGCCAGGATACCCATCCATAAGTAATATGGTTATGACGTTCTATTCAATAGAAGAATTAGAACAAGAGTATGATAAATCAAATTCCGAAGAGGAAGATGAAATTCTTCAAAGAATAGATGAGCTCCAAACACAATGTAATACGGATGCATCAGTTGATTCATACTTAATAGTGCCAGAATCAGCCGAATCAGGGAGTGGAGTGCCAGAAGCTGAGCCACAAACACAGACCAACTAAGATAGTCAGATGGTAAGTAGTGATGACGAACGTCAAAGATATCGATATCGTCATGAACCATCCCGAACTAGGAGAATATGTGGAAGGCACTTGTTTCCACATCCCGAATGTGCTTATCCATTAACTAACGCCGGAGCAATGCTCAATATTGATTGTGTCACCAATCAAGATGAAGTTATAAAAGATTGGGTAAAAGCATTACTCATTTACCAAGGAGTAACCAGGACAGAAGGTGACTCTCTGAAAACCTTTATTCCATTAACAATAAGTGGTAAGGTTTATGATTGGTTTGCAGCCCTGCCTGAAGAGACTAATACAAGATATTTAGGAGGAACCACTACTAATGATCCTAAAACGATCATTAACACCATTGAAAATGAAATTCGACGAGAATTTCTTGGAAAAGACTATGCACAACATCGCTCAGAAGAAAAGCGCAGAAAGAGACAAAAATATCTCACGTTGTTATATAATTTGCAAATATGTGACATCAATTACTTTGATGCTTACATTTGTGAATTTGAGAGATATTATTACAAAGCTGAAGCAGCATTAGCAAATTAAAACACGTTAAATTTTCATAACGATATGTTCTTTACAAAGCTACCATTTCCATGGAACGACCTTATCTTGACAAGATGGAAAGCGGTAGAATGCCCAGAGAGAATAGATACGTTAGGAGCACGTATTGAATTTGCTAGAATAACTTTAGCATATGAATGTGAAAAAGCATTCAAATGAAAACAGCTACAAAAAGACCAAAAGAGGCTAAAGTGTAAAGACCAATTATAGTTTCCTAGCAAATTTGGTTGTCACATAGAAATTTCTAAAAAGAGAAAGAAATTTAAAGCTAAGAAGAAAAAAGTCAAGCAGATTAAGCATGCACCAAAACCTTTTAAGAAAAGGAAAAAACCATTCAAGAAAAAGAAGAAAAAGGAAAACCCTAAGGCTACCTCCAAGCAAATACAGAAACAGGACAGTAGATGCTGGAACTGTAATGAGAAAGGACATTCTGCAAACGAATGCTCAAGACAAATAAACTTTGCTGGAGCCTTCCCTACTGAGTTGTTAGAGCAGCTTGCAGGATACGAAGAGATATCCCATACTAATATTAGGTCAGAAGACGACTTAATTGTCTTTACAGATTTAAGCAATTCTAAAGATGAATCAGACGACTGAGTATGAGCAGCATGAGGAAGCAGAAGCCTTAGGTATGTACACTAAAGAAGTACTTTTTGATAGAAAAAAGTATCAAAAAATCATAAACAAAAATATGAAGCTTAAACCTTGTGATGGTTTTTGAAAGAGCTTTTTTGAAATATTCAAAAGAAAAAATATACAGTATTTTAGAACAAATATCCAAGAACAGTCCATTCCAGGACACTTAGCTGCTGGACAAGTAGAAATTCCATTAATTACCTTAGAATAGGCAAGACGAAAGATAAGAGACCTCCCCGAAAAGGATCGCAGTAGAATCGGCTATATCCATTTTGGAGCTATCAGAATCCATATCAAAGCTAGTTTTCAAAAAGGACTAGATACTCCCCTTCTGTTAACTGTTACGCATAATAGGATTGCCAGCATACAAGAAGCCTTAATCGGGATTCTTAAAGGTAATTTAATATACCAAAACATAGGATTTACAATATATCCAGGTTATGGACTTCCTATTAGAGGCCTCGATACCGGATGAGCTCTTAATCTCTGTTATGATTTCGAGAGAATAGACTTATTAGAGAGTCCCCATCATTCACCATTTACAATCTATACAATGGTTAGTTACATGCTTAGTAACACTCACATGATTGACAAATTTCTAGATAAAGAGGATATTGAAGTTGACGACATCTTCTCAGATGTGTGTGAAGTGCAAAACATTGCACGTTCTATTACCCCAAAATACCAATAGACTGGTCGATAAATATACAATAGAAGCTTCTGTTAGAAGGATGACCTAGTTTCCATCAAAACTACACCATCAATGGCTCTGTATTACGAGTCAATCCTTTAGCTAGTTTAGCCAGCTCTTTTGAACCTTTAAGAACAAAGACAATCACTTATCAGTTGATTACCAAGTTCTACACAGATAAATGGCAAGAAGGATTAATCTAGATTAGTCCTACCGTAGCCCAAAACAACGTCAGAAACGATCTTTGTCCAGAGATCGAAAAACATAAAATCTCTTGTGTTCCCATTTTACTCGGTACCACCGAAAAAATTGTTAATATCGAATCCACTCCTTATGCCACCAAGGCAGACCTCCTTTTATGATCATGTTTCTTAAAAGACGTATCCTACTCCTTGACGGAGCAACTTCTTACCATTAAAATCAATGGTTCTATCATTCAAGCTTTCAAGACACATGAATGGAGTCCCTTACATTAATGTCAAGCTTGTTTACAGGTGACACAAGCCTGAATGGTTTCACGCCATGATAGACACCGGTTCCGATGTTACAATGGTTTCTGCCAATGCCTATCCCGAACAGTATTGGAAAGATCTTAAAAAACCTATTCAAGCAGTTGTCGCCTCTGGACAGCTCACTTAATTAACTAAAGGTGTCTTCAGACAATTCAGCGTCATTGCCAACACCAACACTAGGTCGAATAAAATCCTTCCCCTTCCCACTATTGTTGTATAGGCACCTAAAGATGCCACCTATAATATCCTCTTAGGCGTTGACCTCCTTAAATGCTTCAAGGAATACTGTTCTAATCATCAAGAACTTCGATTCCTTGCTCCTTGTGGGCGCTGGTTAGCTACCCCCATTCTCAATAGGTCAACCTTCCGAACATCTGTTCGATTCACTCTGCACAGCCAGCATGGTGAATATCCTATGAAATCGGGCCAATCACGCCCCAAAATAACAAAAGTTATAATCACTGCTCTAAATAATATGTAGAGAGCATTTGAATTTTGTCTTGAAGAAGACGCAAAGGCTTTATTACAAGCCAATTTCGATGAAAATCCCCTTAAATATTGGGACAACGATAAATCTTACGCTGACATTCAGTTAAAAGATGTTAACTCAATTGTAGGAGTTAAACATATGAGGTATAATCAGATCAATGAACAAGAGTTTAAACTCCAGCTACGAGAACTCGAGGAAAAGCAATTAGCTTTTAAGACTACGGAAGAAAATAAAAGTCCTTATAGTAGTCCTGCCTTTGTGGTAAATAATGATTTAGAACAAAAGCGAGGAAAGCCACGAATGGTTATTAATGACAAAAGACTTAACGAATTAACCATATTTGACGGTTGTTTCCTTCCTAACAAGTAGTTGTCAATCAATAAAACCCTTAACAAAAAATGGTTTTCTAAATTTGATTGCAAGTCTGGCTTTTATCAGATAAAGCTTAAGGAGTCAGCTAAACCTTGAACAGTGTTCAGCACTCCTCAAGGGCAATACATTTGGAACATAACGCCTATGGGTCTATAGAGTGCCCCTTAAATATTTTAGAGAGGAATGGATAATATTTTCACTGAATATTTAGAGTTTTACCAAGTCTATGTTGATGACATACTCATTTTTCCCCCAACATTGCAGAACATGCAAGGCAGTTAATGGAGTTCATTGAAAAGAGCCGAGATAATGGATTGATCTTATCAACGAAAAAGGTTGAGATCATAAAAGAACAGATCGAGTTCTTAGGTCTCAAAATTGATCAAAGAGGCACAGAAATGCAACCTCATGTATACGAGAAAATCGTAAACTTTCTCAACAAATTGATAGACCGAAAACAGGTTGAACGATTTCTTGGATGCATTAATTGTGTTAGTGATTTTATCCCCAACCTTGCTTGGATGAAAGGGCCATTGCAAGATCTTCTGAAGAAAAAGATGAATCACCAATGGGAAGACTATCACATGAGTCTAGTTCAACAATTGAAAAAATTGTGTACTTAGCTACCTAAGCTCGCTATACCAGAACAAGATGATCAGTTAATTATAGAAACTGATACTTCTGATAAGTACTAGGGTGGTGTCTTTAAAGCAAAAAAGGTAGATGGGAAAGAACACATTTGTAGATATGCAAATGGAAGTTTTAAGCCTGTCGAGATTAATTTTCGTAGTAATGAAAAGGAATTATTAGCTCTAAAACGGAGTTTTTCAAAATTCCATTTCTTCATCTTACCTGTTAAGTTCTTAGTACGAACTGATAACACTAATGTGAAGGCTTATATTTTTAATAAGCTTCCCTGTACTCCTGAATATAAACGACGACATCGTTGGCAACAATATTTTCAGGAATACCAATTTGAAATCAAACATATAAAAGGTAAGAATAATCATCTTACTGATTTTCTCAGCAGAGAGGCCAATGGTCCAGACAATGGATGAAGAGATAAGCACGGAGATCAAGACTCTCCTGGAGATGGCAATTTATGAGCTATGCATCGCTCAGGAAAGACAACTGAAATCCACAGTATAATTTTAGAGGAAGTTAATCCTCGACTCATGCAAGCCTTAGTAGGTTTAGATGAAATCATGGCACAACAAGCCATGGAACTTGATGAAGAAACTCATCAGGCATTTCTCAAAGTTTGTAGAAGGGCACATGCTCTCCGAAAAGGCGATAGGACTCCGCAACCAGGAGAAAACCTCACTCCTCAAAAGGAGGATGAAGTCGGACAGCCTTCAGGGACTTCCGAAACGGACGAAGAGAAATTCACCCTCGTCGTTCTAAAGGCATTTAAGCCTCTAGAATAGCCTGAGATTTAAAGGGCATTAAGTCTGGAACAATATAGTCCCTATACTCATTGGGTATATTCAGCCCAAACTAATAGTAATTGAATTATCGATATTTCTGGGATCTATCTTAGAATTTATTTTCTTGCAAGAAGTAATGCAGAGGATGTCACACAGGCTGTAATATATGGATTCTGTGGAAGCATTACCAGCTCTCTTGGCAATTGAGAAATTCTAGAACTCCATAAGTCCATCATTAAAGCAGTCAAAAAGTTTCGAAAGAGTTTAAGATCAGATACGGTTGTTTTAAAATTTTTATCGGCCAGTCCAGAAGTCTATCCTACTCCAACATCAAGTTGGTTAATTGTCCAACTATGCACACAAAACAAGGCCAATATAAGGTTTGGTATAAACAAGTCTCTCCAACCGCCCACAGCCACGACGAATTGGATTTGTAGTCGAAGAGCTGAAGGCTTTGCTGTATTGTTCAATAAGTTTCAGCGTATTCGAGAAGCCAATAAAGGCTTGCTCTACAACTCTCCTGCCCATATCCTCATCTTTGCATAAGGTAGCTGTACTCCAAGATTTGATGCCATCAATAAGATAAGCTCGAATCTCAGCTTAATTAACACCTACAGAATACCTGGCAGTCACCAGACGTGTGTCCACCTATGTGGTCTCAGTAATTCCACTAATATGTATTTCACAAAGAAGTGTGATGGACCCTCCATTAACAAAAAGGAGATTCCCCAAGGCATCAAAGACTCGAATTATTGCACAATCTATAATAAAAGGTAGAAAAAGTAGCTTCAATAATGTAGCACTATCTACAGCACAAAGCATCTTTACATAAAGTAAAAGTCTAGCAGTGCCGCACTCGCTGCAGCAAAAAGTAGCTTTAAACACGGCAACAATTATTATACTAGGAGTTAGGCTTATCTATATAAGACACCGAAGTAGGAGAAGGGGATGCATCTCGTCTCGGACCCAAAGAGTGAAAAACAAGAAAGAATGAGTGAGTAAATACTCTTTAGGGAGTAGAGTGATTAAGATGTCATTGTAATATTATTATCATCAATAAAGTCTTTTAGTTTTTGCATATCTGTGTTCTGCATAATCGCTTGATTTGGAGAATTCTGGAGTACCGTTGAAACAACCTAAAGTAGCCACGGTAATCAGGAGGACTAAGGCGAAGAGGCGACGCTCAGTAAGGTATTGAACACTTCTACTGCTACTATTATCCAAACACTCATATGGTTTTACTAATTGTTTTATTAGAGAGTCTTCATCATTCCCCATTTTCAATCTATACAATGGTTAGTTACATGCTTAGTAACACTCATATGATTGATAAATTTCTAGATAAAGAGGAAATTGAAATTGACGACATCTTTTCAGATGTGTGTAAAGTGCAAAACATTGCACATTCTATTACCCCAAAATACCAATAGACTGGTCAACAAATATCCAACAGAAGCCTCTGTTAGAAGGATGATCTAGTTTCTATCGAAACTACACCATCAATGGCTCTGTGTTACGGCTCAATCGTTTAGCCAGTTCGGCCAGCTCTTCTGAACCTACAAGAACAGAGACAATCACTTATCAGCTGATTACCAAGTTCTACACAGATAAATGGCAAGAAGGATTAATCTGGATTAGTCCTACCATAGCCCAAAACTATATCGGAAATGATCTTTATCCAGAGATCCAAAAACATAAAATTTCTTATGTTCCAATTTTACTCGGCACCACCGAAAAAATTGTTAATATCGAATCCACTCCTTATGCCACCAAAGCAGACCTCCTTTTAGGATCGTGTTTCTTAAAAGATGTATCCTACTCCTTGACAGAGCACCTTCTTACGATTAAAATCAATGGTTCTATCATTCAAGCTTTCAAGACCCATGAATGGAGTCCATTACATTAATGTCAAGCTTGTTTACAGGTTTTATAGGCCTGAATGGCTTCACTCCATGATAGACATCGGTTCCGATGTTACAATGGTTTCTGCCAATGCCTATCCCGAACGGTATTGGAAAGATCTTAAAAAACCTATTCAAGCAGTTGTCGCTCTAGACAGCTCACTCAATTAACTAAAGGTGCATTTGGACGCTTCATCGCCATTGCCGACACCAATGGTGGGTCGGATAAAATCCTTTCCCTTCCCACCATTGTTGTCCAGGCACCTAAAGGTGCCACCTATAATATCCTCTCAGGCGTTGACTTCCTTAAACGCTTTAAGGAATACTGTTCTAATAATTAAGCACTTCGATTCCTTACTCCTTGTGGACACTAGTTAGCTACCCGCATTCTCAATAGGCCAACCTTCCGAACATCTATTCGATTCACTCAGCGTAGCCAGCACGGTGAATATCCTATGAAATTGCGCAAATCACCCCCTAAAACAACAAAAATTTTAATCACAGCTCTAAATAATACGCAGAGAGCACTTGAATTTCGTCTTAAAGAGGAAGTAAAGGCTTTATTACAAGCCAATTTTGATGAAAATCCCCTTAAATATTGGGACAAAGGTAAATCTTACGCTAACATTCAGTTAAAAGATGTTAACTCAATTGTAAGAGTTAAACCTATGAGGTATAATAAGACTGATGGATAAGAGTTTAGCTACGAGAACTCGAGGGGAAGCAATTAGCTTTTAAGACTACGTAAGAAAATAAAAGTCCTCATAGTAGTCCTGCCTTTATGGTAAATAATCATTCAGAGCAAAAGCGAGGAAAGCCACGAATGGTTATTAATTATAAAAGACTCAACGAATCAACCATATTTGACAGCCTTGACCAAAAATGGTTTTCTAAATTTGATTGCAAGCCTGGCTTTTATCAGATAAAGCTTAAGGAGTCAGCTAAACCTTTAACAGCGTTCAGCACTCCTCAAGAGCAATACATCTGGAACGTAATGCCTATGGGTCTAAAGAACGCCCATCAAATATTTTAGAGAAGAATGGATAATATCTTCGCTAAATATTCAGACTTTTGCCTAATCTATGTTGATGATATACTCATCTTTTCCACCAACATTGTAGAACATGCAAGGCATTTAATGAAGTTCATTGAAAAGAGTCGAGATCGTGGATTGATCTTATAAGCGAAAAAAGATGAGATCGCAAAAGAACAGATCAAGTTCTTAGGTCTTAAAATTGATCAAATAGGCATACAAATGCAACCTCATGTATACGAGAAAATCACAAACTTTCTCGATAAATTCATGGACCGAAAACAGGTTGAATGATTTCTCAGATGCATTAATTATGTTAGTGATTTTATCCCTAACCTTGCTTGGATAAAAGGGCTGTTGCAAGATCTTTTGAAAAAAAAAAAGATGAATCACTAATGGGAAGACTATCACATGTGTCTAGTTCAACAATTGAAAAAATTATGCACTCAGCTACCCAAGCTCACTATACCTGAACAACATGATCAGTTAATTGTAGAAACTGATGCTTCTGATAAGTACTAGGGTGGTGTCCTTAAAGTAAAAAAGGTAGATGAGAAAGAACACATTTGCAGATATGCAAATGGAATTTTTAAGCCTGTCGAGATTAATTGACATAGTGATAAAAAGGAATTATTAGCTCTGAAACGGAGTTTTTCAAAATTCCATTTCTTCATCTTACTAGCTAAGTTCTTCGCAGGAACTGATAACACTAATGTGAAGGCTTATATTTTTAATAAGCTTCCTTGTACTCCTGAATATAAACGATGACATCATTGGCAACAGTATTTTCAGGAATACCAATTTGAAATCGAACATATAAAAGGTAAGAATAATCATCTTGCTGATTTTCTTAGCGGAGAAGCCAATGGTCTAGACAATGGATGAAGAGACAACCACGGAGATCAAGACTCTCCTGGAGACGGCAATTCATGAGCTATGCATCGCTTAGGAAAGGATAAGCGAAATCTATAGTATAATTTTAGAGGAAATTAATCTTCGACTCATGTAAGCCTTAGCAGGTTTAGATGAAATCATGGCACAACAAGCCATAGAACTTGATGAAGAAACTTATTAGGCATTTCTTAAAGCCTGTAGAAGGGCACATGTTCTCCAAAAAAGAGATAGGACTCTGCAAGTAGCAGAAAACCTCACCCCTCAAAAGGAGGATGAAGTCGGACAGTCTTCAGGGGTTGCCGAAACGGACGAAGAGGAATTCACCCTTGTCGTTCTGAAGGCATTTAAGCCTCTACAACAGCCTAAGATTCAAAGGGCATTAAGTCTGGAATAATATAGTTCCTATACTCATTGGGTCTATTTAGCCCAAATTAATAGTAATCGAATTATCGATACTTCTGGCATCTATCATATAATTCATTTTCTTGCAGGAAGTAATAAAGAAGATGTCACACAGGCTGTAATATATGGATTCTGTGGAAGCATTACCAGCTCTCCTAGCAATCGAGAAATTCTAGGACACCATAAGTCCATCATTGAAGCAGTCAAAAAGTTTTGAAAGAGTTCAAGATCAGATATGATCGTTTTAAAATTTTTATCGGCTAGTCCAGAAGTATATCCTACTCCAACGCCAAGTTGGTTAATTATCCAACTATGTACACCAAACAAGGCCAATATAAGGTTTGGTATAAACAAGTCCCTCCAATCGCCCAACTGCCCACAGTCACGACGCATTAGATTTATATTCGAAGAGCTGAAGGCTTTACTGTATTGTTCGATAAGCTTCAGCGTATTCGAGAAGCCAATAAAGGCTTTATCTACAACTTTCCTGCCTATATCCTCATCTTTGCAGAAGGCAGCTATACTCTAAGATTTAATGCTATCAGTAAGATAAGCTTGAATCTCAGTTTAATTAACCCCTGTAGAATACCTGGCAGTCACTAGACGCGTGTCCACCTATGTAGTCTCATTCATTCCACTAAAACGATAAGTTGCTACATCTGCCCCTGCGTATTTCACAAAGAAGCGTGATGGAACCTCCACTAACAAAAAGGAGATTCCCTGAGGCATCAAGGACTCGAATTATTGCACAATCTACAGTAAAAAGTAGAAAAAGTGGCTTCAATAATGTAGCACTATCTACAGTGAAAAGCATCTTTAGATAAAGTAAAAGCCTAGTAGTGCCGCGCTAGCTACAGGAGAAAGTAGCTTTAGACACAGCAACAATTATTGTATTAGGAGTTAGGCTTGTTTATATAAGACTCCGAAGCAGGAGAAGAGGAGGCATCTCCTGTTGGGCCCAAAGAGTAAAAACAAGAAAGAATGAGTGAGTAAATACTCCTTAGGGAGTAGAGTGATTAAGATGTCATTGTAATATTATTATCATCAACAAGGTCTTTTAGTTTTCGCATATATGTGTTCTGCATAATCTATTGATTTGAGGAATTCTGGAGCAGCTTGACACAGCCTAAAGTAGCCACAGTAATCAGGAGGATTAAGGCGAAGAGGCAACGCTCAATAAGGTATTGAATACTTCTACTCCTGCTCTTATCCAAACACTCATATGCTTTTACTAGTTCTTTTATTGGTGCATATGATAATACTAGTATTAACATTCTTATGCCACTTGAAACCTAACCTCACCTCCTCATGAATCCCTATAGTCCCGAACAGCAATATCCTAAATCACTCACAAAAGAAGCCTTAAAGCTATGGTAACAAGAGTTGGAAAATACTGAATTTTTAATTTTGGTTAAAGAGACCTTAATGAAAACCATACAAAGAGGACGAGCAGCTTTACAAGACGAAGTCTTTGATGAGAATTATAGATAACGGAGAAATAATTATTCCCAGTCCTAGAACCCTTCTAGAACATGAAGAGATGATTCATACATATAGTTTACAACAGCAAAAATAAAAATTGATAGAAGTCAGAAAAGCTTTATTATGTTTAGACAATGCTATAAGACAGCATAAGAAAAATTATGATTACAATTATCAAAAATTCTTACAATCTCAAAAGAAAAATAGAACTACAAGTCCAAAGAATAATTCCGCCTCAACAAGTTCTAATGTTTAAAATGTTTTTGAAGAAATTCCGCCCAAGGAGTAACCAGGACAGAAGGTGACTCTTTGAAAACCTTTATTCCATTACAATAAGTGGTATGGTTTATGATTGGTTTGTAGCCCTACCTGAAGAGTCTAAGGCAAGATATTTACGAGGAACCACTACTAATGATCCTACAACGATCATTAACACCATAGAAAATGAAATTCGATGAGAATTTCTTGGACAACACTATGCACAACATCGCTTAGAAGAAAAGCACAAAAAGAGACAAAAGTATCTCACGATGTTATATAATTGGCAAATATGTGACACCAATTATTTTGATGCTTACGTTTGTGAATTTGAAAGATATTATTACAAAGCTAAAGCAGCATCAGCAAATCAAAACACATTAAATTTTCATAACGATATGTTCTTTACAAAGCTACCATTTCCATGGAGTGACCTTATCTTCGCAAGATGGAAAGTGGCAGAACGCCCAGAGAGAACAGATACATTAGGAGCACGTATTGAATTTGCTAGAATAACTTTAGCATATGGATGTGAAAAAGCATTCAAACAGAAACAGCTACAAAAAGACCAAAAGAGACTAAAGAGTAAAGACCAATTATACTTTCCTAGCAAATTTGGTTGTCACCCAGAAATTTCCAAAAAGAAAAAGAAATTTAAAGCTAAGAAGAAACAAGGGCAAGCAGGTTAAGCATGCACCAAAACCTTTTAAGAAAAGAAAAAATAATTCAAGAAAAAGGAGAAAAAGGAAAACCCTAAGGCTAGCTCTAAGCAAATATAGAAACAGGACTGTAGATGCTAGAACTGTAATGAGAAAATACATTTTGCAAACGAATGCCCAAGACAAATAATCTTTGTTGGAACCTTCTCTAATGAGTTGTTAGAGCGGCTTGCAGGATAAGAAGAGATATCCTATACTGATATGGAGTCAGAAGGCAACTTAATTGTCTTTATATATTTAAGCAGTTCTGAAGATGAATCAGATGACTGAGTATGAGCTGCATGAGGAATCAGAAGCCGTAGGTACGTACACTAAAGAAGTACGTTTTGATAGAAAAAGCATCAAAAAATGATGAACAAAAATGTGAAGCTTGAACCTTACGACGGCTTTCGAAAGGACTTTTTCTAAATATTCAAAAGAAAAAATATTCAGTATTTCGGAACAAATATCCAAGAATAGTCCATTCCAGGACACTCAGCTGCTGGACAAGTAGAAATCCATTAATTACCTTAGAACAGGTAAGATGAAAGATAAGAGACATCCCCGAAAAGGATCGCAGTAGAATCGACTATATCCATTTTGGAGCTGTCAGAATCCATATTGAAGCTAGTTTTCAAAAAGGACTAGATACTCCTCTCCTGCTAACTCTTATGCATAATAGGATTGCTAGCATAGAAGAAGCCTTAATCGGGATTCTTAAAGGTAATTTAATATACCAAAACATAGGATTTACAATATACCCAGGTTATGGACTTATTATTAGAGACCTCGATATCGGACGAGCTCTTAATCTCTGTTATGATTTCCAGATAATAGGCTTATTAGAGAGGCTCCATCATTCACCATTTACAATCTATACGATGGCTAGTTACATGCTTAGGAACACTCATATGATTCACAAATTTCTAGGTAAAGAGGAAATCGAAATTGATGACATCTTTTCAGATGCATGCGAAGTGAACAACATTGCACGTTCTATTATAACCAAAATACCAATAGGATAGTCAATAAATGTTCAACAGAAGCCTCTGTTAGAAGGACGACCTAGTTTCCATCGAAACTACACCATCAATAGCTCTGTATTACGAGTCAATCCTTTAGCCAGTTTAGCCAGCTCTTCTGAACCTAAAAGAACAACGACGATCACTTATCGGTTGATTACCAAGTTCTACATAGATAAATGGCAAGAAGGATTAATCTGGATTAGTCCAACCTTAGCCCAAAACTATGTCGGAAACGATCTTTATCCAGAGATCCAAAAACATAAAATCTCTTATTATATAAAATTACTCGATACCACCGAAAAAATTGTTAATATCGAATCCACTCCTTATGCCACCGAGGCAGACCTCCTTTTAAAATCGGGTTTCTTAAAAGACGTATCCTACTCCTTAACAGAGCAGCTTCTTACCATTAAAATCATTGGTTCTATCATTCAAGCTTTCAAGACCCATGAATAGAGTCCTTTACATTAATGTCACGCTTGTTTGCAGGTTTCATAAGCCTAAACGGTTTCACGCCATGATAGACACTAGTTCCGATGATACAATGGTTTCCGGCAATGCCTATCCCGAACGGTATAGGAAAGATCTTAAAAAACCTATTCAAGTAGTTGTCCCCTCTGGACAGCTCACTCTATTAACTAAAGGTGTCTTCAGATAATTCATCATCATTGCTGACACCAACACCGGGTCAGATAAAATCCTTCCCCTTCCCACCATTGTTGCACAGGCACCGGAGGATGCCACCTATAATATCCTCTTGGGCATTGACTTCCTTAAACGCTTCAAGGAATACTATTCTAATCATCAAGCACTTCGATTCCTCACTCCTGTTGGACAATAGTTAGCCACCCCCATTCACAATAGTCCAACCTTTCGAACATCTGTTCGATTCACTCCATGCAGCCGACATGGTGAATATCCTATGAAATCGTGCAAATCACGCCCCGAAATAACAAAAGTTTTAATCACTGCTCTGAATAATACGCAGAGAGCATTTGAATTTCGTCTTGAAGAAGAAGTAAAGGCTTTATTACAATTCGATGAAAATTCCCTCAAATATTGGGACAAAAATAAATCTTACGCTGACATTCAGTTAAAAGATGTTAACTCGATTGTAAGAGTTAAGCCTATGAGGTATAATCAGATTGATGAACAAGAGTTTAAACTCCTGCTACGAGAACTCGAGGAGAAGCAATTAGCTTTTAAGACTATGGAAGAAAATGAAAGTCCTCATAGTAGGCCTGCCTTTATGGTAAATAATCATTCAGAACAAAAGCGAGGAAACCCACGAATGGTTATTAATTACAAAAGACTCAACAAATTAACGATATTTGACGGTTATTTCCTCCTTAACAACGAGTTGTTAATCAATAAAACCCTTAACAAAAAATGGTTTTCTAAATTTGATTACAAGTCTGGCTTTTATCAGATAAAGCTTAAGGAGTCAGCTAAACCTTTAACAGCATTCAGCACTCCTCAAGGGCAATACATATGGCCCTTAAATATTTCAGAAAAGAATGGATAATATCTTCACTGAATATTCAAACGTTTGCCTAGTCTATGTCGATGACATACTTATCTTTTCCGCCAACATTGCAGAACATGCAAGGCATTTAATGAAGTTCATTGAAAAGAGCCAAGATCATAGATTAATCTTATCAGCGAAAAAGGTTGAGATCGCAAAAGAATAGATCGAGTTCTTAGGTCTTAAAATTGATCAAAGAGGCATATCAGTGCAACCTCATGTATGCGAGAAAATCGCAAACTTTCTCGATAAATTGATAGACCGAAAACAGGTTGAACGATTTCTCAGATGCAGTAATTATGTTTAGACAATGTTATAAGACAGCATAAGAAAAATTATGATTACAAATATAAGAGATTCTTACAATCTCAAAAGAAAAATAGAACTAAGAGTTCAAAGAATAATTCCGCCTCAACAAGTTCTAATGTTTAAAAAGTTTTTGAAGAAATTCCACCCAAGGAGTAACCAGGACAGAAGGCGACTCTCTGAAAACCTTTATTCCATTAACAATAAGTGGTAAGGTTTATGATTGGTTTGTAGCCCTGCCTGAAGAGACTAAGGCACGATATTTGGTAGGAACTACTACTAGTGATCCTAAAACGATAATTACCACCATTGAAAATGAAATTCGATGAGAATTTCTTGAAGAAGGCTATGCACAACATCGCTTAGAAGAAAAGCGCAAAAAGAGATAAAAATATCTCATGATGTTGTATAATTTGCAAATATGTGACATCAATTATTTTGATGCTTACATTTGTGAATTTGAAAGATACTATTACGAAGCTGAAGTAGCATCAGCAAATCAAAACACATTAAATTTTCATAACGATATGTTCTTTACAAAGCTACCATTTCCATGGAGCGACCTTATCTTCACAAGATGGAAAGCGGCGGAACGCCCAGAGAGAACAGATACGTTAGGAGCACGTATTGAATTTGCTAGAATAACTTTAGCATATGAATGTGAAAAAGCATTCAAACGAAAACAGCTATAAAAAGACCAAAGCAGTCTAAAGTGTAAAGACCAATTATACTTCCCTAGCAAATTTGGTCGTCACCCAGAAATTTCTAAAAAGGAAAAGAAATTTAAAGCTAAGAAGAAAAAAGGCAGGCAGATTAAGCATGCACCAAAACCTTTAAAGAAAAAGAAAAAATTCCTCAAGAAAAAGAAGAAAAAGGAAAACCCTAAGGCTAGCTCTAAGCAAATATAGAAACAGGATTATAGATGCTGGAACTATAATAAGAAAGGACATTTTGCAAACGAATGCCCAAGACAAATAAACTTTGCTAGAAGCTTCTCTAAAGAGTTGTTAGAGCAGCTTGCAGGATACGAAGAGATATCCTATATTGATGTTGAGTCAGAAGACGACTTAATCATCCTTACATATTTAAGCAGTTCTGAAGATGAATCAGACGACTGAGTATGAGCAACATGAGGAAGCGAAAGCCTTAGGTACGTATACTAAAGAAGTACCTTTTGATGGAAAAAAATATTAAAAAATCACAAACAAAAATGTGAAGCTTGAACCTTATGACGGTTTTCGAAAGAACTTTTTTGAAATATTCAAAAGAAAAAATATTCAGTATTTCGGAATAAATGTCCAAGAACAGTCCATTCTAGGACACTTAGCTGTTGGACAAGTAGAAATTCCATTAATTACCTTAGAACAGGTAAGACGAAAGATAAGAGACATCCCTGAAAAGGATCGCAGTAGAATCGGCTATATCCATTTTGGAGCTGTCAGAATCCACATCAAAGCTAGTTTTCAAAAAGGACAAGATACTCCCCTCCTGCTAACTCTTATGTATAATAGGATTGACAGCAGACAACAAGCCTTAATCGGGATTCTTAAAGGTAATTTAATTTACCAAAACATAGGATTTACAATATACCCGGGTTATGGACTTCTTATTAGAGACCTCGATACCGAAGGAGCTCTTAATCTCTGTTATGATTTCTAGAGAACAGACTTATTAGAGAGTCTCCATCAATCACCATTTACAATCTATACAACAGTTAGTTATATGCTTACTAACACTCACATGATTAACAAATTTCTAGATAAAGAGGAAATTGAAATTAACGACATCTTTTCAGATGCGTGTGAAGTGCAAAACATTTTCGTTCTGTTACACCCAAAATTCCAATAGACTACTCAGTAAATATCCAACAGAAGCCTCTGTTAGAAGGACGACCTAGTTTCCATCGAAACTACATCATCAATGGCTCTGTATTGCGAGTCAATCCTTTAGCCAGTTCAGCTAGCTCTTCTGAACCTACAAGAACAAAGACAATCACTTATTAGTTGATTACCAAGTTCTACATAGATAAATGGCAAGAAGGATTAATCTGGATTAGTCCTACCGTAGCCCAAAACTGTGTCGGAATTGATCTTTATCCAGAGATCCAAAAACATAAAATCTCTTATGTTCCAATTTTACTCGGTACCACCGAAAAAATTATTAATATCGAGTCCACTCCTTATGCCACCAAGGCAGACCTCCTTTTAGGATCGTGTTTCTTAAAAGATGTATCCTACTCCTTAACAGAGCAGCTTCTTACCATTAAAATCAATGGCTCTATCATTCAAGCTTTTAAGACCCATGAATAGAGTCGATTACATTAATATCAAGCTTGTTTACAGCTTTCACAGGCGTGAATGGTTTCATGCCATGATAGACACCGGTTTCAATGTTACAATGGTTTCCGCCAATGCCTGTCCCGAATGGTATTGGAAAGATCTTAAAAATTCTATTCAAGTAGTTGTCGCCTCTGGACAGCTCACTCAATTAACTAAAGGTGTCTTTGGACAATTCATCACCATTGCCGACACCAACACCGGGTCAGATAAAATCCTTCCTCTTTGCACCATTACTGTGCAGGCACCTAAGATGCCACTTATAATATCCTCTTAGGCATTGACTTCCTTAAACGCTTCAAGCAATACTGTTCTAATCATCAAGAACTTCGATTCCTTACTCCTTGTGGACACTGGTTAGCTACCCGCATTCTCAATAGGCCAACCTTTCAAACATCTGTTCGATTCACTCCGCGTAGCCAGCATGGTGAATATCCTATGAAATCGCGTAAATCACCCCCTAAAACAACAAAAATTTTAATCACAACTCTAAATAATACACAGAGAGCACTTGAATTTCGTCTTAAAGAGGAAGTAAAGGCTTTATTACAAGCCAATTTTGATGAAAATCCCCTTAAATATTGGGATAAAGATAAATCTTATGCTGATATTCAGTTAAAAGATGTTAACTCAATTGTAAGAGTTAAACCTATGAGGTATAATCAGACTGACGGATAAGAGTTTGGCTACGACAACTCAAGGAGTAGCAGTTAGCTTTTAAGACTACGTAAGAAAATAAAAGTGCTCATAGTAGTCCTGCCTTTATGGTAAATAATCATTCAGAACGAAAGCGAGGAAAGCCACGAATGGTAATTAATTACAAAAGACTCAATGAATTAACCATATTTGACGGTTATTTCCTCCCTAGCAAGGAGTTGTTAATCAGTAAAACCTTTGACAAAAAATAGTTTTCTAAATTTGATTGCAAGTCTGGCTTTTATTAGATAAAGCTTAAGGAGTCAGCTAAACCTTTAACAGCGTTCAGCACTCCTCAAGAGCAATACATCTAGAACGTAATGCCTATGGGTCTAAAGAACGCCCCTCAAATATTTCAGAGAAGAATCGATAATATCTTCACTGAATATTCAGACTTTTGCCTAGTCTATGTTGATGACATACTCATCTTCTCCACCAACATTGCAGAACATGCAAGGCATTTAATGAAGTTCATTGAAAAGAGTCGAGATTATGGATTGATCTTATAAGCGAAAAAGGATGAGATCGCAAAAGAACATATCAAGTTCTTAGGTCTTAAAATTGATCAAGGAGGCATAGAAATGCAACCTCATGCATGCGAGAAAATCACAAACTTTCCCGATAAATTGATAGACCGAAAAAAGGTTGAACGATTTCTCGGATGCATTAATTATGTTAGTGATTTTATCCCTAACCTTGCTTGGATAAAAGGGCTGTTGAAGATCTTTTGAAAAAAAGATGAATCACTAATGGGAAGACTATCACACGAGTCTAATTCAACAATTGAAAAAATTGTGCAGTCAGCTACCTAAGCTCGCTATACCAGAACAAGATGGTTAGTTAATTTTAGAAGAGTACTGGGGTTGTGTCCTTAAAGATAAAAAGGTATATGGGAAAGAACACATTTGCAGATATGCAAATGGCGGTTTCAAGCCTGCCGAGTTTAATTACTGTAGTAATAAAAATGAATTATTAGCTCTGAAACGGAGTTTTTCAAAATTCCATTTCTTCATCTTACTAGTTAAGTTCTTAGTACGAACTGATTACACTAATGTGAAGGCTTATATGTTTAATAAGCTTCCCTGTACTCCTTAATATAAACGACGACATCGTTTGCAATAGTATTTTCAGGAATACCAGTTTGAAATTGAACATATAAAAGGTAAGGATAATCACCTTGCTGATTTTCTTAGCAGAGAAGCCAATGGTCCAGAAAATGGATGAAGAGACAAGCATGGGGATGAAGACTCTCCTAGAGATGGCAATTTATGAGCTATGCATCGCTCAGGAAAGGATGGTCGAAATCCATAGTATAATTTTAGAGGAAATTAATCCTCAACTCATGCAAGCCTTAGCAGGTTTAGATGAAATCATCGCACAACAATCCATAGAACTTGATGAAGAAACTCATCAGGCATTTCTCAAATTCTGTAGAAGGGCACATGTTCTCCAAAAAGGAGATAGGACTCTACAAGTAGCAAAAAACCTCACTCCGCAAAAGGAGGATGGAGTCGGATAGTCTTCAGGGACTGCCGAAACGGACAAAGAGGAATTCACCCTTGTCATTTCAAAGGCATTTAAGCCTCTACAACAGCCTGAGATTCAAAGGGCATTAGGTCTGGAACAATATAGTTCCTATACTCATTGGGTATATTCAGCCCAAACTAACAGTAATTGAATTATTAATACTTCTGGGATCTATCCTATAATTCATTTTCTTGTAGGAAGTAATACAGAAGATGTCACACAGGCTGTAACATATGGATTTCGTGGAAGCATTGCCAGCTCTCCTGGCAATCAAGAAATTCTAGTACTCCATAAGTCTATCTTTTGAAGCAGTTAGAAAGTTTTGAAAGAGTTCAGGATCAGATATGGTCGTTTTAAAATTTTTATTGGCCAGTCCTGAAGTCTATGCTACTCCAACACCAAGTTGGTTAATTATCCAACTATGTACACCAAACAAGTCCAATATAAGGTTTGGTATAAACAAGTCCCTCCAACCGCCCACAGTCACGACAGATTGGATTTGTAATCGAAGTGCTGAAGGCTTTGCTGCATTGCTCAATAAGCTTCAGCGTATTCGAGAAGCCAATAAAGGCTTCCTCTACAACTCTCCTGCCCATATCCTTATCTTTGTAGAAGGTAGCTGTACACCAAGATTTGATGCTATCAACAAGATAGGCTCGAATCTCAGTTTAATTAACTCCTACAATACTTAGCAGTCACCAGACGCGTGTCCACCTATGTGGTCTCATTCATTCCACTAAAACGACAGGTTACTGCATCTGTCCCTTACGTATTTTACAACGAAGCGTGATGGACCCTCCACTAACAAAAAGGAGATTTCCCAAGGCCTCAAAGACTCGAATTATTGCACAATCTACAATAAAAAGTAGAAAAAGTAGCTTCAATAATGTAGCACTATCTACAGTGCAAAGCATCTTTAGATAAAGTAAAAGTCTACTAGTGCCGCACTAGCTATAAGAGAAAGTAGCTTTAGACACGACAACAATTATTGTACTAGGAGTTAGGCTTTTCTATATAAGACTCCGAAGTAGGAGAAGAGTAGGCATCTCCTCTAGGACCCAAAGAGCAAAAAACAAGAAAGAATGAGTGAGTAAATACTCCTTAGGGGGTAGAATGATTAAGATGTCATTGTAATATTATTATCATCAACAAAGTCTTTTAGTTTTCGCATATCTGTGTTCTGCATAATAGCTTAATTTAAAGAATTCTAGAGTACCTTTGACGCAGACTAAATTTGCCACAGTAATAAGGAGGATTAAGGCGAAGAGGAGACGTTAGTAACATATTGAATACTTCTACTTCTGATATTATCCAAACCCTCATATGCTTTTACTAATTGCTTTATTAGTGCATATAATAATACTACTATTGACATTCTTAAGCCACTTGAAACCTAACCTCAGCTCCTCATGAATCCCTACAGTCCCGAACAGCAATATCCCAAATCACTCACAGAAGAAGCCTTAAAGCTATGCCAACAAGCGTTGAAAATTATTAAATTTTTAATTAAGGTTAAAGGGACTTTAATGAAAACCATACAAAGAGGACGAACAGCCTTACAAGACGAAGTCTTTGATGAGCCGTTAATTATAGATAAAGGAGAAATAATTATTCCCAGTCCTAGAACCCTTCTAGAACATGAAGAGATGATTCATACATCTAGTTTGCAACAACAAAAACAAAAATTGATAGAAGTCAGAAAAGCTTCATTATGTTTAGACAATGCTATAAGACAGCATAAGAAAATTTATGGTTATAAATATCAGAGATTCTTACAATCTCAAAAGAAAATTAGAACTACAAGTTCAAAGAATAATTCTGCCTCAGCATGGTGAATATCCTATGAAATCGCGCAAATCACGCCCTAAATTACAGCATGACTTTTAATAATTCCGCCTCAACTGTAATGAGAAAGGACATTTTGCAAACGAATGCGAAAGGAATACAAACTTTGCTGGAACCTTCTCTAATGAGTTGTTAGAGTAGCTTGCAGGATACGAAGAGATATCCTATACTGATATTGAGTCAGAAGACAACTTAATCGTCTTTCCATATTTAAGTAGTTCTGAAGATGAATCGGACGACTAAGTATGAGCAGCATGAGAAAGCAGAAGCCTCAGGTATGTACAGTAAACAAATACTTTTTGATAGAAAAAAGTATCAAAAAATCATAAACAAAAATATGAAGCTTGAACATTATGATGGTTTTCGAAAGAACTTTTTCGAAATATTCAAAAGAAAAAATATTCAGTATTTCTGAACAAATATCCAAGAACAGTTCATTCCAGGACACTTAACTGCTAGACAAGTAGAAATTCCATTAATTACCTTAGAACAGGTAAGATGAAAGATAAGAGACATCCCTGAAAAGGATCGCAGTAGAATTGGCTATATCCATTTTGGAGCCATCAGAATCCATATCAAAGCTAGTTTTCAAAAAGGACTAGATACTCCTCTCCTGCTAACTCTTATGCATAATAGGATTGCCAGCAAACAAGAAGCCTTAATCGAGATTCTTAAAAGGCAATCTAATATACCAAAACATAGGATTTACAATATATCCAGGTTGTGGACTTCGTATTAGAGACCTCGATACCGAACGAGCTCTTAATCTCTGTTATGATTTCCAGAGAATAGAGTTATTAGAGAGTCTCCATCAATTACCATTTACAATCTATACAATGGTTAGTTGTATGCTTAGTAACACTCATATGATTGACAAATTTCTAGATAAAGAGGAAATTGAAATTAACGACATCTTTTCAGATGTGTGTGAAGGGCAAAACATTACACATTCTATTACCCCCAAAATTCTAATAGACTGGTCAGTAAATATCCAACAGAAGCCTCAGTTAGAAGGACGAGCTAGTTTCCATCGAAATTGCACCATCAATGGCTCTGTATTACGAGTCAATCGTTTAGCGAGTTCAGCCAACTCTTCTGAACCTACAAGAACAAAGACAATCACTTATCAGTTGATTACCAAGTTCTACATAGATAAATGGCAAGAAGGATTAATCTGGATTAGTCCTACCATAGCCCAAAACTATGTCAGAAACGATCTTCATCCAAAGATCCAAAAACATAAAATCTCTTATGTTCCAATTTTTTACCACCGAAAAAATTGTTAATATCGAATCCACTCCTTATGCCACCAAGGCAGACCTCCTTTTAGGATCGTGTTTCTTAAAAGACGTATCCTACTCCTTAACAGAGCAGCTTCTTACCATTAAAATCAGTGGTTCTATCATTCAAGCTTTCAAGACCCATGAATAGAGTCCCTTACATTAATGTCAAGCTTGTTTACAGGTTTCATAAGCCTGAATGGTTTTACGCCATGATAGACATCGGTTCCGATGTTACAATGGTTTCCGCCAATGCTTGTCCCGAACGATATTGGAAAGATCTTAAACAACCTATTCGAGTAGTTATCGCCTCTAGACAGCTCACTCAATTAACTAAAGGTGCCTTCGGACAATTCATCGCCATTGCCGACACCAACACCGGGCCGGATAAAATCCTTGTCCTTCCCACCATTGTTGTAGAGGCACCTAAAAATGCCACTTATAATATCCTCTTAGGCGTTGACTTCCTTAAACGCTTCAAGGAATACTGTTCTAATCATCAAGAACTTTGATTCCTTACTCCTTGCAGACACTGGTTAGCTACCCCCATTCTTAATAGGCCAACCTTCCGAACATCTGGTCGATTCACTCCGCACAGCTAGCATGGTGAATATCCTATTAAATCGCGCAAATCATGCCCCAAAACCTAAAACCCAAAACCCTAACCCTAAACCTGAAACCCTAAACCCTAAACTTGAATATATATATATATATATATATATATATATATATATATCTATATATATATATATATATATGTACGTGTATATATATATATATATATATATATATAATATATATATATATATATATATATATATATATATGTCCCATTTAATTCCTGGGAAGAACAAGGTAAAGTAATCGATCATGTCAACAACACCAAACCCAATAGGCAATCCCATTAACATTATGAATGGAATTATATTGGTGGACTCACCATTGAGAGGAGCCGCAGCAAGCCACATACCTGTGACTAAAGAATATTTGCCTGAACTCCGAGGCCTGTGGACAGCCTCAACCATTACAATCTCGTTTATCCACCTGATGATGCTCCAAGTATGAGCAGAATTGTATACAGACCTCGTGGATATAACGTCACCACCCCTGTGCATCGCTTTGTTAGAGAACGGCCTGAAGTTGTCTTTCATGAAGGGTTTAGGCGATGGGAGTTGTAGGAGGGGCTAAAGCACCTATAGGCAGGTAATTCCACCTGCTTCAACCTGCATTAGTATGTGAATGAGCGTGGTCCACCGGGTACTCCGCCCAACTTCATCTGTGCATTTGTCAGCACTACCATCAGTTGTCAATGGTGTCCTTCCCCCCCATCTGACGCGGAACGGTCTTTCGATATGAGATATGCACACACATATATATGTGTGTAATTGGGTTAACCCGAATAATTTTATATATATATATATATATATATATATATATATATATATATATATATATTTAAGGTTAACATATATAAAGCGCGATATATTCAAGCAACATTAACTATTTAAATACATTTAACACTTGAAAAATAATCAATTTTTAAGCATCCTTTAATCATACACATCTTCCTAAAAGTCTAACGTGGTTAACCTGGGTAATTCTATATATATTTCAAAGCTAAAATATATAAAAAGCTATCTATGCAACCAATGTTTACAATTTGAATACATTCAACACTTGACAACCATTAATTTTTATGCAAGCATTAATCATACACATCATCCTCAAGAATCTAACTTAGTTAAGCCAGGTAATTCTATTCATGTTTCAAGTTTAATTTATATAAAGTGTTATTTACGCAACCAACTTTACTATTTGAATACATTTGATCGTTGGCATTCATCAATTTGTAAGCAAACATTAATCACGTCCCATAAGAGAACATATTCTTCTATTAACCTAATAAAAGAGATAGCTCTAGTCGGAAATACCATTGTGATGTAAACTAACATAATATGAAAGCCTCACGTTGAACGTTGCAGCATTTAAGTTTCTAGGTTTAGGGATTAGGGTTCCACTTTTGGGGTATAGGGTTTGGAAGCGTCCTGATCATAATAATAATTAAAAAATAACTTGCATGGTTTAGGTTCGATAAAAAAGTTATGTGAATTTTCTACATAATTAAGACGAGTTTAACAAGTTTTATACTAACCCAGGTTATTCTGCATAGGTTTCCAGGTTAGCGCATATATGCCCTAGTCACTGAATTATGACAAAAGTTTATAGATTCTAAGTTTGAGTAAACCCTATGCGTGCTTCATTTTCTCAATATGATTATAAAAATATATTAGCATATCCCAAAAAATATAATTAAGTGAACCAAGGTTATCATGTAAAGGTTTTTAGGTTAGTGCATATGTGTGTATGTGTGTGTGTGTGTGTCCATATATATATATATATATATATATATATATATATATATGCCCTAGTCCCTAAATTATAATAAAGTTTTTAGATTTTATGTTTTTGAGTAAACCTTATGCCTGCTTCATTTTCTCAATATGGTATGTAAAATTTCTTAACCTCCTTTAGACTTTAGCACTTTAATTTTACGGATGAAAGTTTGAGGTTTAGTACATAAGAACAAGGGTTTAGGGTTTTTAAGAGTCAATGTTAGGGTTTGGGGTCTAGTGCTACAACTTCACTTCTGAAAGCCTTAAGTCTTAAGAATTAAGGTTTAGGGCTTACATTTAATTTTTGTGAATTGGGGATTGGTTTGTTGAATATACATGTCCAGATCTAACAACAAAGTATTTGGGGTTTGGGGTTGAGCATTTAAGGATTGCCCATAGTCTTAAACGCCAAACCCTTTAACCTTAGATCACAAAAGCAAAACCCTAAACTCTTAAATCCTGAAACCTAAACCATGATATAAAGTAGACCCGACAAAAATTGACCCGACCCGAACCACCGGAAAGTTTTGGGTTTTGAACACGATTTTCCCAACCCAGACCCGAAATAAACCAAACCCAAAAAACCGGCAAATTTTTAGATCAAATTCGACCCGAATCCGAACCCTCCTGCTCAACCTGAATGTTATATCCTTATTTTTTATTGTTCTTTAATTTTTTCCCTTTAACAATGATAGTTTTTCATTGTAATGACTCAGTTAGAGAGACGTTTTACAACTATCGCATCTCTTCGTAAATTAGACGATAGTACCATTTCTTTCCGAAATTCATTCTCATAAAATAACGTTATATACAACTTATAAATTGAACAATTTTTGAAATGGGCATGCAATATCTAGTGTTAAGAAAATCAATTCAGAATAACATAAGCATTAAAGAAGTGCAAGTTATACTATTATATTCCTTAGTGAATTGAATCTGTCTCACTGCATTTTAAATAATATTACTCTATAATAATCTAAAATTTTGATGTTATAATTAATAAATAATTGTAATATTTTGTGCGTCTATAATGTTTTTTCATTTAGCTTCCTTCTAAATTGGCCTCGAACTTGATGTCAGTGTTAAACAATTGACCAAGTTGTGTTTATTTTAGGATCAACCCACTAATAAAGCATACATGATTAGGTAATAGTAGATTAATTAACAAAATATTGAATCATCAAATGGGTTATTAACGGGTTGAACTGCTCCAACCTATTATCATGCTTTAGATGGATCGGCCGTTATCATGCTTTAGATGGGTCGGCTTTTGAATGATCTGACCTATTATTAATATTTAATATATAGATCAACCCATTCAAACATGGCTTAGTGTCTACCGGTACATGGCATTCATATATCATATTGAAAAGTTTAAATATTTTTTATATTCTTTTAAGAAATTATAATTAGAATGTTTGTTCATTAAATACCAACAATTTTAAGTAATAACTATGCCAAAATCTTGGTTTTTACACAAAGAGACATAACTCACTAAAAAGGCACTCTAAATTCGTTGGGTTGACCCAAAACCTGTAAAACAAAAATACATCTGTTCGTATTTTACCCGAACCCGAAATACACCCGACCCGTATTTTACCTGAACCCGAATGCACCCAACCCATATTTAACCTGCCCACCCGAATCGACAGGTCTAATATAAAGTTATAAATGCCAAGCCCTTAAGCTTAAAAATTAAACCCAAAAGCGAATATCATAAAATCTAATTCCTCAACCTTAAATATTCATAACTTGTTATTCTATCCTAGAAATCTACCTAAGTTAACCTAGGTATATGTATTTCCATGATATTGTAGATCCAATTCACATGTACATACATATATATACATATACATATATATATATATATATATATATATATATATATATATATATATATATATATATATATATATATATATATATATATATATATATATATATATATATATATATAGACACACACACACACACACATATATATATATATATTATATATATATATATATATATATATATATATATATATATATATATATATATATATATATATATATATATATATATATATATATGTCTCTGTGTGTGTGTATATATGTTGCTCAGGTAGAATGAAGTTTTGTGTAAGATGAGTAAAATGAGGTGATCGATAGGTCTGGTTTCAATGATCAATAATAATAGATTATCATAGACACATATTGAGAAGATTATATATACGAAATAACACATATATAAATAATTGCCTCCAAGATAGTTTACAATGATATATGTTTTGCTTGAAACTTAGGGTTGAACAATAAATCATAAGTCTGCATTAAACCCTAAACCTTACACAATGATAAAGGTTGAACCCTATACACTAAATGTTAAAACATAGATGTGATGCTAGATTCCTTGTCAACTCAGTAAGATTAACCCGACTTACTCACAAGGAGAGTTGGGTTAGCATATTAGGACAAGCTGGATTAGCCCTCCAAATTTTGCCTGCCAAGTGCCTCATCAAATTTTGCAATGCTAAACCCTAAATGTTTAATGTTAGACCCTAAAACTGGATACTTGAACATTTAGCTCCAAACCCTAACTCGAGTTCAATATAAGCGTTTAAGCTAAGGCCAATACAGTTACCTTACATCTTAAATGCAACATGTATATATATACACACACACCCCCCTAGTCTCTAAATTATAATCAAAGGTTTTAGGCTCTAAGTTGTAGGGTAAACCTTATGCGTGCTTCATTTTCTCAATATGGTGTGCATAATAATATATTATCTTATCTCAAAAAATATAATTGAGTTAACCCAGGTTATCCTACATAGGATTTCAGGTTAGCGGATGTGTGTGTGTGTGTGTGTGTGTGTGTGTGTGTGTGTGTGTGTGTACACACACACACACACACATGTATATATATGTGTGTGTGTGTGAGTGTCCGAGCCCTTGAATTACAAAAAAAGTTTTTAGGCTCTAAGTTTTAGAGTAAACCTTATGTGTGCCTCATTTTCTCAATATGGTGTGTATAATATTATATTATCATATCCCAAAAAATATAATTGAGTTAACCCAAGTTGTCCTGCATTCAGGTTAGCGAATATGTGTGTGTATGTGTGTGTGTGTGTGTGTATACACACACGCGTGTACACACACACATACATGCGTACACACACACACACACGAGCGCGCACCTGTGGGGGACGGGAGATATCCCTAAAAATTTATCTAGTTAACCATGGTTGTTCTGCACATGTTTTTAGGATAACGTATATAGACGGACGCATATAGTGTGCGTGTATAAACAAACAAACAAACAAATATACATACATACATACATACATACATACATACATACATACATACATACATACATATATATATATATATATATATATATAATATATATATATATATATATATATATGTATGTATGTATGTATGTATGTATATAGACACACACACAAAAACCTAAAAACCTATAAGGGATAACATGGTTTAACTTAATTAGATTTTGTGGGATATGATGGTATATTATTGTTATACATACCATGCTGAGAAAATGAGGCACACATAAAGTTTATCCTAAACGTTAATTTTCATTTGAGAATTAGGATTTAGGTTTGAGAATAACTAATTCTTAAAGCCTAAAATTTTTTATTATAATTTAGTGATTGGGGTTTAGGGTTTAGGGTTTAGGTCTATTGGTGAGGTATTGGATTTGGAGGTTCGCTTGTGTCCTTTGTGATTTGGGATTTGAGGTTTATAGTACATTTTGACATTATGATTCTTTAAAAATTAAATAGTTAGGCTTCCCAAACATTTGTTATTTAGAATGACAATTTAGGGTTTTAGGCTCTAGGGTTTGGTTTTAGGGTTAGGGTTAAAGAGCTTAACATTTAAGATGTGATGTAAGATTTTTGTGCTCAACTTAAACGTGATACCCTAAATATTAACTCGTAATTCTATCTCCTAGATTACAAAAGCTTGCCCTAATCATTGAATGCTAACTCAACCCTTAGATTGCAAAAGCTTGCCCTAAGCATTAGATGCTTATGTTGAACTGGAATTAGGGCTTAGGGTTAAATGCTCAAGTATCAAGTTTTCGGGCTTTAGATTAAACATTGAGGGTTCAGCATTTGCACAATTTAGTGAGGGACTTGGCAGGGAAAATTTGAAGGGGTTAGCCAGGTTGTCCTAATATACTAACCCAGGTTATCCTTGTGGTGAATTGACGTTAACCATATGCTATATAAATTAACAAGTACAACATATATATGTTAACTTGAAAATATGATACGAATAACCTGGGTTAGCTAAAGTAGATTTTTAGGGATACGGATATATATTTAGGGTGTACTTTGGGCATTTTGATATTAAGTTTTTGGGTGGATTAAGGTTTAGAGACTAAGAGTCAGTGTTTAGGCACCATTGATATCTTGTAAATCAAATCATACAATAACATATATTAACATCAATATCTTATGAGTTATAATATTAAATCACCACCGCGGTTTATATATTGATCATAAATTAGAATTTTTTTTCACATAAGAAAAATAAAAATTTTAAATTACTAAAAACTAGCTCAAAAATCTTTAGCTCCCCCCCTCCAAAAAAAAATTGCGTCCCCATCCTCTCTATAATTATTGCACTTCTTTTTTTCTGCTGGGCTATAAGTAATATATTTTAAGAATAGTTAAAGTTTTTCTTAAAAGAATTTAATAAAGTGAGAAGAAAAAGGAAATACAAATAGTATGTGTCTCTAATTAGTTTAATTGTAGTAAAGCCTATCTGTTTACTTTATTGAAAAAAACATAGCTATCTTGATTCAAGAAACAAAACTTATTTGTAATTGAAAGCCAACGAATAGATTTATTCTCTTCTAAAAATTGACTTAAATTAACCAAGGTAATTATATTTACAGTTCGAGGTTAACATATATCAATGGCTTTTAACTACTACATGGTGCATAATTATTTACAATTGAGGTTTAGGATTTAGGGTTTAGCCTTCTTGATTTAGTGTTTGAATTTTCATCATATATTTTTCCATTGAAATAAGAAATCACTAAAACTAAAAACTAAAATTTTAGATGAATAATGTCAAATGATAATTTTATTTAAATTAGAGATTTTTATCTAAAGTCATATAACAAAATTTAACAGTTGTTTTAATGGAAAAAAGTGAGTTTATTTATAACAAGAAAAATGAATAACATGACTAAAATTCTTTAAAAAATATTACTTTATATTGTAAATATTTAATTTCTCTATTTACATGACGAATCCTAACAAAATAATCTAATTTAAATGAGAAAATATTGAATTAACATTTTGTTCACAATGAGAAAAAAATACGATTAGTAAAGAGTCAGGGAAGAGAGAGAAAGCGAATAGTAAAGGAGGAGAAAGGGCTGACCTGAACCATTTTGTTTATTCAAGGGCAAATTAGTCCATTGTCCCTCTACTTTTCTTATAGGCGGAGCCCGCAAAGAAATAGAAATAACACCTGCAAGAAAGAAAAACACTAAATAAAAAGTGTTAATTGAAACAACATTATCAAGTAAATTTTCCAATTCAAAATGTGATCGAACTACGACGAAACAACCATAATGAAAATGTTTTGGAGTCGGATTAACAGCGTTTTCATGTCATGATGGCTACAATATGGAACGCGATTGTCATATTTTAGCGATTTTGCTATGTCGCTATCGAAACGAAATCGCGACCGAAACCGTATTTTGAATTCTTGCTCATACTTAGGGTAAGCAAGGCTTTCGGTACCCGAAACCTATTAGGAACTATCGAATAACTTTGGTTTCGGTCTTGGTTTCTAAAAATGAGGAGCATGTCGAATTGGTTTTAGTTTCAATTTTCAAAAAAAGATTTGAAATCGAAACCTGTTACTGGTTTAAAGGGAGAAAAATGAATAATTTTGTATTTTTACTACTTTTTCTTTGGTTTCTTTTTCCCTATAAAAATAACTTTTAAAATAGTGGATTTAACACAATATCAGTTAATTTCTACTATCAATTGAAAAATGAATCAACATATTTTTCAAGCAACTAAGATAAAAAAATGCAAATTTAATAAATTAGCTTTCATTTTTGTGTAAACATAGAGCTGAAGTAGGAGAAGATCAAACACCTCTTTCCACTCCAAACAAATAAAAAGATTAATTAATTTATTAGATACTAAAATTTCAACATTAGGTGTGGCGAGTACCCTGGAATCAATCGAAACTTAAGGTTCTGACTTTTTGAGTGCGTGCACAAAACCACTCACCCCTACTTACACTGCAAACTGAGCCTATAATCTTACAAGGTGTGATTTGAATAACAAAAATCTTACTTTTCAAAAAGTACATCATTGAAGATGAAAAAATTACTATTACTACAATCTGCGGTTCTATTTTGGGTCATGGTGTTTGATAAACATCTTTTTTGTAAAAAAGGGTTCTTTCTTAATAAATCTTGTTTTGGTTAAAAAGAGTTTTTTGGTGGCAGAATTAGTTGTAAAACTTAATCAAATAGTTCAATAGGAGTATTTGACAAAAAGGAATTTTTCAATTGGCTTTTGATTTAAAAATAGGGGTTATTGCATGCTAACAATCCCAAAATTATGGGTGTTGTGCAAGGATAATTTGACTTTTAAAGTTAGCTTTCAATATGCAAATTGCGAGCGTATTAAACATTATTACACTGTCACTAGGTGTAGACATCAAAAAATGCATTATTTTTATAAATGTCCATTGATGATAAACGCATCGAAGTGTATTTGGGGACCTATAGATATTGAAAATAAAGAGTATTAAAATGTGCCAACATCCCTTGACTCACACATCTAAAGCCAAAGACACCTATCAAAGGCTAAAAGAACCCAAAAGTCCAAATAGGCCAAAATTGACAGTGTTTGACATCTAGTTGCAATTTATTCTACATTTCACCCCACTCAAAGGTTCATATTAATATTTCTCATTGAATAATTTTTCTAGTGACATATTATGCGTCAAAATCCAATAAGTAACGAAAAAGAGATAAGGCAATTACTAATGCATGCACTAAAAATGATACCTGTTCATCATATTGCTTATATATTCTTCTACACTTACTCAAAAATTATTAAATTAGTTTCATTAGAAAATACACCCTAGATGAGCTTTTTGGAAAAAAGGATCGTTCAAAAGGGACGATGGGTGAGATAGTTATAGCCAAAACAAGCTACAATGTCTAGAGCCTTGCTCGCCTATATTGTGGGAACATAAAAAAACCAACTGGGTTTTGGCAAGATCAGGCCAGGTACTTGACAGTAGGAAGGAACCAATTTGGCTTCTCTGTGTCGTTATCCGCTTCTAAGATGGTCTCAACTATTACAGTTTTGTTTGGACTAGTGCGTCCGTTTAGATTGAGCTTACTAATAATTGAATTAGGTATCCTCTCTCTCTAAATCGATTTGTATTATCCCCATAAACGCTATAAAAGATGGGTTATTCCCACGGGTTAAACACACATAAACCCGAGAGAAACACATTGAAAAACACATTAGAAAATTGGAGAGGAGACACAAAAAATTAATATACCAGAAAATTAGAGAGAACACAACCATAATTGTAGAAAACATTGAAAAAATACTGAGAGGTTCAGAGAACCTAACCAAACCCTTGTCAAATAGGTCCTCAAAACCCTCTAAGGTACAAGCCAAGTCTCAACATTCTCGATCACTGATTTTCTATGTCACTTAGGCAAGTAACCTAAGGGTGCCAATTTGTCAGACCTACCTTTCTCTTTTTCCTTTCCTTCTAAAAGTTAGTTTCATTTAATAGCAAAGAAGTAATCTTTAATTAGTTTGGTCCCCACACACTGTAACTATTTGGATTGCTTTTTTGAGTGTCTTTAGACTAATAGTGTACTTTTAATTTTTGTCATCTGATTTGTTTGATACTAATATGCTGCATGCTTATTGTTTCTAAGTGTAATTCGATTTTAATTTCCCATGTTGATTAATAAAGGCCGTCAATAATGATGGGCGGTGATGTAATGCACTCTATCACGCCATCATACCATCGCCATTGAATCTGGATCCTTGATTCAAGCTTATGGAATCAAGTGGTCCCCACTTTAGGTATTGTTCATGGTCCTTTCGAAAACCTTATTAAAGTGAAGTTGTCCCTTTTGAGGTCCCTTCCAGTTTATGGTTCGTTTCTGAAAACATTTTTGGTTTGTGAGTTTTCCTAAAAACTCACTCATGACTCTATTAATTAAATTTACTGTTTTCGGTAGTTTCCGTTGAAACTTTTTTTTTTGATTGGATAATTTCATGGTTCCTAGATTGGTACAGCAGTCTAGTCTTTTAGCTTAGCCAAAGAAACTGTTAGGGAGCTAGGCGAGAAGACTGGGCCTAGCACTAGCATGCTAGGATCTTGGATCAGGCTGCTGCCCAGCCTTATGGGCCCGACAACCCCTTTTCTGTTGCAATCTAGTCCATCTCCTCTTGAAATAAAAAATCAGATCCAAATATACATAGCAAGCAGGTCCAACCATTCACAGGGACCACACCTGGAGTTATGGGTGGTGGTACTTATAGGGGTGATTCCACTAGGGATTTAATTTTTTTAAAAAAAAGGGCAAAATTGAAAATTCAACACGAGAAATTATTTGACTTACATTTTCATTAGGCGTTCTGGCTTTACAGGTGCCACTGCATTGGATTAATAGCTCCTCTAGATCAAACTTTGCTACTGTCCCTTGGAAAAGTAGTTGTTACCCCTTGGGTCCATTAGACTTTCACTTGAACAGACAACTGTTTCACCCACTCTTGACACCCTTTAATCCACATGATATAGGAAAGCAACCACAATGTTCTAATCTTACCAAGCACCTCATGTATGATGTATGAAGTATTTGGGCTGTGAGAGGACTATTTTGAACCTTACCTAAGCCACTTATAATTTAGAACTTTGGATTAGGTTGGAATTCATAGGCATGCATGATCCCATGAATGTTCAAAACTCTAGTGGTCTTTCCAAAGTTGAATCATACCTAGAGACGCATGTATCGGTACTTCAGGGTTCATAGCATCATCATCATGTTTAGGGGCCCAGGTTAGGAAAACGTTAGTACCCAGGTTTGGGTGTGATCACATTTTAGACTTGTTAGATCAAGTCATGTCCAAGGGCTTTGGTCTCTCATTAGGATAGGGCCAACAGAGGTTATCTAGTTTCTAGACCTTACATGCATCATAATATCAGGGTCAACATCATCAATCTAAATCCAGGCCAATTTAAGTCAGGAACTTAAAAGTCTCATTATGTGATTAGGAAGTCTAAAGGTCATTACCAGGTCTTAACACATGACTTGTGGGTTACCTGGGCCCAAAGTGTCATGCATTATTTGGCGTCATCATGCCTAATCCCATGGGTCCATCTAGGCCCAAAGTCTGTGACGTAGCTCATTAGTCCTTTAGAGCCCTAGTTCATGTTAGGTTGCACCCAGTCATGCATTATATTTATGAGTACAATTAAGACCTAGTGCCATCATCTGGGACGATGCTAAAATCAAGTCACTTGTTATTCTAACCCAAATATAACCTAAGAAAAGCAATAAATGCGACTAAATATGATTAATTAAACTAATTACTTAAAAATTCTAATCTAAATATAATTAATTAAATTATTTTAAAATGAAGCATAGTCAACACAAAACATCATTTTAACTAACAATAGACTAACAAAACATCTAATCTAACTAGGGAAGCATTAAATCTTCTAATTAAGAGAACAGAAAAAATGAAGAAAATCCAATAATGGCAATTGGTTTCCATTGTTAGAGCAAGTGAATGGAATTTGTGGCTAATTCCATTCTAATCCATTCTAATCCTTTCTAATCCATAACTAATCAAATATTCAACTTTTCAAAAGTGGGTGTTTGCACCAAAAATATTCTATTTTATTTAATTTTTATGTGATTATTGTGATTCCTTTGACCATGATGTTGATACTTGTCCATTGCTTGGTAAATCATATAGATTAGAGATATTATCTACCTTTAATGGGGAGTTTACATGTAGAGTTTACTCTAGACTGACCGTAGTTTAGGTTCTCCGATACCTGAGGTTGGGTCTTTTGATGACTTCGATGTTAGAAGTGAGACATCGATTTCTTTAGAATATGACTGTTATAATGATACACATTCTGATGACCTTGAGGTTTTGAGTGATCCCTCACCACCTTTTGTATATGCTTATCCCCTTAACGATAGCACTTCTTTGGATACCTCTGAGGATGTCCTGATTATCCCCGACCCCTCTCTTTCCTTGGCTCCCTTAGGAGAGCTGGATGAGAGAGATGCATGTAAGACTGATGCTAATTCTGATAGTCAGTGTGGCATATTATTTGAGTTAGAGGATACCTTTTTTGAGGAGCATTCTCTTGATTAGCCTTTTTGATGTAGAGTTTAGTGAGATTACACCTCCTGACGAGCTTAGGGATCCCACTTCTATGGAGACTTCCCCTGACTCCCACCCCTCCCATTTCACCCCTTTCTTCTCCCCTTCCCCTTTTTCTTCCTTCTTTAGACCCTCCTGAATCCATTTTTGTAGAGTTTGAGACTTCCATGCTTGGTAGCCCATGTTTAGATCAAACTCTTGATGATAATGACCTTGAGAGACTCGAGGATCACTTTGAGGTGAAGGACTTGATTTTAGGCCATCCCTTGAGCTTTGATTTTCATATATCATTTGATTGGCCTGGCCTTGGGCCCCTCCCTTCCCCTTTTAGAGATGTTGGATTTCATTTTAGTCATTCAGATCATTCTTGATGGTTTATGCATTCACATAACCATATCTTTGTTAGATCATTGGCTGGTGCATTTGATTTTGCATATACACATGTCTTTTTTGTTTGTGCTAAGAGCTTTGATAAGTTTAAGAGAGCCTTGAGTTTCATTGCTTTTCTGCACTTGATTTGGGTTACACCTCCTGTTTCCGACTATTTGCATTTCTATGAGGAATGTGCCGGATCGTTTGATAAGCTACTTCGATTGTTGGTTGGTTTTGATACGAGTAGCTCCTTATGAGTTGTGATGGAGCGTCTGATGCTTCATGGTCCTCCTCGACGTCATCTGAGTGGGCATTTAGTTTGGGTACAATCTATGCCCAACCTAGTATGATCGTTCCACGTCTCCCGTCTTCTCCTTTTCTTTTCTTTTCTTTCTTTTTGCACATAGTTGTGGATATTTAGGATTATTTTCTTTCTTTTCATACTTATTTGTGGATATTTAGGATTGTGATTTTGTGGGTGATCTATCTTGAGGAGCAATTTGGGATTTGTTGAGCCAAGCTGGCTCTGAAAACCCTTGATTATGTTATGATTTTGTGATTATTTGTTAGTTGTGGATATCTAGGATTGTGAATAGTTGTGAATATCGAGGACTGTTCTTGTGTATGTTTTAGTTGTGTGTTTGGTTTCCTTGGTTTGTGTGTTTGGTTTTGTTTTTGTTTCATACTTTGCCTTTGTTTCATATTTTGTTTTGTTTTCTTTTTGGTGCTATAGTGGTTTTGTTTTGGTCTTGTATTTTCTTTTTCTTTTCTTTTGTCTCTTGTTTTGTTTTAGGTTTCTTTTGGTTTAGTTTGGTATTTATTAGGTCTTTGGTCATGTTTTGTTTTTGTTTTGGTGATTATGATTGTTTTAGTTTTGTTTTGTTTTGTTTGGTTTTGATCTTGGGTTTTGGTTTGCTTTCGTTTGTGATTTTGGTTTTTGGTTTTTATAAATATGTGTGTTTGGTTTTGTTTTGGTTTTGGTTGTGGTTTGATTTTGATTTTGGTGATTTTGTTTTTGGTTTTGTTTTTTATTTTGCTGGTGACCTACTTTGTATATACTTGTGACTTTATAGGGTTTTGCAGCTGTAGAGCTTGTGTGATTGCTTTTTGGTGCCTTAGTTCTCACAATGAGGACATTATGAAATTTTGGTGTGGGGGTGGTGCCCATTTATATATATTTTTCAAAAATTTTCAAAAATTTAAAATTTTTTTTCTTTTTCTTTTGGGATTTGTGTGCTTTCTTTGGCAATTGTGATCCCATGTGGCTAGCTCATTGAGCTATATGTAAATAAAGTTTGTATGATGAGATGTCTACTTGAGGATGTAGATTTGATTTTTCGCGATAACCTCGTCTCATATGTGTGATTTTGTGCCTACCTTGCTCACTTTTTTGTCAATTCTTACGGTCTTGTTGTTAAGTTGGCATGAGAACTTTTTTTTGTCAAAATTGCCTTTTGAGCTCTTGAAAATGCAAAAAGAAGGGGAAAAAAGGGAAAAAATCTAAAAAGTGAACAAAAACTAGGGCACCAATGTTCATAGCCACTATCTTTATTCCATATTTTTAATTGGCATAAATATGTGCTATTTAACTTGATTACACATCTGTTTGGGCAATTAAATAAGTGCTTTGCACAATTGAATAAAACCCTTTTTTAGGGAAGGCCCGAATATTTGTAAGTTAAGCGAGTTTAGGAGTGTGCGTTGTTATTCTTGAAAAAAGGAAAAAAACATTGAAAAAAGGGAGCAAAGAAGGCAATTAGGCAAGGAAGTAGGGATCGTATCAATGTCAGCAACTTGATTCATAAGGATTGATATACATTAGCACATGCACCAAGGTGCCATATCGCTACATATGGTGTGTGGGGTGAAAAGTGAGAGTGAGGATGCCTTTTTGACTTAGTTATCTCTTGATTATACGTTCTATTTGTACATACTTTTCTCACTTGATTACTAGGGTGATAGAATTGCATGGATTGTGTACATAATTTTCCCATTAATTGTATATAGGTTTATGTCCTTAAAAAGACCCAAAAAGATTTTTCTTTGTTCTTGAAATATTTTTGTAGGTATTTCGCTTAAAAACTCTCAACGAGACCTAACTCGCCCACTAGAGAAACCGAGGGGTTTAAAGGGCTTGTTGTATATGCTAAATGCAACTATGATTCCTACGAAAGTGAGTTAGGATTTTCCTTTTCTTATTTTCTGTTTCTTTTTACGTACTTTAGTTGTTTTACTCGAAGACGAGCAAAATCTTGGTGTGGGGTATTTGTTTGCGCCAAAAATATGTTATTTTTACAATACCCTTATGTTTAATTTATGTTCGTAATAATTATTATTTTTCGATTTTTATTTGATTTTATTTGATTTTGTAGGTGTTGAATATATTGGAAAAAAGCAAGGCAAGAAAAACGAAAAATAAAAAAATCTTGATTTCTACCCATTGCCCCCCACGCGCACAACACGTGATTCACACCGCCTCCTCTTTAATCTTCTCTCTCCTCTCTTGGTGTGGGCTAACCAGAGAAGCCCGACAACCACCTCACGCACTTTCCATCCTCATCATCTCATCTCTATCCCTCTCTCTCTCCAAAAACTCCATCAACCAGCACCACCATCTCGTTCATCCTCGCCCACCATCAACCCTCCACGCATTGCCATGACAACATCCAGCACACCATCATCACAACCGTCCACGACATTTGCAAATGAAGGGGTGAGATTGAATAGGCTTAGTATAGATTGAAGGTAGTGACGCAAGGAGGTTTTAATCGAGGTTTCAGTTTTATGTTTTTGGTTTAATTTTAAAGTTCTTAGTATTTTGAATTTGAGTTTTAGGAATTTAGGGTTTGTTTTGATTTCAGAATTCGAATGGCAGATCCATTTTTAGCTTACAATTTCCTTTAATTCAGCTTTGTATTGTTGAATTGGAGTATGCTTTGATGAATTTTGGTTTGCTATTGAAGTGATTCCTGGATGTCCTTTGATGCAATTCTCGACTTCATCTCCCCTCTTTGTTTCGGATTTAGATTCAAATTTGCGTGGGAGTTTGTGATTATGAGTTGTTTTTAGCTTTGGTGAATCATTTAGCTTGCTAGTTGTGATTTTTGCCAGCGATTAACTTGAATCCCCCTCCCCTGCTCTACCCTTCAAGCACTACGATGAAAGTCGTACGCTTGTGACATTTATTTTACACTTGAATTTATCACAGAATGGGCTTTAAAACCCTAACTTGACAAGAGATAGAAAGCTATAAATTTGTAACATTTCAAAAAGAATTAGAGAGATTAAGAGTAGAAAAAAGAAGGAGAATAAGATTAGAGAATCAAATCATCAAATTCTAAGCATAAATCAACCCAAATGGTAACAACTCAAAGCACTAGAGTAAGAACGAAAAACATGGCAAATGTAAAATTGCAATTAAAAGATTGTAAGGGAAAGAGAGAGAAAGAGTAAAGCACTAAATCATTAATTTGAATGTAACAACAAATTTAATGAGGTTACAAATTAAGCTTAAGTCTAAACTAATTGCCTCTCAAGATAGCATAAGAACCCTAAATCCTACTCTAAAACCAAGTTCATTTCACAAATGAGGGAAGAGTATTCATATAAACTCCTGTTTGCATCAAAAATATGATATTTTTACGATACCTTTATACTTAATTTATGCTTAAAACAATAATTATTTTTATATATTTATTTGATTTTATTTGATTTTGTAGCTGATGGAGAAAAATCGGAAAAATTAAAGAAACTGTTGGAAATGAAGAATTGGATCATAAAAACCCAAAACAACCATCAGCCCACATCGCTTTGGCTCATTTTCTAATCTGAACCAAAAAAGGAAAAAAAACCCCAAATTCTACCCAGCCCTCACGTGCTGGGCACATGACCACCCCCTCCTCCAATTATCCCTTACTCACTCTCCCTCTCACTCTCTCTCACCCTGACATCCCCTCTTCTCTTCGACTCCGTACACCAACAGCAGCACCATCTCCATCATTACCATCCTCACCACCATACCCACCATCATCTGTGCACTCACACCAAATCGCGTCCACCACGCCAACAAGACTAGCTCACCACCGCCAGTGCACAGACCTAGCAAAACTGACCCAAGACCCGAAACCCAAACAAAACGACCGGGATACATACCTGAACCGACACCAGAAATGGGATGAACAAATTTGGATCTGAACACCCGGAGTAAACCGATCCATAACCAAATGAAACTTAAATTCTAGCATGAACTGAAATAACCCACACCCGAAATCACTCGACCCAATTCAAACCCAATATGTAGTGACCTGACCCGAAGTGAATTGAAAATGGACAACCCAAACCCGAATCGAGCCGTACTCAATTTAAACCCGATCTGATTCTTACCCAACTCAGTTTTACCGAATATAACCCGAATCGAAGTATACCCATAAGTCCAGAGGCAACAAATTTGCTAAATTGAGATGCTCAACTTCATATTTTGATACAGAAAGAGAGAAAAATGTCCAGAAAATTAATATATAGTTAACCCACAACATTCAACATTTATGGAGCATAAAGAACTAAAATAAAGGCAAAGTTTGATATTTACCTCTCAAAACGCAAAATGTCTCTCTTTTAAACCACCCAAGGCAAAACCCTGAGAGCAGATACTACCATTTCAATACCCAAAAAATTTAGAACACAACCCATTTAGCTAATATGTACAGAAAATAAGGGACATACATGTTTGAACTTGAACGAATTTGGTGACCAAGAACTCAGCGAACAGTGGGCTCCTAAGTGGGTGACGATGCAATAAGGAGTCGGGCTAGGGAAGGGATACAGTAAGGAGGGCTCGTGGTGACTTGGGCATTTGGTGAGTACCAGACTGAGGGAGTGAGGGTTCGGCACTTCAGCGCTAATCTAACAGTGAGTACAAGAATGAGGGAGCATTGGGTGGCGGCCGACAAGTAGGAGACTGACGGAGGTTTATGCGACGATGGACAAGTAGTCGACTGACTGAGGGTGGGTTAAGGTTTAGGCAGTGACTAGCGAGAGAGTAGAGATGAGGGAGTTGAGGGATTGAGGGAGTCTGGGACTGGGAGTGGTTTTCACTTTCCAGACTTTGATTCACTTAAAATTAAAATAAAAAAATTCCAAAATTCTAAAATTTAAAGGTTTAGCCAGTAAGATTCCGAGAGACTAGTAAGTAGTAACTTGTTTTTGGGTTTTAGTCTTTTCTCTTTTGGGGGGAATTTTACATTTTTCAAACTCAATTAGTTTAGTTTACGTAGGAAAAGAAAAACAACTTAAGAGGGAATTTTAACAAATGAAATCAATTAAAAATGTAAGAGGAAAAAATAAAATAATTGAGTTTTAAGTTTTTAATTTGATAGATATGTAGGAAAAATATGAGAGAAAAAAAATCTTCTGCCACAATAGGAATTAAGAAAACATAAGTATAATTAACAATTTATTAAACTTATTAGGATCTAATAATCTTATTTTACTATTTCATTCACTTAATGACTTAATGCAATGCACACTATGATGATAAATTTATAATATTATTCTGTGACTACTGTTAAAAATTCTGCACTACTAATCTACGATTCTAAATCATCTTCACAACGTGTTTAATTCTACATAATCATATTCAAGAATGTATGTTTGCATATGATATCCTAATAACGTGACTCAGTTGAATTGTGGACAATTAAATTCCAAGTCTCAAGTTTCGACAATGAGCATACACAATCATATATTGCCGTTGCTTTTGAGTTGTGACTCATTGAGCAAATGCAGATCAAATTGTTAATCTCACAAAGACAAATCTTTAAATTCTGATGTATGATCACTTAACGAGCTATCAAAAAACATTGATTCTATTATTGAAAATGTCGACTTGAACCAACCTGTTTTTCTTTATCAACTTCAAATATAACAAACATGAAGTTATGAACTAACACCGGGGTCTAAATAAAAAGTTCATTATTTTCTATCTTTCTTTTCATTTTTCAAAGTATATTTTGGTATTAGGCCTCACAAATGAGACCATTGACAATTGATTTGTGTTAGGTTGGTTTACTTATTTTGTCATGGCATGAACTCAATTGAGATACTTGAAACTTGGCTTAACGACACATAATCCTTTGGATAATTGCATGGGGCATCTGATATAGCGTTAGGGATGGGTTATATACTTGTATTTGCAATTTACTACCTTTCTTAGTAAATTTACAATTAACCCCATATAATTTTCCATTAATTACACACACACACACACACATACACACACACACACACATACACACACAAAAATACAAAACAAGTAAAAAGAAGTGTTTTAAATATAAAACAGAGATGTATAATCAATTAATCATTAAAGTATGTATTAGAAAAAGAATATAGAATAAAAGAGTTCATCCAATTGAACGGTTTTTATCTTTTAAATACAATTTAAGAGTAAAGAACTAAAGAAGACTACACTGAAAACATACAATGATTCAACATTAACCCGACTTGATTTATACCCGATCCAATTTACACCTGACCCGATATTGACCCAAATATTGAACCGAATCCCACCCGGCCCAAATTGCACTCGACTCGTACCTGATCTGAACTGGGCTACTGTAGACAACTCGAACCAGACTCGACCTGAATTCCACCTAAACTGAACCCATACCGACTTGAACATGGTACCCGTAAGTGACCCGAACCTGAGCTTCACCCGAGCGCGACCCGAAGGTTGATAGTGAGCCAAACCCAAACTTCGCCCGAACTTCACCGGAACCTGACTCGAACATAGTTGATCCAAAAGTGACCCGAATTGAATTAAGACCCGACCTGTACCTGAGTCGAATGACCCATTTGTCAGGTCTACCAGCACATCATTCATGTCCATCATCCATATCAACGGTCAAGAAGAGGACAGGGGCAAGTGTAAATGGAGGCAGCGACAGAAGCTGGGGAGAATCTGGGTTTAATTTTAGGGCTTTAAGTAGTGTAATTTCAATATTTAGTTTCGATTTCAGTAATTTAAGGTGAGTTTGACTCCCTTGTTTAGTTTTCAATGACCAGATCTGTTCTTCAAGTTTCATAGAGTTGATGTTTGATTTCATCAATTTGGAGTGTAATTCATGGTCTAGAATACGCTAGAGTACTAATTTTGGGCATTTGGGTTCGATTAGTTACGAATTTCCCTCCCTTGTTTCTGTTCTGTTTTCGCATTCTGTTCGAGTTTGAATATGAGCTTTGAAGCTCGATGGGAATTTAAATGTGGCCAGATTATGATGCTTGATTCCTGTGATTTTGCTGCTTGAATCTATTTTAGGCATAGAAGAAACTCCATTGATGGAGCTTTGAGGTTGTTGCTTCTGTTTTCTACTTCTCCTCTGTCCATTCAAACACAGTTGCTCACTTACTCACATTCGGACACTGATTGTTTGGATTCTACTGAATTGAGTTCATAAGTACTGTTTATGGTGGTCATGGTTTCTGATTTCCCTTCTTTCCTCCCCTGTTGCTTTGTTTTCTATTTTTCTATTAGTTTGGTTCATTCGATTATGTTCTGATTTTAGTTGAGTTAATTAGAATTACAAATTCTGGATTTGAAAACTGGCAAGCTTTAATTCAATTCTGCTGGAGTTTGAGGTTATTCCATTGATTATGTTCTGGCTTTGCTTCGTGACCTTTAGTTTGAGGTGTACATAGATCATCAAGCCTTGATTTGATGTTATTTTAGTTCTATTTAATTAGATTTTATGATGTCTCATTTTGGTAGGTAGGCATATGATTGGCAGGAAGACCAGAAATGTTTCCTTTCAATTAATGTTCAACTTAATTGTTTACTATGCTTCATTTCAATGTCATGAATCGTAGTTGCCTAATTATAGTTTAGTTTAGTAAATTTCATTTGTTACTTGTTGAAAAAGTTTCATTGATTTAGTTACATGATAGTATAAGTTGCATTGGTGACCTTGATTTCAGCCTTATCCCTAAGGAGACGACCCTCAAGTACCACGGCAAAAGTCGTACGCTTGCGGCTCTTTATTTCACACTTAAAAATATCGTAAAAATTTTTTGGGCCGTTGACGATGGCACGAGATTTGGTTGCATTTTCTTTTACTTAGTTGCTTTCTTATTAGTTGCATAGATCTTGTTATACTTTGCTTATTCGGTTATTAGTGGTGGCTTAATTTAGTTCATTTCTTTAAAAAAATCCAAAAAAAAGAAAAGTTAAAAATTGAAAAAAAATGAAAAAAACTTTGAAAACCCATAAACATTGAAAAACTTGAAAAATTTTAAATACAAAACTGCAATTTTCTATTTCCCTCAATTTAAGCATGAAATATTTTGGCCATACTTGAGTAGATTGAGTGACTTTTATGCTCAATTTGTTCATTATTACATTGAGAAATGGAGAATTTGCCAAGTGATCTTGGAGCGTCTTAATGATAAATATTGGGGCCATGTTAAGACTATGTATCCCAGGGCTTTGGTATATTTGTTCAGTAAGACTCTTGATGAAATTTAGGATTTTTTTAAATATTTGGCTCATGACACTTGGGAGTATGACAATGCTAGAGCAACCTTTAGTCACCCAATTCCCGACCTTCATATAATGCATCCTACACCTTTAGATTAGAGTCAGTTTGGTGGTACATCTTATGAGCACTCTCATACTCCATGTGTTCCTATTGCATGTGATTATTCTTATTCTTCTTACCATAATGCCAAGTCCTGTCCTCATGTTACATCTATAGACTCTATGATTGATGAAATTAAACAAGAAGTGAAAAACTATAAGAAGTTTATGGAGAACATGACAAAAACATTCATTGACCAATTCTCAGAGTTGGTTAAGGGTCATGTAGAGAGCACAATGCCTGTTTCGCATGATACCGACCTTAGGGTAGTACCTACCACTCTCAGGGTTGTTTGTTGGGTGATTTTGAGTCTCTTACGCTTTAAGCTCTAAAAGTTGAGTTGATACTCCGTTATGTGACTTTGAGGTTAAGAATGACATATTTTCACCTTCTTTTGCATATGCATCTCCCCTTGAGACTAGCATTTCTTTGGACACCTCTGAGGATGTCTCGATTATCCCCAACCCCTCTCTTCCCTTCGCTCCATTAGGAGAGCTTGACGTGAGAGATGGATTTGTGACTAATGCTTGTTCTGATAGTCAGTGTGGCATATTATTTGAGTCAGAGGATACCTTTTTCTGGGGAGCATTCTCGTGATGATCCTTCTGATGTAGAGTTTAGTGAGGTTACACCTCCTGATGAGCTTAGGGATGCCACTTCTATGGAGATTTCCCCTGACTTAGATCCCACCTTTCCCATTTCACCCCTTTCTTCTCCCCTTCCCCTTTTTCTTCCTTCTTTAGACCCTCCCAAGTCTGCATTTGTAGAGTTTGAGACTTTTGTGCTTAACACTCCTTGTTTAGATCAGACTCTTGATGATAGTGACATAGAGAGACTCGAGGATCACTTTAAGGTGAAGGACTTGACTTTGGACCATCCTATGAGCTTTGATTTTCATATCTCATTTAATTGGCCTTGTCGTAATCCTCTCTCCTTCCCCTTTAGGGATGTTGGACTTCAATTCAGTCATTCAGACCACTCTCATTGGCTTTTGCATTCATATAATCACATCATTGTTAGGCCATTGACTTGTGCGTCTGATTTTGCATGTACATATCTCTCGTTTGATTAGGCTGAGAGCTTTGATAAGCTCAAGAGAGTCTTGAGTTGCATTCCATTTATGCACTTTATCTAGGTTGCACCTCCAGTTTCTGACAATTTTTATTTCTATGAGGATTCTGCCCGAATGTTTGATAAGTTGCTTTGAGCTTTTAGTCAGTTTTGATGAGTAGTAGCTTGTGAGTTATGATGGAGTGGTTGATTCTTCATGGTCCTCCTCGACATCATATGAGTGAGGCATTATTTTGGGTATAATCAGTATCCAAGCTGGTATGATCGTTCCACCCCTTCCTTATTCTTCTTTTTCATTTCTTTTCTTTCTTTTTGTGCATAGTTGTGGATATTTAGGATTGTAATTGTGTGTGTGATCAATCTTGAGGAGATATTTGGGATTTATTGAGCCAAGTTGGCTATGATCACCCTTGGTTATGTTATTGTGTATTTTGTTTTATGAATACTTGTTAGTTGTGAATATGTAGGATTATGAATATTTGTGAATATCTAAGATTGTTTTTTTAAATATATTTAGTTGAGTGTTTTGTTTCCTTGGTTTTATGAGTTTTGGTTTTTCTTTGGTTTGTTTTTGTTTAATTTTTTTTTTTTGGGTGTTTTAGTGGTTTTGGTTTTCTTTTCTTTTGAGTCTTGTTTTGTTTCAGTTTTATTTTTCTTTTTTCTTTTATTTGGTGGTTCTTTGTTTATGTTGGGTATTTTTTGTTTTTTTTAGTATGTTTTAGCTGTGTTTCATGTATTGGTGGTATTCTTTTTGTTTGTTTTGTATTTAGTAGGTCCTTGGTTTTGTTTTGTTTTTATTTTAGTATTTTTTGTGTTTTGGTTTTGTTTTGTTTCATTTTAGAATTGGTTTTTGTTTTAATTTCTTTTGTGATTTTGATTTTGATTCTAGATATTTTGTTTTTGGTTTTGTTTTTGATTTTTGGTGGTGTCCAATTTGTACAAACTTGTGCATTTATGTTGGTTTTGCAGTTATATAGCTTATGTGTTGCCTTTTGGTGCCTTAGTTCCCACAATGAGGATATTATTGAGTTTTAGAGTGGGGGTGAGGTGCCCATTTATACATATTTTTCAAAAATTTTCAAAAATCTAAAAAGTTTTTTCTTTTTCTTTGGGGATTAGTGTTTTTTCTTTGGTAATTGTGATCCCATGTGTAACACCCCCACTACCTACCAGGGATGTCACACCACCAGGATCCCCCGAGGAGACCCTTAAGGCTCTTCTTCTTTTAATTTTCTTCTTAATTTTTACCCAACTTTAGCTTAGGTTAGAAAAACCTGGGACGAATCCGGCAGAGTTCCGTCTGTAATATCAACATTTCCATAATTTACATTATAATTTGTAGGGTACCTGTATCATTACAACTAAAATTCAAAAAGGAAATAGGAGTTTCCAGCGAGTCACACACTCGCGGTTGAGGCTTATGCCTTTACAACAGTCATACAGTTAGTTACATGGTTCGCAGATAGTCCAGAGCCAACTACATGTTTACTCTTTACATTACATCTAACAAAGAAGGACATGGCAGCTTCAGCAAGCAGCAGCAACATAAGAACACTTTCTGGAAGACTGGATGTCCGTAAGCAAGCAGCACGCATAATCTTTCATTCATTACCTGGGAAGGGGAAAAGGGGAAGGAAATGGAGTGAGTCACTACGTGCTCAATGAGTGCCCCCTCCACTTCCTAAAGTAAACCTTTTCCAAGTTCTATGACCTTTAGTGTGCATTTGTTAATGTGCACGTGGTATTCAAGTTACGTTGAGCTATGCGATACACATTAGGGGCACTTGACCATATTATTAACATAAAGTGTTCTTCATGCGAGGAACGTTGGCATGTTAAGGATGGGCATCATAGGACGTGATTGTGAGATGTATTAATACTCATTCGTCCAACATGCACTTTCTAAGTATAGTTACTTAACGCAACATAATGACTTGATGCAAACGTAACTATCTGGAGTAAACATGAGAACTTGACCATACACTACTTGAGATCATATGAAACAAAGCATTTTCATTCATATTAGTCGTATTACGACTGCTCATCTTTCTTTCAATCAACTATTAGTCGACCTTCAACCTTTCTTTTCATAAAGCATTTAAGACGGCAATTGCCAACTACATTTTTCATTCATAAGGAAAATACTTGTGGCCTAAGATCATTACAGGGTGCTGATTGGGTGAGAACTATCCTCGATCCCATAGTGAGACCTAACGCTCATGCTTAAGCTCTTACTCCCGGGATGGCTACATATAACATATCGGACCATTACATTAACCCTCGTCAGGGCCTCTAGGGTTTATCCGGACTTATCCCCTAGGAAAACATTACATTATATCATATTGTCCGCAGCACATTATCTTAGCCACTCAAAGCGTATCGGCCATAACGGCTAGTAGTTTTCCGTTTCAAACAATGAAATCATTCAACGTATAATTCCCATCTCCCTTTTGTTAAAACGTTTTAGGGGTTCCTCCCAAATACTATTTGAATAGCTAAAATAGGCCATAGCTCGTTACTAGACATGGCTATTGTTCATTTAAAACACATGAAAAGTCATTAGTCAAAACATCCCCCTTCCATACACATGTTACATTTTAAATATGCAAGGAAAGGGAAACACACACATCACATTTAAACACTTCGTAATCATTTCAACACAATGAGCCACACATGGCCTCGCAATCCACACGATTGCGGTAATTTCATAACCCGAACTCCCTCCTCACAAGCACCGTACCACAAGACCTCGATCGCTCATAATTCTTTCCTCAAACCATCCAACTACCAACTCGATTCATCGATTTATTAATCACATCATCTTATCATATTAGCTTATGAAAAAGAGAGGGGAGTTTAGGCCCTTACCTGAGCAACCAGCATCATTCAGCGGAGCGTTACAACAAACGTGCAAATAGCCACATTTATTCGTAATTCAACGATACTTTATTCAGTAAATCAAATATAATTCCATGCTAAACACAACAATGCATTTCGAAGTAATTTCCCTAGCACGAATGTACTAAAAGGGTTCAAATTTATTTCGTTACACACATAAAACATTAGCTAGTCCAATTCGAATGGAAGCTAAACACGTTACGTTAATCCATTAACTTCGAATTTTAATTAACTTCGATTTTAAAAACTATAACTCATTAACTTGAATCGAAGCTAAATACGTTAAATTAACTTCGATTTTAATTCCGTTTTAAACTATAACTCATTAACTTGAATCGAAGCTAAATACGTTAAATTAACTTCGATTTTAATTCCGTTTTAAACTATAACTCATTAACTTGAATCGAAGCTAAATACGTTAAATTAACTTCGATTTTAATTCCGTTTTAAACTATAACTCATTAATTAGGCATAATTCATTTTAAAGTCATTTTTCAAGCGCGATTTAACACGTATCGATTTGAAGAGTCATTCATTGCCTCGGAATTACATTTCAAGCCTATTTAAGTCGTTTTAGCATAACATGATTCGAGTTATTATCAGGCAGCGAGTTTGCACATGCATCAATTCAGGTATTATTGAAAGTACGGTTACAGCCTATAACAATTCCTGTGCATTTCTAAGCTGAAAATTTACTGTTTCAAAACATGCATACTGACGGCAGTGAGCAAGGTATGTTTGTGCGGTTTGGGCGTGCATAAATAGGCTTGAAATTACCAGGCATCACATTTTCAATCAATCTCTGACATTTCTAACTACTTGAGCTAACCTTAATCTGACATGCAACATCATTCTACTGAATTCATACTTAAAATAACAGCAACAGCTTAGGAGAGGATGTTCACTCACCTGAAAGTGCTTAATTACCCACTCACTTGGCAGTAATTCACGCCCAAACCCTTTTGAATTCGTTCTTGGTTCAGCTACACCCAGAACCGAAACCCTAGCTTTGATTTGGTCGCGATTTGGGGTTGTCTGGGGTCGAATTCGACCCCCAGATTTATAGAGGAGGTGGAGTGGGCAGTGGCTCGCCGGAATCCGGCACGTGGGCGGTGGTTTTTAGGTGTTAGACGCGTGGTTGGAGAGCTGACTCGTTCGTGTGACGTGGGGAAGGAAAACAGGCAGTGGTTGGGTGGCTGGCAACGCGTGGGTGAGGCCAGACAGCTCCTCCTCTCGCCGGCGACACGTGACGGCCGGCGGTGACGCCAGGCGGCGACCGGTGGCCCGCGAGAGAGAGAGAGAGAGCGTAGCAGAGAGAGAGAGCGAGGTGCGAGAGGAGGGGGGGTCGGGTTCTGCCCGACTTCGGTCCCCCTTCCCCCTTTTCAAACTTTTTTTTTTTTTTTGGGGTTAAACTAACAACATACAGCTAAATTTTGATCCGTACTCGCTAATAGTTAGGTTAAACCCAAATTGAACGACCTACCATGTACATTTTGGTTTAAACTTTGGGAATCTGTCAAGTAAAACGAAAAGCGATTTTAAAAACTGGGTTTAGCATAGATTCAAATGTTTTATAAATAAGTAGCGTCAATGATAATATTAGTCAAATAATCGCCCCTTTTATTGAAACTAGTCGCTAAAAACTCACACGGTCGATTTAATACTTTCGTCGGATAACAAATTAAAAGCAACTGGTAAAATCAACAACTAAACAGTTAGTCGGTGATAGCACGAAAGCATGGCCCTTACACTCTCCCCCCCTTAAAAGAATTTCGTCCTCGAAATTTGCTCACCTGGTGAAAATAATGCGGGATATTTCTCACGCATTTCGCTTTCCAACTCCCAAGTTGCTTCTGCCACCTTGTGATGTTTCCATAACACCTTAACGTAGGGAATGCTCCTATTTCTGAGCTTCCTTTCCGTCTTCTCCAAAATCCGGATGGGTTCTTCTACATAGGTAAGATTTTCCTTAACTTGTAGGGGTTCATATCGGATGACATGATTTGGATCCGGAACATATTTCCTGAGACTGGATACATGGAATACATCGTGGATGCCTTGCAATGAGGGTGGTAAGGCCAATTGGTATGCAACCGATCCTACTTTCTGCAAGACTTCAAACGGTCCAATGAACCGTGGGCTTAGTTTCCCCTTTTGTCCAAATCTTATGCTCCCCTTAAGTGGGGACACTTTCAGAAATACATGGTCTCCAATCTCAAACTCCAGTGGCCTTCTCCTATTATCCGCGTAGCTCTTTTGTCTACTTTGCGCAACTTGCAATCTCTGGCGGATGGCCTTGATTATTCCGATCGTTCGATCGATTAAGTCAACCTTGGATGGTTCCCTTTCTCCTATTTCATTCCAACAAACTGGAGTTTTGCAACGTCTACCGTATAGCGCCTCGAAAGGAGCCATGCCTATACTGGCGTGGTGACTATTATTGTACGCAAATTCAACCAGAGGCAAGTTATGATCCCAAGTTCCAGCAGAATCGAGGGCACAGGCTCTCAACATATCCTCCAGAGTTTGAATAGTTCTTTCGGATTGACCGTCCGTCTGAGGATGGAAGGCCGTACTTAATCGTAATTTTGTACCCATTGCTCTTTGAAACCCATGCCAGAAGCGAGATGCAAACTTGGTATCGCGATCTGACACAATACTGAGTGGCACACCATGCAGTCTAACTATCTCCTTAATGTATAGGTTAGCTAGTTGCTCAGAGGTGAAAGTGGCCTTGATGGGCAAGAAGTGTGCAGCCTTGGTCAATCTGTCAACTATAACCCACACACCGTCGTGTTGTTTGATGGTTTTTGGCATTCCAATCATGAAATCCATGGTGATGTGTTCCCATTTCCACTCAGGAATTGGCAAGGGTTGCAGTAAACCTCCAGGTTTCTGATGCTCGGTTTTCACCCGTTGGCACGTAAGGCATCGAGCCACGTACTCTGCGATATCCCTTTTCATGCCATTCCACCAGTAATGGGTCTTCAAATCATGGTACATCTTCGTACTCCCAGGGTGTACAACAAGTGTGGAATTGTGCGCCTCCTTTAATAATTCCTCCTTGAGAGCTGTTATGTTCGGTACACACAGTCTATTCCCATACCAAAGTACCTCATTTCGGATGGAGAATTCCTTGTTCTTTCCCTCTTCCATGCCTTTCTTTGTCCTCATAAGTTCAGGGTCATCCTTCTGCTGTTGTTTGATCGTTTCGATCAATGGCGAAGAGACTTAGAGCGCTGTCAAGTAGCCTTGATTTCCTCGCAGTACTACCTCTATTTGTAGCACGTCGAGCTCCCTTAGGAGTCTCTTTTCTTGTGTAAGTAGACAGGCTACAGACCCCATGGATTTTCTACTCAGTGCGTCAGCCACCACGTTTGCTCTTCCAGGATGATATTTGATCTCCATATCATAATCCTTAAGGAGTTCTAGCCATCTTCTTTGTCTCATGTTTAACTCTTTTTGAGTAAAGATGTATTTCAAGCTCTTGTGGTCAGTGTATACTTCACACCTTACTCCATAGAGGTAATGTCTCCAGATTTTCAAGGCAAATACCACCGCGGCCAATTCTAGGTCATGTGTTGGATAATTCTCTTCGTAGGGCTTCAATTGGCGAGAGGCATAAGCAATAACTCTATCTTTCTGCATTAATACACAACCCAGTCCCTTCTTGGACGCATCACTGTAGATTACAAATCCTTCATTGCCTTCAGGTATCGCCAATATTGGTGCAGATACCAAACGTTTCTTTAGCTCCTGAAAGCTATCTTCACACTCTGGGGTCCATTCAAATTTAGTGGCCTTCCGAAGTAGTTTGGTAATAGGTAAGGCTAGTTTTGAAAATCCTTCTACAAACCTTCGATAGTAGCCAGCTATACCTAAAAAGCTTCGCACTTCGGAGACGTTTGTTGGTCTTGGCCAGTTTATAATGGCCTCCACCTTTGCCGGATCCACCGAGATGCCATCTTTGGTCACTATGTGTCCCAGAAATTGCACCCTTTCTAACCAGAACTCACACTTTTTAAGTTTGGCATATAATTTGTGCTCCTCTAGGGTTTTCAGCACCATTCGCAAGTGGTTTGCATGCTCTTCCTTGGTCTTGGAGTAAACCAGGATATCATCGATGAACACCACTACAAATTTATCTAGGAAGGGCCTAAGGACTCTGTTCATCAAGTCCATAAAGAAGGCAGGAGCGTTCGTCAGTCCGAACGGTAACACCAAGAACTCGTAGTGGCCATATCGAGTGCGAAAAGCAGTTTTAGGCACGTCCCCCTTCTTGATCTTCAATTGATGGTACCCCGATCTCAAATCAATCTTCGAGAACACCGAAGCACCAGCCAATTGATCAAACAGGTCATCATTTCGAGGGAGTGGGTATTTATTCTTAACCGTTACCTTGTTTAGTTCTCGATAGTCAATACATAACCTAAAACTCCCATCTTTCTTCTTCACAAATAGTACTGGTGCTCCCCAGGGTGAAACACTAGGCTGAATTAACCCCTTATCTAGTAGCTCTTGCAACTGAGTTTTCAACTCCGCCAATTCCGCAGGTGCCATTCGATAAGGTGCCTTGGATATTGGAGCGGTTCCAGGCACTAGTTCAATGGTGAATTCGATTTCTCTGTCGGGTGGTAGCCCCGGTACCTCTCGAAACACCTGTGGAAATTCCCTCGCTACCGGAATCTCACTCAAGTCCGGCTCCTTTAGTTCTGCGACCTCAATTGCACACCAATAGCCCTGACATCCTTTCTTCAACATTTTGAGTGCTTGCATAGCAGATACCGTTGGAATGGTTACTTGGTGGCCACTTCCCTTAAAGGTTACTCTTTCTCCATTGGAGGCCGTGAAGGTAACCAGCTTTCTCTCGCAGTCAATAGTAACTTTATGTCTCATTAACCAGTCCATCCCTAGAATAACATCCCAACCTTGTATATCCAACTGTATTAGGTCTACAGGGAGAGTTCTCCCTTCCAATTGAATAGCACAGTCCTTAAAGACAAGGTCGGTATAGTAAGCAGACCCTAAGGGGGTAGTCACACATAATTGTACATCCATTTCACTGGGCTTGCTAGCGAGTTTCCTTGCAAAGGTAGGATTTACAAAAGAATGTGTGGCACCTGAATCAAATAAAACATAAGCATAAAGATGTTTAATAAAAAGGGTACCTGATACGGTGGCAGTGAGGTCCTCCGCCTCACCTCGTTCCAAGCTAAACACCCGGCCACCTGCTTGCGGCCTTTTTCCACCTCGTTTGCCTTCTGAAGTTGCATTCACAGGAGGTCGGCCTCTTTGTGGAATTGGATTCGCCCCCGTGCCTGAACCTTGTGTACTATTCTGCCGATTCCACGCCTTTTTGGGGCAATTTGCAATTTTGTGGTCCGTAGATCCACACCCATAGCATTCTTGTGTGCCATATCGGCACCGACCAGAGTGCATACGCCCGCATTGGTTGCAGGGTTCCAGCACCTGCCTTGGTACAACTTGTTTTCCTTTTCCCCAGTTGTCGAAATTGCCGATCTTATTGCTTCCCTGGGTACTAGACCCTCCTTGATTAAACTTCCTTTTTGCTGGGCCAATCTGACGACTTTCCTCTTCGGTTTCAGCTATGACTCGGGCTCTTTTCACCGCCCTCTGGTACATCTCCTGGAAGCTGGTGAAAACATGCCCAGCTATCATCCGCTTAATGGGTCCTTTAAGACCTTGCTCGAAGTGGTCCATCTTCATTTCTTCAGTTGCGACTTGATTAGGCGCAAAGCGACTAAGCTCGTTAAACTTCGCCGCGTATTCTACCACACTCATTTGGCCTTGTTTCAACCGTAGAAATTCTTGTTCCTTTGCCCTCTTTACATCTCGTGGGTAATACTGAGCATCCATCACAGTTTTTAGTTGTTCCCAAGTTAGAGCTGGTTCACCCGCTCGAGGTTTGACAGTGCCCCACCAGAATTCTGCTTCCTTTTCGAACTGATGGGTCGCCAGACGTACTTTAAAATTTTCGGGGCAGTCCATTACTTCAAACAAATTCTCCATCCTTCTTAGCCATTCCTCATAGGCAAGAGGATCTGTTCCACCACTAAACCTTGGTGGTCTCAACTTATTAAACTGATAAATCATCTCCAAGGCGGTTGGTGCCGCCATCTGTTCCCTTCGTGGAGGCATTGGCTACACAGTCGTTTATGCAAAGTTGTTTAGTTTTTATTCATAAAAATAGATTGTCAAAAGCATTTATAAACATAGTACAACATTAAACAGAATGTACAGAGCTTTAAGTATTCGTGCGATCCTATTTTGGTCGCACGAATCACTTCTCAAAAAAAATGCGCTTTCACGAATCACGAAATATCGGGTATCACCCATGTTTATTCATTTTCAAACGCACATTAACCAAGTTTTATTTAAATACAATGCACACATTGGCGACTCCAGGCTACACATAGCCCCTATTACCACCCTAATTACCACCTGAGGAACCCTCTTCAGGGGGATCATCTACGTTGGATCATTCGAGCCCTCAGACTCAACTGGGGCTAGTAGGTCCCATAACACAAATGGTGGGGAGTACTCCACATCAGGTGCTCCATCCACCAGTTCTCTCATTCTGAGCATCGTGGCTTGCCAGCCCCGGGGGTATTGTGCACCAAAGGAATCTATCCAACGTGCCCATAGAGTGGCTACTCGCTTGTATCGTCTTGCCTGAGGGTTTTCTGCGAACAGAAGTCTCATTTGACGATGTTCAATCTGATTTCTCTCTACTATTGTGATTGGTAGTTGTTGGGTAGCAGCAGGAGCAATTAGAGCCGTATTGATCATTTGCATGGCAACATCGCTCCTTCCCAAGGGGGTACTTCCTAAGGAATCCACCCGTCCTTCTGCTAACATCAGGAAATCCACTAATCCCCGGAAAGTAAACGGAGTATAAGCTCCCCTGCGTACATGAAATAGACGGAGGATTGAGGTGACCTCGCCCCATCTTCCCGTGCACGGCATCGTTCGGATGAACTTGTAAGTCCAGTGGTTTTGGGTGACCCGTAAGGGTCCCCTCTGGTTACTCCTAATCACTGCTTCCCAAAAGAAAACCGCATTCCACGCGGCCAGCCAGAATGGGAGGTACTCGAAATCATCAATGCTAAACACCATCCTACACCACCACACGAGATTAGACATGAACTAAGAAGCACGCATTTGAATGGGAGTCCTAAACCATGTTCTAGTTTGTGTCCTCAAGTAAGCACGTAGTAGGCTCAAGTAAACACTTTAAGGCACATAATTTCACAAATTGACACTCCTAAGGTCACATCTATATGCATATGCAACCTATGGCTCTGATACCACCCAATGTAACACCCCCACTACCTACCAGGGATGTCACACCGCCAGGATCCCCCGAGGAGACCCTTAAGGCTCTTCTTCTTTTAATTTTCTTCCTAATTTTTACCCAACTTTAGCTTAGGTTAGAAAAACCTGGGACGAATCCGGCAGAGTTCCGTCTGTAATATCAACATTTCCATAATTTACATTATAATTTGTAGGGTACCTGTATCATTACAACTAAAATTCAAAAAGGAAATAGGAGTTTCCAGCGAGTCACACACTCGCGGTTGAGGCTTATGCCTTTACAACAGTCATACAGTTAGTTACATGGTTCGCAGATAGTCCAGAGCCAACTACATGTTTACTCTTTACATTACATCTAACAAAGAAGGACATGGCAGCTTCAGCAAGCAGCAGCAACATAAGAACACTTTCTGGAAGACTGGATGTCCGTAAGCAAGCAGCACGCATAATCTTTCATTCATTACCTGGGAAGGGGAAAAGGGGAAGGAAATGGAGTGAGTCACTACGTGCTCAATGAGTGCCCCCTCCACTTCCTAAAGTAAACCTTTTCCAAGTTCTATGACCTTTAGTGTGCATTTGTTAATGTGCACGTGGTATTCAAGTTACGTTGAGCTATGCGATACACATTAGGGGCACTTGACCATATTATTAACATAAAGTGTTCTTCATGCGAGGAACGTTGGCATGTTAAGGATGGGCATCATAGGACGTGATTGTGAGATGTATTAATACTCATTCGTCCAACATGCACTTTCTAAGTATAGTTACTTAACGCAACATAATGACTTGATGCAAACGTAACTATCTGGAGTAAACATGAGAACTTGACCATACACTACTTGAGATCATATGAAACAAAGCATTTTCATTCATATTAGTCGTATTACGACTGCTCATCTTTCTTTCAATCAACTATTAGTCGACCTTCAACCTTTCTTTTCATAAAGCATTTAAGACGGCAATTGCCAACTACATTTTTCATTCATAAGGAAAATACTTGTGGCCTAAGATCATTACAGGGTGCTGATTGGGTGAGAACTATCCTCGATCCCATAGTGAGACCTAACGCTCATGCTTAAGCTCTTACTCCCGGGATGGCTACATATAACATATCGGACCATTACATTAACCCTCGTCAGGGCCTCTAGGGTTTATCCGGACTTATCCCCTAGGAAAACATTACATTATATCATATTGTCCGCAGCACATTATCTTAGCCACTCAAAGCGTATCGGCCATAACGGCTAGTAGTTTTCCGTTTCAAACAATGAAATCATTCAACGTATAATTCCCATCTCCCTTTTGTTAAAACGTTTTAGGGGTTCCTCCCAAATACTATTTGAATAGCTAAAATAGGCCATAGCTCGTTACTAGACATGGCTATTGTTCATTTAAAACACATGAAAAGTCATTAGTCAAAACATCCCCCTTCCATACACATGTTACATTTTAAATATGCAAGGAAAGGGAAACACACACATCACATTTAAACACTTCGTAATCATTTCAACACAATGAGCCACACATGGCCTCGCAATCCACACGATTGCGGTAATTTCATAACCCGAACTCCCTCCTCACAAGCACCGTACCACAAGACCTCGATCGCTCATAATTCTTTCCTCAAACCATCCAACTACCAACTCGATTCATCGATTTATTAATCACATCATCTTATCATATTAGCTTATGAAAAAGAGAGGGGAGTTTAGGCCCTTACCTGAGCAACCAGCATCATTCAGCGGAGCGTTACAACAAACGTGCAAATAGCCACATTTATTCGTAATTCAACGATACTTTATTCAGTAAATCAAATATAATTCCATGCTAAACACAACAATGCATTTCGAAGTAATTTCCCTAGCACGAATGTACTAAAAGGGTTCAAATTTATTTCGTTACACACATAAAACATTAGCTAGTCCAATTCGAATGGAAGCTAAACACGTTAGACTAACTTCGTTTTTAATCCATTTTCATAAATTAGCTACATAACTTGAATCGATGCTAAATACGTTAAATTAACTTCGATTTTAATTCCGTTTTAGACTATAACTCATTAACTTGAATCGAAGCTAAATACGTTAAATTAACTTCGATTTTAATTTCGTTTTAAACTATAACTCATTAACTTGAATCGAAGCTAAATACGTTAAATTAACTTCGATTTTAATTCCGTTTTAAACTATAACTCATTAATTAGGCATAATTCATTTTAAAGTCATTTTTCAAGCGCGATTTAACACGTATCGATTTGAAGAGTCATTCATTGCCTCGGAATTACATTTCAAGCCTATTTAAGTCGTTTTAGCATAACATGATTCGAGTTATTATCAGGCAGCGAGTTTGCACATGCATCAATTCAGGTATTATTGAAAGTACGGTTACAGCCTATAACAATTCCTGTGCATTTCTAAGCTGAAAATTTACTGTTTCAAAACATGCATACTGGCGGCAGTGAGCAAGGTATGTTTGTGCGGTTTGGGCGTGCATAAATTGGCTTGAAATTACCAGGCATCACATTTTCAATCAATCTCTGACAATTCTAACTACTTGAGCTAACCTTAATCTGACATGCAACATCATTCTACTGAATTCATACTTAAAATAACAGCAACAGCTTAGGAGAGGATGTTCACTCACCTGACAGTGCTTAATTACCCACTCACTTGGCAGTAATTCACGCCCAAACCCTTTTGAATTCGTTGTTGGTTCAGCTACACCCAGAACCGAAACCCTAGCTTTGATTTGGTCGTGATTTGGGGTTGTCTGGGGTCGAATTCGACCCCCATATTTATAGAGGAGGTGGAGTGGGCAGTGGCTCGCCGGAATCCGGCACGTGGGCGGTGGTTTTTAGGTGTTAGACGCGTGGTTGGAGAGCTGACTCGTTCGTGTGACATGGGGAAGGAAAACAGGCAGTGGTTGGGTGGCTGGCGACGCGTGGGTGAGGCCAGACAGCTCCTCCTCTCGCCGGCGACACGTGACGGCCGGCGGTGACGCCAGGCGGCGACCGGTGGCCCGCGAGAGAGAGAGAGAGAGCGTAGCAGAGAGAGAGAGAGCGAGGTGCGAGAGGAGGGGGGTCGGGTTCTGCCCGACTTCGGTCCCCCTTCCCCCTTTTCAAACTTTTTTTTTTTTTTTTGGGTTAAACTAACAACATACAGCTAAATTTTGATCCGTACTCGCTAATAGTTAGGTTAAACCCAAATTGAACGACCTACCATGTACATTTTGGTTTAAACTTTGGGAATCTGTCAAGTAAAACGAAAAGCGATTTTAAAAACTGGGTTTAGCATAGATTCAAATGTTTTATAAATAAGTAGCGTCAATGATAATATTAGTCAAATAATCGCCCCTTTTATTGAAACTAGTCGCTAAAAACTCACACGGTCGATTTAATACTTTCGTCGGATAACAAATTAAAAGCAACTGGTAAAATCAACAACTAAACAGTTAGTCGGTGATAGCACGAAAGCATGGCCCTTACACCATGTTGTTAGGTCATTGAGTTATATGTAAATAGAATTTGCATGATAAGATGTCTAGTGAGAATGTAGATTCGATTTTTCTCAATACCCCTGTCTCATATGTGTGATTTTATACCTACCTTGCTGACTTTTTCATTAATTCTTCAGGTCTTGTTGTTAAGTTGACATGTGAACTTTTTGCTTGTCGAAGTTGCCTTTTAAGCTACTAAAAATGCGAAAAAAGAAAGAAAAAGTCTGAATATTGAATAAAACCCGAGCACCAATATCCAACGCTGCTATCTTGGTTTTATATCTTTAATTGGCTTGAATATATGTTATTTTACTTAATTACACATCTATCTGGGTAATGAAATAAGTGATTTATAGAGTCTAATAAATTTGGTTACTAGGGTGATGCAATTGTCCGAGTTATGTAGGTGGTTTCCCCACTACTTGTACATAGGTTTATGTTTTGAAAAAAAAACCAAAAATATTTTCCTTTATTTTTGAAATGATTTTTGTGCGTATTTCACTTGAAAGCTCTCATAAGGCCTCACTCGTCCACTTGGGAACCGAGGAATTTAAGGGGCTTATTGGATACACTAAATGCAATAGTGATTCCTGTGAAAGTGAGTTAGGATTTTATTTTTCTTATTTTCCATTTCTTTTTAGGTAGGTTAGTTTATTTTACTCAAGGACGAGCAAAATCTTGGTGTAGGAGTATTTGTTTGTGCCGAAAATACGATATTTTTACGATATCTTTATATCTAATTTATTCACAAAATAATTATTAGTTCTAGATTTTATTTGATTTTATTTGATTTTGCAGTTGATGGAGAAAAGTCAGAAAAATTGAACAAATTGTTGGTAATGAAGAATTGGGTCATAAAAACCCAAAACGACCCTCAACCCACACATTTCTTTGGCCCATTTTCTAATTTGAACCAAAAAAGAAAAAAATAATAAAACTAAAAGCTACCCAGCCCTCACGTGCTGGACACGACCGCTCGTTCCTCCTCCTATCGCTCACTCTCTCTCTCTTCTCGGCTCACCAGACCCCGACACCCCCTCTTCTCTTTTGGTCACTCTTCTTTGACTCCATGCACCAACAGTAGCACCATCTGCATTATCACCATCCTCACTGCCATGCCGACCATCATCCGTGCACTCAACTCACACCAAATCACATCCACCATGCCAACAACACCAGCTCACCATCGCCCGTGCATCATTCATTTCCATCGTCCACATCAACCTATAGATCAATGGTCAAGAAGAGGAGAAGGGCGAGTATAAATGGAGGCAGTGGTGGAAGCTAGGGAAACTGTAAGTTTAATTTTAGGTTTTAAGTAGTGTAATTTCAGTCTTTAGTTTCAATTTCAGTAATTTAGGGTTAGTTTGATTCCTTATTTAGTTTTCGATTACCAGATCTGTTCTTCAAGTTTCATAGAGTTAATGTTAGATTTCTTCAATTTGGAGTGTAATTCATGGTTTTCAATCTGCTAGAGTACTAATTTTGGGCATTTATGTTCGATTAGATGCAAATTTCGCTGCCTTGTTTTTGTTCTGATTTTGCATTCTGTTCAAGTTCAATTAATGGGCTTTGAAGCTCGGTTGGAATTTAAGTGTGGTAAGATTATGATGCTTGATTCCATTGTTTTTGCTCCTTGAATCTGTTTTGGGCATAGAAGAAACTCCATGATAGAGCTTTGAAGTCGTTGTTTCTGTTTTCCGCCTCTCATCTGTCTGCACAAACATAATTGCCCACTTGCTCACATTTGGACGCTGAATGTCTAGATTCTATAGATTGAATTTATGGGTACTGTTTATGGTGGTCATGGTTTCTGATTTCCCCTCTCTCCTCCCCTGCTGCTTTGTTTTCTGTTTTTATCATAGTTTGGTTGATTTGATTATGTTTTGATTTTAGTTGAGTTAATTAGAATTACAGATTCTGGATTTGCAAAATTGTAAGCTTTGATTCGATTCTGCTGGAGTTTGAGGTGATTCCATTGATTATGTTCTGGTTTGATTCATGACCTTGAGTTTGAGTTGTACATAGACCATGAAGCCTTGATTTGATGTTATTTTAGTTCTATTTAATTAGATTATATGATATCTCGTGTAGGTTATAGTGATTGATTACTCTTGGTAAGTAGGCATATGATTGGCATGAAGACTGGAAATGATTCCTTTACATTTAGGTTCAATGTAATTGTTTACTATGTTTCATTACAATGTCATGAATTGTATTTGCCTAGTTATAGTTTATGTTAGTAAATTTCATTTATACTTATTTGAAGTTCCATTGATTTAGTTACATGATAGTATAGATTACGTTAGTGACCCTGGTTGCAGCCTTGTGCTTAAGGAGACGACTCTTAAGTACTACGATGAGAGTCATACGCTTAGGACTCTTTATTTCACGCTCAAAAATATCGTACAACCCCAAATCAACAACTTGCCGTTGTGCCATACGGCACATGCTGACAATGCCAAGTTCCTGGATTCCGGGACAAGAACAGAACAAAAAAGGGTTTTGGCATAGCTATGCTACTTGGCATGGGCAACTCGTGCCAAATTCCTACATTGTTCTTCTTCGTTGTTTCTCTGGCAGCTTTTGTACTCATTTTTCTAGCCTTGCTTCATGGTTATTACGAGTTAACGTGCCTAACTTTCAGCACATTTGCATCCATTATCCACTATTTGAGCCATTATCTTTATTACCTATAATACTAATAAAACACTAATGACCAACCTAATCTACCAATTACTATGAGCAAAATCTAGGAAGAATAAGCGGTAAAATTCATGCATATAGAGCCTATACTCCTAGACATTTGATCCTTACATAAGTCCATGGTCCATGTATCATACATCCATCCTTAGGTTTAGGATCTATACGTGAGTCTACTTAGATCCATCTGTGTCTCTAATTTAGGCCATTCTAGGAAAATCAAACCATAGTCATGCTTAAATATAATACATGCCCAGAATTCATCTGAGATAGATTTAGACCCAGTTTAGGCCCATAGGTCAGCTATCTAAGCCTAACCTAGAACTAGTCTGGGGTAAGGCCTAATTTCAGCCTAAATCCAGCATCTTAACCCTAATTATCCCCATCCATTCTAGCCTAGCCTAAACCTTCAAGCCCACTAAGCTATTATCTCTTCCTCACTGGACTACAATATATCAACCATTTCCTTTAATCCATAGCCAAGGTTGTTGACCTTTTATTTCCATTATTCACCTTTATAACATTTCGCTCCTCTAAACTGGCACCTTATTGACATATATAGAAGACTAAGAAGATATACGAGTAGATTCCACAAACCAGAAGGTTACTATCCTAAGAAGAAGCCAAGGAAACTCCACCTGTAAGGTCAGAGTTCAAGTCGAAGTCCAACCCTTCACCCATCCCAATGGCAAATAGCAACGAAGAGGCTCAGCTCATGAAGATGATAGAACTCTACGTGCAATCATGTGCGTAGGGGTAAGCTACCTACATCTAAATCTTTCCATACCCTACAAAAGTAGGACCCATATTGGAAGTTGTTGTTGTTTGTTGTTGTGATAAAGATGATGGAAAGAATACAAGCTAGGATGGATGAAAGTGAAAAGAAGATGGAACTCATGGTCACCACGCTTGAAACCCTTATCAAGGACAACATAAAGGAAGATGATGAGAAACCCCAGAATAAAGATAGGGAAGATGAAGCATATGGCAAGAAGAGAGAGGAAGAAGGGGAAGATGATTTCCAATTAGCCGATCCACGACTTGATCACGTATAGCAGTTACTGAAGAAGTCATCAATGTTTAATAATTATTTCGCTAATTACACGGAATTCGCTTCAATCTCAAGAGGGAAGATGCCTTCTAAGTTCACCATAGCAAATATCATTTATGGGATTGAGAACCCTCAATATCTTGTAAGAAATTTTGTTGAGTGTTATGACTTTGAAAGGAATTGGCAAGGATATCTTCAAAATCATTTTTCTTTGGATATTGATAATGATGTAATGAGATGGTATTGATGTTGACCCATGAAAGGTCATGAACTAGGATGATCTTTATAAGGAATTCCAATGTCAGGAGTCATACAATGCTGACCTACCAATTACACTTAGGGACTTAGAACTGATTAAGCATGAGGAAAATAAAGGCTTTTCTAACTTCCTAGCTCAATGGAGTTCAACATTATGGACCAACCTTCAAAAGCTAATCAACTAAGATTTTTTATCAAAAATATACAACCCACATGTAGGTAGCACCTAAGGTTCATACCATTCGAAAACTTCATAACATTAAGGAATGCTGACATGCTTAAGTAAGACGAGCTAGCTAGAGAAATGCCCACAAAAGCTACTAACAATTCGAGGCCCAACCATCAGAATAGGGATAAAAAAGACAATGGTTCCACAAGTAAGGATATGCATGCTATAGACTATTGCACTAAGTACATTTGCATTAGAACCACTTATGCTCAAGCACAGGAGTGCCTTTTTTCTAAAGGCAAGATCGACCTCCTGCCAATTGAACCTGAGATAGAGAACACACAGAAGTCCAAGAATTGAACCATGAGTAAGTATTGCAAATATCATCAAGTGTAAGACCATGATATTGAAGATTGTTGGACCTTCAAGAATCATCTGGAAAGAATGCCCAACTCAGGATAGCTTGCCTTACCTAAGGCTTTTCAACCACTTAGTTTGTATGATATCATCCTAGCCATTTCAGACCACCAAAGATAAGAGTGTGTCCCCTCTATTTACATAACAAATGGATCCAAGTCCAAGGTTTACACCCTTATATGTCCATGGACTATGAGGCAACTATGAAAAAAAGCCTCCACACAAGAGCCCTTGAGTTTTGTTGAATTTAGGAGATACGATATGTCTTAATCCAATGTCATGCTTAGCTTATAGTTATGTGTTGAATCACCCATTTTCTCTTCCATCATAAGTCCAAGTCTAATGTAGTCTTGATTCATTAATCATTCCCTCCGTTTGTTCTTTTGTCTTATATAGAGTACTTCTGTTCAATGATGAATCCAGGTTGAATAAAAAAAAGAAGGAAAAAGGGTTGGCTTAAAAATCTTTTAAGGCGAGCTATGTAAAAGGAGAGGGAGAGATGTAAAATGAAAAAAGAGACTAAGGATTTTAATTCATCATCTAAAAAAAGGAAAGTTTAGCAATTTCTTTGCAATAGATTGTACAACTTTTAGGGAACAACGTAGGATCGGAGGTCTGCTTTGACAACGCGAATTAGTACCTTTGTTAAACTTGATAAGTTACCACTTAGAACCCATTTTAGCCTTTGAAGAGTCTATTTGCTTCATAGCCATATCCGACAAAACTAGAGAGGAAGAGTATGTCATGGATGACATCAAAATCAATAATCAAAATTTAAGACTCTTCGTTTCAACCGTGACTACAAATTCAAGAGTGAATACTCACTCTATATTCATAGCCTTTTTAAATGGGCACTCATCCATGCATGACAGGGAGTTCCATACATTTCCCTAGACAATTAGGGTTTCTACCATGGTAAACATTTTTTCGACACACAAAAAGCATCTTTGTGTTATTCTAGCATATTCTTTGCACCAAACTAGGTGTTATTCTAGCACCACCAAGAAAAGCATCTTCGTCTGTCATGTCTCTACACATTTAGCGGTTCTATCATAACACACAAAAATTGGGGGCTTCTTTAGAATAGGAGCACTTTAATGCAAAATTAAAGGCTACTCCTCCCTTAAAAGGAAAGATTCCCTATCATGAGTAACTTGTACATCGTGACATAACCTACCCCTTATCCTAGGGTATTTTGGTGCTTAACCTACAAAACAACACTGTGCCTAATCTATCAGTCATTTGTACCCTAATCAGGCTTTATCCATTGACCCACAGACTAAGTATAAGACTTTCACCTACATGCATGTGAAGTTAGGTCATCACATACATGCGTAGTTAGCATACATGCATAGTCTTAACTAGCTACCAATTACACATGCATATAGACATAGGTCTCCAGCCTATTTACTACCCTGCCCTTTGCCTTGATCACTTGGGATCATGCATTGAAGAAAAGTACAATCACCCTTCATAGCACCCCTACAAAGGGCACACAAACGTGGTTAGCCATGAATCTACTTTAAAGGTTCTTAAGATTGCATTAACAACTGTTCTAGAAGACATCTATACTTTGACCTTCACCTTGACAAGCTCAGTCAAAGTAGGGGGCTAACTCCATCCTCAAAGCGACTTGATACAAGCATCATTATCCTTGAGCAATTCACTGGCATCCTTATATAAAGGACACTAACCTAACATTCAAATTATCAATAAGTTGCATCAGAAGTACATCTCAGGCTCCCAAGCAACCAAGATCACAATGACCTAGCTGCAGGTCTTTAGATCAAATGCCAACACGTTTACTGGGATGTGGCTAAAGATCTTCAAGCTAACATGCCAATAAGTTTACATAAATCTGGCTGTAGGTCTTAGGGTCCATATGCCAACAAGTTTACATGGATCGGGCTACAGTTCTTTAGGCTCACACACCAACAAGTTTACATGGATTAAGCTATAGGTCTTCAGGCTCATATGCCAACAAGTTCACAGGTTAGCCACAAGCCTTTAGGCTCACATGCCAATAAGTTCATAGGGATCTGGTTACAGGTTTTCAAGGCTCTTACACTACCAAGCTCACAGGGATCTGGCTACAGGTCTTTAGGCCCTCATGCCAGCAAAGTCCGAGGGATCTAGGTACAGGTCTTCAAGCTCCAAGTTTATAAGAATTTGGCTATAAGTCTTCAGGCTCATGCAGCACCAAGTTCACAGGGACGTGGATATAGGCCTTTAGGCTCTCATGCCACCAAGTTCACAGGGATGTGGCTATAGGTCTTCAGGCTTAAACACCACCAATTTCATAGGAATTTGGCTACAAGTCTTCAAGCTCAAACACCACCAAGTTCATAGAGATCTGGCTATAGGTATTCAGGTTGTCACTCCACTACATCTAGAATCGCTAGGCCGAAAAAGGATCCGCTAAATCGAAAAGTATAATTCAGAGTGCTAGATCAACAAAGGGTTCTAGATCGGCGAACAGTCAACAATTCGAAGCTGTTAGATGGGTAAAAGGTCTAGTAGACTGGCAAATGGTCTGTTAAACCAGCGAAAGGTCAATTCAAAATCATTAGACCGATGGAAGGTTAAAACAAGGCACTAAATAGGTGTGCACAAATGCTATCTACTTTGACCTTCGCCTTATTCAGACACGCTCAAAGTGGTGGCTAACTATAAATACCTAAAAAGTGCCTCTAATGATGATAAATCAATCGAATTAGGCTTAGGGACCCCTAAATATTCAAAATGAATGGCTTTAAAATGTGTCAACATCCATTAACCCACACATCCAAAGTTAAAATGCCCACCAAAGGCTAAAAGAACCTAAAAGCCCAAATACATCCAAATTGACGGTGTTCGGCATCTAGTTGAGGTTTATTATGCATTTTCACTGCACCCTAGGGCGTATAAAATTATTGAGTTTAAGTTTTGATATTCTTCACTAAATAATGTTTCTAGTTGACATATTATGCATTAAAATCTACAAGAAACCGAAAAGGTATAAGTTAATTACTAAGAGTGTGATAGAAATGACACTTGTTCATCATTTTGCTTATATCTTCCTCTAAACTTATCCAAAAATTATAAAATTACTGTTATTAGACAATAGACTCAATAATGATTCAGGGAAAAAAAGAAATCACTTAAAATAGAGGCTGAACGAGAAAGTTGTGATCGAAATAAATTGCACTACCTGCAACCCAGGCTGGTCGACACTATGGGAATAGAAAAAACTCTGCCAGGTTCTAGCCAAGAAACGAGCTGGGTATCTGGCATCAGGAGGGAACCCAAGTGGGTTCTTAGTTTCCTTCTTCACTTCTCAAATGGGTCTTAGCTGTGACAATTTTATATAGATTGGTGCGTCCGTTTCTATTAAGCTTATTAAGAGTTGAATTAGTTCTTGTTTTTCTAAAATGACTCATTTTATCACTTTAAGCACCATAACCGGTGGGGGGGACGGGATACTCCCTAGGGGTTAAATGCATACAAAGTCGAGAGAAATATACTAAAACACACATTAGAAAATTAGAAAGGAGACACAATAAATTGATATATCTGAAAATTAAAGTGGACATAACCAGAATCCTTGAAACCTTTGGGAAAACAATAAGAGGTTCACAAAGCCTAAACAAACCTTTCTTAGTCTATCCTTAAAACCCTTAGTCCTGTATCTGTAACCCCCTCCATGGGGCCCCTCCCCTTCGGGGCTCCTCTTCTCTTAAGAGTGACGCCATATATTGAAAATGCACAACAATATATGGCGCCACTCTTAAGAGGAGAGGGGCCCCGGAGGGGAGGGGCCCCATGGAAGGGGTTAGTCTTGTATCTGTAACCCCTTCTATGGGGCCCCTCCCCTCCGGGGCCCCTCTCTTCTTAAGAGTGGTGCCATATATAGTTGTGTGCCACTCTTAAGAGGAGAGGGGCCCCGGAGGGGAGGGGCCCCATGGAAGGGGTTACAGATAGAGGATTCGAGTTCTCTAAGTCACTTAGGCAGGTAACATGAGGGTGCCAATCTTTTAAACATTTTTTCTCTTTTTCCTTTCCTTCTTTCTTTTAGTTAGTTTTACATAATAGCAAAGATGCAATCTTTAATTAGTTTAATCCCCACTACTATAACTATTTGTATTGCATCTTTGAGTGTCTTTAGACTAACATTGTACTTTTAATTTTTATCATTTGATTTGTTTAATACTAATCTACTGTCTGCTTATTATTTTTAAGTCTAATTAGATTTCAATTTCTTGCATTGATTAGTAGAGGCTACTAATCATGATGGATGGTGATGTGATGCACTCTATCATATCATTGTACCACCACTGCTAAATCTGGATCCTCGGTTTAAGCATATGGAGTGAATCGGTCCCTACTCCAGGGATTATTTGTGGGCCTTTTGAAAACCTTTTAAAAGCAAACCTTTTTATCACTTTCGGTGTCCCTTTTAGTTTATGGTTCATTTTACAAAGTAGATTCATTTTGTAAGTTTTCTTAAAAACTCATTGCCGACTTTGTTAATTAAATTTTGGTTTCTTTATTTTCCATTAAATCTTCTTTCTGGGTTGGGCAGTTTTGGGGTTCTTAGTAGTAGCATTGTTTGAGCCAGAAATCTATATTGTGGACTAATATAGGAACCCGGCTGGATCTATTAACTTATATAGCAATCCAATCTCTTGGCTCTACTGGGGACCCAGGCTAGACGATGGGCCTAGCACTATCCCATGATCTCATTCGGGATCCTGGATTATTAAAGCTGCCTAGCCTTCTATGCCAGGTAGCCCCCTTTTGGTTGTGGTCTGGCCAATCTCTTGTTCAAATAAAAAATCAAATCCAAATATACTGCTAACAAGTAGGTCCAACTGTTCATGAGGGACTGCACCTAGGGTTTTAGGTCACGGTCCTTACACTAGGTCAAACAACTTTGACTTATAAATTTTATACTATGTGATTGAGACTACTGCAAGCGCACAGGTAGCCATAGTATAGATAAAGATATCGTTCGTTAGGGAGTAATGAAACTTACTGACTCTTGCCTATCAGAATGTGCTAAGCGAAATTCTAATTCAATTGGTTTTGATTTAACTATTTCTAATTCACTATTCTGAATCAATTAAAGAGAAAATATATCTAGGAATTCTCGTAGTTATGAAAGAATATTGGATTAAAACAACAATCATGTGCTTTTCTCTAATTAGCTAATCTTGAGGAATTGCAATCTATTCATAAATTTGATCTATTCTTTCGAAATCAATCAAATTTGCCTAAACTAAGCAAAAGTCATTTTTTCAAACTAATTTGCCTTAATTCAAGTTAAATATCTTCGATTACTCTCTAGTCCTCCTAACATGCAAATCTCTCTTTCGAGATGACTCCACATTTTAGTTTTTCACTTGGTTGTTTTAAGTAGTAAGCAAATTTTGGCCAAAAAGCCACTCACAACAATACAATTACTTGATAAATGAAATCAAACCAATCATGAAAATAAGCACAATTCTATAAATTAAAACATAATCCAACTACACTTTCATAAACTACTAAATTTCTAGACAAAAGAAAACTACTCAGACATGATTAAGAAATAAACAAAACTAACCAACAATCTGGCAAAATCTAGATGAAAGGGTTGACTGGGATGGCCTTCAACCACGGGCTTCAAACTGCCTCGAAAACCACACATACACTCAAGATTTCTCACCAAGACTAAAAATCGAACTAGAAACAACAAAATTTGAGAAAGAAAGAAACTAGGCTAAAGCTCTAATCTATGCTAACTTTATGCTTTTGGTTGTGCAAGGATGCCTTCTACTGCTGTAGAACGGGGCCTTTTATAGAGGGGCTTGCTTGATCTCAGTCACACAGCCGAAGCAAGATGAAGCGGCAGTAGTTATAGACCATGGTCCATGGTAGGTACCACGGTCCGACCATGGTCTGGGCTGGAACTGGCTTTCTACTCTTTTCTTGCTCCATGGGCATATCAACATATGGGTGTCTATGGGGGAGGTTAAAATACGTCTATTTATGGTAAATGCTTGGTAAAAAGACTTAAAATCCTACAAAACACAGAAAATAACTATATCGAAGCATAAATCGAGAATAGGAGTATAAATATTAACATTAAACACATAATTCTCTTAAAAATCGATACAAAATATCCTTACAATGATGTCTACATTAAGCACTTGTCAAACTCCCCCATGCTTAAACTGTTGCTTGTCCTTAAGCAATGGTAAAACCAGAAATATACACAACTTTCTCAGGATAGACATAGGTAACATTCAAATGGCAAAACTGATCCAAAGGTAGCCCAAAAAGATGCAGAAGTCATTAATAAAAAGATTAGGGAATGAAATTTGCGAAAATCTTTTTGATAGACCACATTTTCAAACTTAAACTGATCTTTACCAAATTATCAAATAGATTCATTCAATCATGTGAAACAAGTAAGGCTAGCAACGCTGGTAGAACCTTACTATAGCTATGTGGCTCTCATCACTCATGTGTTTGATAATAATGAAGGTTCTCTCAATTCTCGTTCCTTAGACTCAAATCTACCATAGGCTTGATAAGATTCTCAAATTCGCCATTACTAAAATGCAAACACACTAGACAATCATGGGGACTTTCATAGGATTATGACAGGGCTATCGAAAAAGGTAAGAGGGGAACAAATGTTCTGGAAATGAGGAGTTAGAATCCAAAGACTAAGAGCTAAGCAATTCCAATGCATCATACTACATCCTTCTTGAACTATATCAATTTATCAACAAGGTAAATCCCAAATGAAAAGAGAAAGAGTCCAAAGTGACAAATATCTTACAATCCCACTAAGGCTAACACTTTCTTTCATTTTTTTCTTCTTTGTTTGTTTATTGTTATTCATGATCCTTTCTTTCTCCTTTTTTTTTTTCCAAAAAGGATAGCCAAGAGGAGATCCACAACGAACTTTAAATTTCAACTCTTCTCCAAACTTTGTACAATAAAACATGAGATTTATCAAAATCTCATATCCCTTCAGCAAACAGCCAAAATTCACTAAAGGATAACAGTCCACCTTACTAGTGCCCTATGATGTAAAAGAATGAAGCACTCCTCTAGTCTTGGCTTAAAGGTAAGACAAGTATTTAGCAATGGGCTATAAAAGGAGGTTAAATCAAGAAAAATGGATATAGGCTTAAAGGGGTTAGCATGGGATACAATACACAACAAAGGTGGCTATTTGGCCGGGGGGTTTCAACAAATCAAAAATAAATTGCATCAATCATATTGCCTAAATGCATATGCAAAATGAGATCTTGAATGAGAATCAAAGCAAGTTCTAGAGAAATGATGTCAAGAAAGAGTCACACATGAAAGAAAATATGAGACTAAAATGATGAATAGCCTCTAAAAGCTCAAAATCTCACGAGACATCTACCAAGGTCAAAACTAGCTCACTAGTAAACATACGCCGAAAATCATGTAAAGACTCATGGGATAAATCAATGGGCATCCAACATGTGATCAAAACATGGAGATCATTTCGAAAACTCATTCGCAAATATTTTATGGACAATTCGGATGAATCAAAGGATCAAACTAAACCATAAAAGTCTATAAAATCTATAAAGATTATCATCGGAAAATATTTTCTCTTTTTTTTTATCTCTTTGATTTTATTTTTTATTTTTTTCATTGTTTTTTGTGCATGCTCTTACAAACAATGCAAACTAACATGCAAATAAACTAATAAAAGAAAGAAACTAAAATGCAACCTAGAATGAAGAGAAAAATAAATGCACTACTAAACAAAACCAAATACTAAAATCAAAAACTACAAAAACTACCACTAACTACATATACAAAGTACAAACACACCAAACCGAAAATAGGCATCAGACGCCAAATATAATGACTAATTCCCCCATACTTAAATCACATGTTGCCCTCAATGTGGGCACATTATAGAAGAAGAGAAAGGGGAGTAGCACATAGCAATCAGAAAGGAGGTAGTCGTGGAGGATGGGTTGGTTGGCCATAAGAGATATGTCAATCTCACCAAGTCTCTAGACATGCCCTATAGTCTTAGAAATATTGTGTCTGGGAAGCAAGCAACCCACGAAACTCATCATGGCACTCTTGGACAGAGTCTCGAAGAGCGGCATTCTCAGAAGCAACAAGCACTCAGAGGGAAACTTGCTCCTCTTGAATGGATCTAAGGGTGTCTTGGAGGTCAGAATAGTTAGGAGGGGGTGGTTGAGAAGAAGAACTAGGTCCTGCTTGACTAAAGTGAGGGGGTGGATGATGGAGTGTGGGTCGAACAACCTTGTCATCACTACATACCCAATAAAGGTTAGCCCGATGAAGTAGAGTGGTTTGGTCGACATTGGGAAGCGGCAAAAGTCAGTCGCCAGGGTAAATCCAACACAAACCGCTAGCCTCAACTTTACAAAATTTCATAATTTAAAAGCAGCTTGATCAAGTCACTTAGACCTGGAAACTCTATCCTCAGGATTGGGCTCAACTCCCAAAAATCTAACAATAGTAGTTACAATCCTACTAATGACTATCCTACCTTTAGTGCTAGCAGCAGCACTATGAAATTACCTAGCTAAAAAGGAACTTAGGTCAAGCTGGACTCCATCGAGCATACATGACAAAAGGTAAAACTCAGATAGTGTCAAGACATTCAGACTGTCGTCCCGAGCAAAAAGGAAACAAGTCAGAATACGTTGGGCTACTCTAATGCAAGGGTTCCTAATATGAGTGCACTTTGATGAACTAGTACTGTACCTAACACTCCCCGAAAGTTCACCTCAAAATGCGTTCGGGTTGATTTCACAGGGGACTTGTCGGTTCAGTAAATCCATGCTAGGTGGAAAACCGAAAATATTGTTGAAGGTACCTAAGTTTAGTTCATACAATTGTCCTTGTAAATAAAACGATATATATCCAGCTTAACATTGAGGTCCTCTAGTGACCTCGACATAGAGTGTACTTAAGAATTCTAGGGTCCCATCCCAGTATGTATGCTCTTTGATTTTTAAAAAGTGTCCCTTGCCACCTCTTGCAAACAACCATTTAATATCATCCAGCATTCCCAACTGAGCAAACAGTTCCTCATCATAATATCTAGTTGCTACAACCATAAGTTCATTCAAATAATTGTACCTAGTAACATGATCTGGATGGGTCAAACCAAGAGGGAGAGGAATGTTACCTCTAGCACGTATGGTTTGGGATGTCCTTCGAGGTTGAGGGAGCACTTGACTTGAAGACCCAACCTCCTTGGTGCTCCTTTGTCTCTTGGTTGGTGCCATGGTTGCAAACTCTAACCAAAAGCAAAACTAAAACCAAAATAAGAACTAAAACCTAGAAAATTGAATAAACTAAGTAAAAATATGGAGAATAAGAAAGAGAAAAAGATGAGTATGGTATATGAGTGAAGGTGAGATAAATTTGAAGAAGAAGAAGAAGAAAAGAGATGAAATTTTTGGAGAAAAAGGGAAGATTGAGTGAAAGGAAATGATTTGGTGTGAAAATGATTGAAAATGGAGAAGAAATGAGGGAACATTAGAGGTATTGGTTATGAAGGGAGGGTTTAGAGAGAGAAAATGGAGGTGCAGAGAGAGAGAGAGAGAGAGAGAGTCGAGGTTAAAGAAGAAGAAGTGAGGCACAGGAAAAGGCTCCGCGGTAAAAACCTAGACCGCGGGCCGTAGCAGTCCACCACTGACCGTGGGATGCACCACGGGCCAACTGTGGTTGTTGTTGACACAAAAATTTTTCTGATGTTTGCCATCCACTACCGTAGTGCTGGAGGTTTTAGCCGTGGTGCCAAACATTTTATTCATGGTTTTTTTTCCGTTTTGTTTTGTTTTTTTACACAAACTACAAAAAATAGTAAAAATCAAAACTAAAGAAAGAAAAAGGGAAAGAATGGCTACCATCAACCTGTTAAACCCCTACATCAAAATCTGCATCAAAACCTTCCATAGGGGGCATAGAGAGAGCAGTTTGTGCAAACCTACAATAATCACTCATAGACGACTCATTAGGAGCAGGGGCCTCAACCTCGGGCTTGTTAGGTGGCATAGGAGTAGTAAACTCCACCTTAACATACCCCTGGTTGGGGTCCTTACAAGAAATCCAGTCAGAATTAGTAGGATATTCACAATTCAAGACATCCTCTATATCCATCTCAGGGGAAAGGGGTAATGCATCCAATATAGAAGAATGAAGAGAAACCACGGCATCCTTTCTATAACTAAACACAGCAAAGTGTCCTTCTACCTCAAAAGATATGCAGCCCTTTCTTACATCAATGTGGCAACCAGCTATCGCTAAAATGGGCCGACCTAAGATGATTAGAGCATCGTCAGTTTTAGACATATCAACTATAGTAAAGTCCTTCAACACCCAAATATCTCCTATTGACTGGAACATTATCCAATTTGCCTATGAGTTGCACTACAAAACCATCAGCCAACTGTAGTGAAAAAGATGCGGCTAGTAATGGTCCTAAGTCAAGCTTATGAAACAAAGAATAGGGCATTATGCTGGCACTAACACCTAGATCGCACAGACCTTTCTCAACTTTCACTTTTCGCACAATGCAAGGGATAGAAAAACTACCTGGGTGAGGGAGCTTAGGGAGAAAAATTTCTCGAAACTCTACAGTGTCATTCCTCTCAAATTTGGCAGTTTTGCTATCATTGTTCCTTTCCTTACTTCCAACCATGATTATTTCCTTACCCTCTTCCATTGGTACATCCTCAGGGTCAGTTAAGTCCTCTTCTTCTTCCTTCATGGTAGCACAGTTACAATGCTCACGAGGATTGGGTTTGGGCTTGCTAGGAAGTCTGTCTAGAGGCGTAGATGAAAAAGTAGCTTTTGGGGCAATTTGAGCTTCTGACATCCTATTGTGAGTTGTAAGCACATCAACCTTTGAGACTAATTGCTTAATATACTCATCCTGTTTTTGTTGCACCATAAGCATGCTTTCCATCATTACCTCTAAATTAGACTTTTGGGGCATCTGAGAAGGGAATGGGGGTCTTTGAAAACTAGGGGGTGGTTTATCATTCACAAGGGGCATATTTGATGGGTTTGGATTAGACCTATAAGAAAAATTTGGATAATTCTTCCAAACCGGATTATAGGTATTAGAGTAAGGGTCATTGGTCGGTCTTAGGTTGAAATTCTGAACATAATTAACCTCATTATGGTCTTGAGAAAAAGAACTCCCTACTTGACAGTTTAAAGTTACATGCTCAACAGAACCCCAATTTCACAAGGGGAAGAGGCACTAGAATTCACAGCATTAGCATTTATTCAGTCCAGTCTTTGAGTCATAGCATCTATTTTAGCAGAAAGTAAAGTAAGTGCAGCAACTTCAAACTTACCTCCAACCCATTTGGGTTGGCCTCGTTCGGTGGACCATCGAAAATTATTGAGTGTCATTTCCTTAATCAGATTATAGGCTTCGTCTTTAGTCTTACTCATCAAAGTTTCTTCTACCGTCGCATCAATAATGGATCTCACAGACTAGGTCACACCATTATAAAAGGCTTAGATAATCATCCAATGCTAAAGACCATGATGGGGGCACAAATGCAGCAGATCTTTAAAATGCTCCCAGGCTTCATAGAGCGTATCATCATCTTTTTGCATGAAGTTGGTAATATGATTCCTTAGGCTTATTGCTTTGCTTGGAGGGAAAAACTTGACTAGGAATACTTTTGTCAACTCATCCCAGGTGGTAATGTATCCAGATGGCAAGGAGTGTAACCTAGCCCTTGCCTTATCCCTCAATGAGAAAGGAAATAAGCGCAGGCGAATCGCATAAGTGGAGACTCTATTAAGCTTCAATATGTCGCACACCTTTAAAAAGACCATGAGGTATAGATTCGGGTCTTCCAAAGGTGTTCCTCCAAACTGGGATTGCTACACCATCGAAATGAGTGTCGGTTTGAGCTCGAAATTATTGGCATCTACAGCAGGGTAAGTGATGCTTAAGGTGATCCCGTAGACTCCAGGGGTAACGAACTATCGAAGAGTCCTTCTTTAATCACCTCCTCCTCCTGCCATCTTTGAATTCCTTCTTGCCTCGCGCCTTTGTTCTTTAATCCTTTGCTTTTTCCTTATTAAGTGAAAAGTCCTCTCAATCTCAGGATTAGATTTGTACAAGATCAGGCTTCACATAAACTAGGAAAAATTCCTGCAAGCACTTTCACCAACACTACCAGTGCAGTTTAACAAGAAAAGAAAATAACAAAAAAAAAGAAACAATAAAATTGTTTTTCACTTCGTAAGACAACTCAATAGTTAACAGTTTAGTCCCAGTAACGGCGCCAAAAACTTGATTGAGACTACCGCAAGCACACAGGTAGCTATAGTATAGATAATGATATTGTTCCTCAGGGACTAATGAAACTTACTGAGTCTTGCTTATCAAAATGTGCTAAGCAAAATTCTAATTCAGTTAGTTTTGATTTAACTATTTCTAATTCATTATTTTGAATCAATTAAGAGAAAATATGTCTAGGAATTCTCATAGTTATGAAAGAGTGTTGGATCAAAACAACAATCATGTGCTTTTCTCTAATTGGCTAATCTTGAGGAATTGCAATCTATCCAAAAATTTAATCTATTCTTTCAAAATCATTCAAATTTTCCTAAACTAAGCAAAAATCGTTCTTTTAAACTAATTTGCCTTAATTCAAGTTCAATATCTTTGATTACTTTCTGGTCCTCCTAGCATGCAAATCTCTCTTTCGAGACGACTCCATGTTAGGTTTAATCAAGCAGTCCAACAACCAAATATTACCTTTTAGTTTTTCACTCGGTTATTTCAAGTAACAAATAAATTTTGACCAAAAGTCCACTCACAACAATACAATTACTTGATAAATAAAATCAAATCAATCATGAAAATAAGCACAATTCTATGAGTTAAAATATGATCTAACTATACTTTCACAAACTACTAAATCCCTAGACAAAAGAAAACTACTTAGATATGATTAAGAAATAAACAAAACTAACCAACAATCTGGCGAAATCTGAGAGAAAGGGTCGACTGAGATGACCTTGAATCAAGGGCTTCCAACCACCTTGAAAACCAAACACATATGCTCAAGATTTCTTACCAAAACTAAAAATCAAACTAGAAACAACAAAATTTGAGAAAGAAAGAAACTAGGCTAAAGCTCTAATCTATGCTACCTTTAAGCTTTTGTTGTGCAAGGATGCCTTCTACTGCTGCAGAACGGGGCCTTTAGAGGGGCTCGTTTGATCTCAGCCACATAGCCGAAGGAAGACAAAGAGGCAGCATTTACAGGCTCACCAAGGTCTGTGGCAGGTACCACGATCCGACTATGGTCTGAGCTGGAACTGCCTTTTTGCTCTTTTCTTATTCCACGGGTATAGCAACACGTGGGTGTCCTTGAGGGAGGTCAAAACACATCTATTTATGGTCAAATGGTGGGTAAAAAGACTTAAAATCCTACAAAACACATAAAACAACTATATCCAAGCATAAATCAAGAATAAGAGTATAAATATTAACATTAAACAAATAATTCTCCTAAAAATCGACACAAAATAGCCTTAAAATAATGTATACATTAAGCACTTATCACTGTGTGAGCTTATTTATCATATGTGGATAATAGAGTTTGAAAGTTAACAAAAATGTACTATTCAGATGACAAATAATCTACCTCACGTCAAAGCAGTGGGTAAAGGTGTATATGACCCAATGGTGATGTTCGCATATATAAATATCCCCAATACTCAGGTCAAAATGAACTAATAACTTATTTATGGCATGTGGATGGTAATGTAAATGAAATGAAGGAAAACAAATCATCCATATGTACTACATAAACAACGCTATCATCAAATAAGTAGCCAAAAAGCCCGTAGCCTAGTTGGTTTCCACCCCTATCTTCCATGATCTCCACTAGGATTCAAGCCTTGAGGGAAGCATTATATTTTCTTGTGAGGAAATTGCAAGGTTGATGGGTCAGGCTTGTCTTGGGTGATTTGGCACCTATGCCTCCAGGCCCAATGACTCGACCTCGTTTACCAGTCTAAAAAAATAGACATCATTAAATTAGTAAGCCAAAGTCTATGCGACTAAGTGGCAGTATAATATGTTACATACCCTCAAAATTAAGCATGCTAGGAATCAACTTTAAAAATTATATTACTCCTATCCAATATTCCCTAAATTGGGATTAGGGTTGAATAGGGCTAGGGGGTTTTTGTTGTAAATTAAAGGGTTGAGTAGGGCTAACCCTTCTTTAGCTCTTCCTAAAGTGGAGCAAATGTGCATGAAAACATCCATGTGATCATTAATAATAAATTTAAACAACTATGAGATGTAGATTTGCATAATAGGTAAGGTAAGTTGGCAAAAGTATGGGTTATAAACTATGAATGGATTGACTCATTAATGCTTAGCCCATTATTAACCTTATTTTAAATGAGCTTGCTCGACTTGATGGGACACTACGCGTTGTGTACCCTTACATACATGATGCTTATATGGTAATGAAAAAGTTGAATATTTTAAAGAATTTTTTTCAAAAAAATACAAAATGTCTTTTGATCGAAACAATATAGTTACTATACTTTTTCATAGATTACGGACAATTTTTAAGTACTCTGTAATAAATATGTTGAGATTTTATAATTGGAAAAGTGAATAACAAACAAGGCACTCTACACCTGTTTAATAAGTCTAGGCCCAATCCCATTAAGTATTGACTCTTAACTAATAAATATTGATTTGGTTAGCTATATACAAATGGGTTTTGAGAATCCGCCATGTAGCTGATAGGCTTGCCGGCGTTAGAGCATGAGGGCTGAAAGTTTTATTTTCAAATCCTCTCCTTAGAATATTTCTGTGTTCTCTTATAAATGATCTTATAGGAACTTGCTGACCTCATCTAGTTATAAGAATTTAATTAATGTATTTTGTTGTACCGCACGAGCTTGTTTTTATCCCAAAAAAGGTCTAATAAAATTTACATTATTGTATTACTAGTACTGGCATTTTTAATTTCAAGTTATTTGACATTGTCTTTTGGTAAATTAAACAATTGGGATCAAAGCAACCTTTTTATTATTGAAACCTAATGTTGCATTTGAAAATTGTATTCAGCATTGGAAAATATTAAATACAGTTGGATGATAATTTTTAGCTGGTAAAAAATTAATGTGACCAGAAAAATTTGCCTCATTATTAATGACAAAAATAAATGTCATTCACCTAATTATTCCTATATAGTCTCGAAATTTAAAAGAGCTACTTTTTCAACATTTTAGTTTAAAATACTAGCCTTATGGCTAAGTGAGATGTATGTTGCAGTCTTGGTTCATGTTGTAACGTCATAATGTTAAAATACGGTGTTGTAAAATGAAAGGATTTTTTTGAGTGATTTATGAACATTTCACCTGTATTGGACAATTTTGGAAATGTTCACCATGCATTGTTGGTTCCCTTTTAAGGGCACTGCGGCTCAGAGACCCCAATCATACCTTTAGCATGGCAAAACATTTGATGGATGCATTCCAATATAGCTATGTAGGGTCGTCACCATGCCTTTTTAGTTTGGAGAGGATAAAATGGCCAATTTTTAAGAAAAGCTTTTCAAAAACAACCCCCACATCTCGAATGGGGATGTTTGACTTTAGTCCATGGGTATGATCCAAAAATATGGGTTCGGGAGTGAATGTACGACTGTTCGTTAAGAAGATTTTTTGTTTTTTTAAATAAAAAGAAAGGATATCATGGTTAGGAAATTAATCTCCCTACTGACATCACTCATTCACTAACGACCTTGACTAAGGATTCAAATCAGTAATGAAAATTCCAAAATTCCATGATATTGAACCCTATAAAAAAGAGCAAACGTTAATCTTTTGTGATAAAATCATCAAGAAATTAACTTCCAGTGGTGATCGTAAGGCCTTAATCAATTTGCATGCCAAAAACCAAAAATGCAAATGGAGGTGATAAGTTTAGTTACTGATTGTTATTAACATAGTATTATACATAATTACAAAACAAACTCATCAAGAAACACAAATCACATCATGAAAGAGCATTAGAACAATAGACCAAAAATTGGATCATTAGTATTTGATTTTAAAACCCTTGGGACTTACCTAGATTAGGGTCTAGTAAGAACAACCAATCTCAAGAATCCTGATATCAAGATATGTTGAAGGATAATGTCTCAAAGGGATTTTCTAAGAGTTTGATTAAAGGTGCTCGGAGGGAAAAATAAGAGAAGAGATGAAGCAGAGAATTAGTGTAAAGGGTGATGTCTTCAGAGGAGGAGGAGAGAATGATCATAAACATCCATTTAGAGTTGATCAAGCAAGTCTTAAGGAAGGAAAAAAACTCTACAATAATCAAGGAAGTCAATGCCATGGTGAGAAACATTCTCAGTCAATGCAAGGAGTTTTTGGTTAGTTCATTCAGAAGAAGCCCATTTTTGTTGTGCAAGTTCCAGCAGGATGTTACACCAATCACCTCCCCTTTATTTTAAGACGTATTATTTCAAATAAGACAAGTTACAACAATATTAGAGAACTAACAACAAGAACACTCAAATAGTGCAATTCAGCCTCAAACCACTACATGATAGATTTTAGAAGAATTAAGGAAAACAACTTGGCCTCAACTTTAGTGAGACCTAAGGGAATGAAAATACAATGTAATATTTATCAAATCGCATGCCTAAAGTTGAGCAAAGGGACCTCTTAGAGCTAGTTTTAACCAACTAAGTTGGCATAAAACTTCCTTTTACCATAATAAGAACTAGCCGTTTGAATTCTACATAATTGGAGCAAGCAAAGATCACAACTTGTTCGCCCAAAAGTAGCATTAGAGGGATGTAATATAAGATTGACACCTATTTTATTATATGATCATCCTAATGAGGTATCAAAGCTAGATTAGATCGTATTCTCTCTATTTTTTTGCATTTTTCTTTCTCCTATTTTTTTGTGGTCGTTCAACAACTTGCTTCTATTTGACTAGTTGTGGGGATGAGAGATGGCATATATTTACCCCCCATTTACTATTTGAAGGTAACTTGCTTAATGGATGAAAACTTGAGTTTTGAACTCAAACTCTCTCTAAAATTCCTACTGCTGTATCTTGAGTTGGCATCTCAAGTGGTGTAAATCTAGTCTTTTTATCTCATTTAGGTGTTGAAACTTACATTTGAATGATCTAAAGAGATTGCCTACGTGAATTTAAAAGTGGATCCAAGGGTTATTATTTATTGACTCACTTGTTTATCTTGTTTTATCTAGTTTACATGCCATCTAATTTAGAATCGGATTGGCTGGCTTACAAAAATAACTCCTTAAGGCTAGATGCATCAATATGGCATCAAAGCTTGGCTACCCCCCTTGTGATCATAGTTGCCTCACCTTAAACACAACCAATTGTTCAGACACATTATCCACAAAGAATCCACACAACATGTCATTTACCCACGAAAGAGAAAAGAAAGCTGAGTAAGCTTTGAAGGGAAAGGCTGAGTTAGAAGCAATGGTCAAGTATCTGTAATCCCAACTTGGCCATGAGGGAAAAGCAAAGGAACTCGAGGGACTCAACGACTCCTAGTGGGTAAGATGCCTCATGTAACACCCCGTCTTTTAACCTTGAAATTAACTGAATTTCTTAGCGATAATTGTTTAGATGTTTATAGGCCCATTTGACAAATACCCATTGTATATGACATATTTAATTCACTATAACAGTAATTATTGTGATTTTTTGTGCAAGACATTTGAGCATTACATTTTACATAAACATTTCTCTATATGGTATTATTAATTTATCTGCATTGAAAACTATACATGAAATATATGAACATGTGTTTGCATATGAGCATACACATACAGATTTAGAGAAATTAGCTAGGGATTAGATCATATGCCTAGTTGTGTACTTAATAGTGTAAGCACTTAGCCTTATGAGAACTAGCCACCCCAAAGATTTACCAAGTTAAGAACGTCAAAGTTGATATTGGGATATTTTTCTTAAGGGTTGACATTAAGGTTAATTAATGGGTTCATACTTGGGAGGGAACATAAGGTTTGACATGGGAAATTTCAACCCTCCATTTGGAAAAAAAAAATTATTTGGATAAAAGGGTGGCAAGCTACTAGGATAAGTTTACATAGAAGAGAGCTTTAGTAAGTGACAACTCAGAAGGTAAAAGATGAGGTAATGGCACTTCATTGCAAAGAATTAGAAGTAAATTGATACTTCAAAGATTAAAACCATAGCTGAGTTTTTAGGCTTTATTCATATGGGTGGATAAGCTAAGCATAGGGACACCATAGAACACATCAATAATATTAGAGATACATGATTGATCTTAGCCTTCCCTCTCCTTTCCATTATAAAGACTCATGCCTTGCATTTCTTCTTAAACTCCACATTGAGCTCTCTTATTCCTCCGTATACTTTTTTCTTTTATAGCAAGCAAAAGAGAGAGGGTGCATAAAACTAAGGTAATCTCAGTTGAAGAACCAAAGAAGGGAAAGGAAGCAACAAGAAAAGATAAAGTAGGATATTATTGAGCTTGAGGATAACCGATCTTCAAATAGCCTAGTCTTAGCCACAAACCCTAGGGAGCCAATGAGGAGAAGAGAAGGTAAGCAAGTGAGTTACAAATAATTGCATACATTTCTTTGGAAGAAGAAGAGTATAGATAAAGGATGAGCTAAAGAATGAACTTGCCAAACTATCTTCTTTCAATTTGCTTTGCATCACAATAAAGTAAAACACCTTCCTTCTTTCTTTCCATTAGCTTAGCTTAACTTACGTGGATTGATTTTCAAATTTCAGTTTCTAATAAAGCGTATATGTTAAGCTTCTAAAGTTACAAGAGCATTTTATTAAGTACAAACAAGATCTAAGTGTCTTTTAAGGATTAAATTAAGTATAAGTATCTTAATGGATCATATCATGTTTTATGAGTGGTTTAATTCTACCTCCTTTTATTACGTAAGGAAATTATAGTTTATTTACATGCATTTTCAAAATTTCCAAGTAATTACCTAGGAAGAACATTAGATAATTGATTAAAGAAAAATCCCATTATACCTTGGAGATCTAAACAGATGAAGACCTAAGAGTATATGACTAAAGTGCTAACAATATACGTGTCTATATGAATAGATCTAAAATCAAGCTTAAACATATTAGACAAGGTATGTTATTACTTGTGCTCTCCATATGAAAAGCAAAACTAAGTGTTGGACTACATCTTATAATGTTTTTAAGACCCAAATGTCATGGATTTACACGCACAAGTAACATGAACCAAAAACTTCTTAATTTTACTAATTATTGGATTGGCTAGCCTTGATGATATCATTCTCTAAATTACATAATGCACCTCCTGGATATTGTAAATGTACATGTATGAGCTTAACTATGAATACATGTATATTTTATTGCATGGGTCAAATGGATAACCGAAAGATGATTTTGGTTTTAAAGTTTGACACGAAAAGTATTTGCCTAAGCATGTTATATGCTGGTTTTGAAGCTTGTTTATTACTTAGTTTTTAGGTGCATATAAGTAATGTGCAAGCTTATGCTGATTTTATTATTATTGTTATTGTTTCTAAAACTTATTTTTAGGCAACTAAGAGAAAGGTAAAGGAAAGGAAGAACCATGACGCATGCACCCTTTGATTACTATGCATGCTAAGTCTTAGTTGTTAGGGTTAAGTTGGCTCTCAAATAAAAGTGGCCTATATGGAGGGATGCAACTAAAGTATTTCCTTTTGCAGTTTATGACACTACAAGGAAACCAATAGAAATGAAATTTAGAAACGAAATTTGGTTTTCACTACTATGCAACATTTTGCTATGAAATTTAGAAACAAACTATTTTTGTAGCTGTTTGAGATGAAATTTAGAGATGAAAGTACATTTTTTACTCAATCTGACACTATTGCTAGATGCCCATATCCCTTTTCAAGGGTTCATTTTTACCTGATACTAATTTGGATTCCTCTCTAAGTCTCGTTGCTAAAGGCCAAATATAATACATTACACGGGCTTCCCCTTTCCTTTGGCTGACCTCCCCGCGAAACCCTAGACTGCCTAAGTAAAGTCTTTGGTTCTTTGTCCTTCTCATTGCCTTTTCTTTGGTCCTCATCACCATTTTCTTCGTCTTTCAAAAGGTGGCGAGTTGGGTGATTTGGGCAGCCAGATTCGGACTGGCAGTAATGACATCTTTGACAACAGAAGATCTCCCTCATTCCAGTAATTCACAAGGTGGGTTTTCGGTGACTGAATGAGGGTTTTCTATCTGTTCAACATGCTTTCTCTGTCTTTTACAAGGTCATGTTTTAACTGAATTAGGGTTTTCTAAGACATCTTCTTTTGGATTTCTGTTGCAGTAGCAGATCTCCCTCATTTCCTTTCCTTTCTTAATGCTTTGACCATATAGTGTATATTTATGAGACTTCTTCTTTTGGGTTTTATGGTGCTGTGTCCTTGTGCTTCTATGGTACACTGAGTTGTGGATTTTGAGTATGAAGACTGGAATTGCTTGAGCTCTATTTGCACTTCTTTCTCCAGGCGTAGTTGTTCAAATACGCTAATATATGTCCGAACATGAAGACTATAATTCATATCTACGTCAAGGAAGACTGCAATTCATGTCTTTGTTGTTCAAATATTGTATTATGTGGCTAAAAATATAAGCCTATAATATATGCTTTGCTCCTTATGTTGTTCTTTATTGTTCTCGATATTCATGGCTATTTCTATCCAAGGACAAAATCAAAGGCAAAAGAAATAAGGAGAGTTATATATATATTTTTTTCCTAATTGAATCACTGGCTCATTCTCTTCCACCTGTGGTCTCTGTAAGCATTTGAAAAGCAAATATGATGCGAGCATAGACCTGATGCTAGACAAATGCAAAAGTCACACACTTGTAATTTCAATCTTATATCCTTATATAATTTGGTTAGTTATTGTTGACCAATCATTGTTGGATTTGCAATAGTAGTGCTAAAAAGCTTTGTAATAGTTACGCTTAACTATGACTATTAGACTTTAGAGTCAAGCTTTAAACAAAAAGGAGGGGTCATCTACTTTTTTAAGTTTATAGACAAATAAGCCCGTGTAGTTGTTTCATATTAGGTTTAAGTACAAGTCCTAATGGTTAGCCTCCAAATTATTTCATAATCGTTGTGAGTGAAAAGTGAGCTTAGTTATTTTCAACTAAGTTCATAGTTGAGTTGTTGGACAGTTTCGAGCTTCAGGCCACCCAAGGTACTTGTTCAATTGGTTGAGCTCACTTCTGAGTTGGGGTTAATTTCTTGCTAGATATTTCCTATTTACGTTCCCTATTTTTGAACCTTAAAACATGAGCATGCTGCGACATAATGGGCATATTTACATTCAATATGTTAAAATTCAATCTTGAAAATATTTAGAAAATAAAAATAAAATGCAGGCGTCATATGTGTGCTGATAGTACTGGAGTTGTAGTTTATGCTTCATAACTTTAAGTTTATGCTTTTTTTTGCAAGTTTTGATATTCAATGGTTTTGCCTCTCTTGATTCCTAACATTTTTACTGACGTATTTAATGTTAAGTAGTTAAAAGGTTGACTGTGGTTACTCTTAGTTGATTTATTTATAGAAGAAAGTGCGCTTTCTTACATTTTCACGAGACCTATGATATGAAGTTGTTCTGCTGCACACTTAGGAATGCAATTTCTTTATCCCTCATGGCGTTTGGCATATAGAAAGCTTTGAAAGTTGTACATTACATTTCTAGTGAATGGTTTACAGTCTGTTCATGATAAGAATGCGAGCTTGAATTTTCGCCACCTTATGTTTGATAAAAACCAATCAGATTCTTTTCTTATCTTTTGATTCTAGCATGTTGTACATCAGAGTGGTACACTAAGATGAAACATCTATATGCACCTTCTAATATTCATGGCATTTATTATTTTGAATGAAATCTTGATTCACCTTGCCTAAAGCTAGAAGACCAAAAAAGTACTAAGATTAAAGCAATGAAACAAAAGCAAAAACACCCTCAAGATTTTAGGTTTAAACTGTTAAAGTCCTGCTAGATCTATAAACTATTTTAAGAAAAAAGAACTAGCTATTACTGTCTTGCGGTTCAAAAATATAATAAATCTTGAAATTCAATTATGTAAGTGGATTGGATGTGCTCATTGGAAATTATAATTTTAACATTCTTATTTATGTTCGAAACATGGCCAATGTAGGTCAAGTCAAGGGTGCAGGGTCCAGTGCCAATAGCAATGCAAGTTCCAGGGTACTTTATAATCTGTATGATTTTCATTTTAACTCGAGTAATTTGCATGGCTAGCTTTTGTTCTCATTTCAACTTTAGTTAATCTCTATTTTGATGGTTTTTAGAGCTATTGAAGCATTTTGCTGCTATGATTATATAGTGATTTGATGATTGTTTCAGGGGATCTTTAACCCTGTTAATTAATGTTTAGTCAATTGCAACCGTAGGAGAACTTGTTCGTATTTCTTTTTTCCTATTTTGAAAAAGAGTATATTACATGAATGTGTGCATTTGCAAGTAAATTCCACTTGTAAAAAAAGGGGTTAAGGTTAACTATCGAAGTTGGACTTCCTATTCCTTTTCTTTTTTTTGGGGAGGTGGGCAAATATGGGATTATGTGTATATATCAAAGTTGGACATATTATTAAACTTGGATAGACACTAACAGAATGACTTGACTAGGAATCATACCAATTCAAACATTAGGAGACATGAACATGAAACTAAATAGAACTCCCTAGGTGAGGTCTAGTATGAGGGAAATGATGATGTAGGAAGGGTTTCTATAATAAATTGTTCAGGTTTTGTCCTCATCTTCTTAGTTTAGTATACCCAATTATCCTTACTAAAGTGTTAGATTGTTGCTAGTGTTAACCATGTTATGTTGTTCTTGGTTTATTATTGTGCTTCCTAATATCTTAGATGCTATTAATGCTTTTTAATTCGTTTGTTCTATTTTATACTTGTGTTTTTTCATATTCAAGTAATCTTAAAAGGTTGGTAATGGGATGCCTATATAGTTGTGATGAATTATTTTTTAGGATATCTATTGGTTATTTGACATGTCCATAGTACCTAGACATACTAGTAGTTCATATATAAACATAGAAATACTCGTTCAAAATATTATACACATCTAACTTATGAGAGCAAGGAATTAGTGATTCATTAATGCAAATTATATTGATGTGAATATGAATAATCTAATTTGTTTCCTAGGTGATGTCATCCAACTAAATCTCCGACGACGTCATTAAATCCCTTGCCCTAGGTCTTAGGAAAGATGTACGTAAGTGGGATTACTGCTACATTAATGACTATAATTTTCCACATACTCCTATAGTAAGGACGAACCGATCATGAATTAAGAAGTTTCTGTTAAAGGGATTGATGCGGTTGAATACTATGGGATTCTACAAAAAATTATTGAGTTAACATACTTGGGGAGTGCTCGTATATACAAAACAATCCTTTTCAAATGTGATTGGTTTGATTCCATAAATGGTTTGAATGTCCATAAACATTAGAAGCTCATGGATGTCAAGCATACAAGAAAATATCCCAGGCACGACTCTTTTGTGCTTGCATACCAAGTTACACAAGTGTGATTCACACCTTATCCCAACATGAAGAGTGATAAAAACCATTGGTGGGCAATGCTTAGGATGAAGCCAACAGCTACCATGTGTGCCCAAGTGGATGGTGCTCCGTTTTAGTAGGAGAACAATGACATTGACCTACATTATCTAAGCTTAACATCGATGAAGAGACCTATGTGCACGATGAATTGGTGGGTGACATCCAAGACAAAGAGGAGGTTGATGTCGGTGATGAAAGTGAAGAGGATGAAGATGAAGATATTGACATTAATATGGATGAAGAAATACTCGAATAATTGCTTGGTGACGAAAATGAGAATTAGTCCAAATACGCTATGTCTTATACTTGAGTTATGTTGATTAAACTTTTAGTTGATGTATTTGAGCAATATTGTACTTAGGAGTTATCTTGTAGTTGATTTTATGTCTTTTATCTTCTACTATGCTATTTGTATTATTGTTAAATATATAATATTTGACCTGTTCTATTTATTTTATGAAAACATCTATGACTTCCCTGTATGAATAGATGCCTCATACTCGAATAAGCAAACCAGTAGATTGGTCACAAGTGGAGGAATCAGTTCAGACCCAACTTGAACGTAATCAGCTTCGCATATTGCAGTCTCTTTCTAAAGTAGGGATTTGGTATGACAAAGATATATTGTGATGTTGGTTTGCTTTATTATGTCATATTATACTTATTGGAGGAATGTATGGTGGTTTAATCATCCTGTTTTGGTCCTAAACATTACTAATGATCTGAAGACCCATTATGAGCAGCCATGTACTTATTGATGGGATGCTTCTAGTAATCGTAAAGAATTTTTGTGGCGAGCTTCAAGGTATGCTTTCATATTCCATGTGGGTGATAGAGATGTACACAGACTTGACCTTGCTATTTCTATAATGCATAGACAACTTGTCTATTTGTGGTAAATGAGAAGTGCATAGTATTTTTAATGAGCCATTTTGGTTGAGTCCATTATAATTTTATGTTGTCTATAAAGGCTCATTCAACACCATTGAATATATCATAAGTTGGTTTAAAGTTGAATACTAGAAAGAGCAGTATTGTCTGTTTGATATAGACTTATATTCACATGATCATGGATTGTATGGTATTTATTATCATAAACTTGTAAATTGTTTTATTCTCTGTCATGGATGAGTTATTTAATTTTAAAGGACTTTTTGTATATATTGGACCAAATATTATGTTCAAAGGTTTTGACAAATATGATGATCAGACTAGTTATTGATGAAAGTAAGGCTGCAACTTGGACTTAGAAGTGCTAGCTTCTCTATCTAGCCATATGAACCATCCTAATGCGGTCCTACTAAGTTTAAAAGTCAAAATATCTGTTTTTTCTAATCATTAGTTCAAGGGAATAACCCTCAATGAGTGCCATCTTGAGCCACTATCCTGGGCTAGCTTTTGCTACTTATGCTATCATAGCCCTAGGTTACATCAACACTATTATTCATTGCACCCTCACCTTTTAGTAAGATATATTTAACCCATATTCACATGTGCCTTCTCAATTCATGTCAAAACAATTCATCAAATTAGGGTACACAAGCATTTAATTTTATTTATTTAGCAATGATTTAAATCAACATTTTCTAACTAAAAAAATTTTCTAACCAAATAAATCAATCTGCCTCCTTAATGAAAAATACCACTCTTACATTTGCTTATAAAAATGTGTATTCTATTCTTCTTTTTTTAATGTTGATGTCATGTATTTGTGTTTGGCTCCTTGATCCTTCCTTTAATTCTTCTTATACGTGTGTACTTTATCTTAGGTTCTATTCCCATTCTTCTTGCTTGTTTCGCCCCTTCCCATTGTTTCGTTAACCATAAGTGAGTTGGTATTGTGTGAATATTGCCTAAATTTGAGGCATATGATGTATGATTCAAAAAAAAAAAATGGAAGAAATGATAAAAATGAGTTGCAGTTGAACATAAAATTTGTGTGCTGGTCTACATATGAAGTCCTCCAGCTTACTTATGGTCTGTGTTCTCAAAAGAAAACAAGGGTTTTAAGCCTTATTTATTCTTAGGAGCAAGTGGCGGTAATGCCTATTAATTGCTCAAGTCTTTCGTTTCTAAGCCTTGTTTAATTTCCTAATTAATTTAGTTAAGCATAGTAATAACGAGGGAATGCTACACCAATGATGAATCTGAGGTAGAGGAAACCAAATCATTTGGTGACTCTAATAAAGATAAGTATGGAAGGCGACCAAGAAGGAAGCATAGGCAATGCGAGAGAAGCTACAATGATTTCAAGGTGGAGATTCCCAAGTTTGAAGGCCATGTGATGCGAATATCTTCCTGGAATGGCTTCAAACTGTGGAGGGAATCTTTGAGTACAAAGAAGTACTAGATGAGAAGAAGAAAAAACTTGTTACATTGAGACTTTGAAATTATGCATCAATTTGGTGGACTAATTTCGTGGTAGCTAAAAGGGCTTGGAAAAGAAAGAGGAAGATTAAGTCTTAGAGAAAGATAAAAGAGAAAGTGAAGTCCAAATTTCACCCTTCGATTACCTTAAACATATCTAATTAATCTTCGTAATCTCAAACGAGGGTCCATGAGGGTAGAGGAGTACACCGGAGACCTTGACCTTCTCTATAAGTCTGACTTAAGGGAGGATAAACCATAAACCTTCGTGATATACTTGAGTGGTTTAGATGATAAGATTGCTTACATTGTTGAACTCCATCCCTATGCCACACTAGAGGAACTTATTTATTAGGAACTTACTCATAACATAAATACATCTTATTATGCTGCCTAGCGGAGGTCAACATGGCCCTTAAGTGAGATCCTTACTCATAACTCACATTATCCTCAGGATATACGTACTTAACTTTTGGCCAAAATGCATCTTAGCAGAGTAACTTTAACCTCGATATTGTCCTCTGTGGGACAACAGCTCACACCAGGATAATCATATCCTGAGTCCAGTCCCCCTTAAGGTTTTCTTATGCGTCACACATCAAGGAACAACTCACACCAAGATAATCATATCTTGAGTCCAGCTCTCAGAAACAGCTTACGCTATCTTTGCGTCCAACTCCCAACATTACCTTTGGGGGAAATAGCTCACGCCATCTTTGCATCCAGTTCCCACCCTCGGGGTCTCGCCACTTGTCTAGCACTTTCTTAACCTTTAAAATCGCATTTCATTTCTCTTTTTCAGTTGATTACTTTGCTGAAATCTTACTTTTAAACAAAACGACCATAACCTTTCGAAATATTTATAGCTCATACATTTTTGAATTAAAAACTTCTTATAAATGGAATAAGGTTGTCAACTCGTAAATCAACTTTGTTTTTAACTTAAAAGCTTCTTATAAACGTAATAAATTTACTAACACGTAAATCGACTTCGTTTTAAACTTAAAAGTTTTAATAAGCTTGTTAACACGTAAATCCACTTCGTTTTTAACTTAAAAAATTCTTATAAATGTAATAAGCTTGCTAATTCATAAATCAAAACTCTTTTGAAACTTAAGGTATTTAGTCAGCATTTAAATTCAAACTAGATTCATAATTGAAGCTTTTTGAAACATAAAGTAATGATCAAACAAGATTTACAAGTGAAGCTTATTGAATTTTAAAGTAATAATTAAACTAGATTCATAATTGAAACTTATTGAAACTTAAGGTAATAGACTCATTCAAACTAGCATATAACTCAAATTAAGTTTTGTAATAAACGCAGTCAGTCGCCCAGTTTTAATTCGTTTGAAATCTTTTTTATACTATAAGAAGGGTGCTTAAGCAAATTAAAACTTTAAATCATTCTCAGCCTACTACTGTTCAAAACTTGGTTCGCTTATGATTCAAACAAGGTTTCTTCATAATTTTTCAACATAAACGCTTCTTAAAATCGTAATGATTTTACCAGCTTGTAACTCGAAACTCAATCGAAACTCAAATAAGCAGCTAGGGCACAATTCAAGCTAAATCTCATAATTAATACTTTAAGACGCCCTTTTCAGATCGTTTAAATCCTTCTTAAACATAAGGAGAAGTTATATACAAACCAATGCCATAAAACATTTTCGAACTCACTTTTAGTTTGCTTTTAAACTTCCTAAACCTATCGACTATTCAATTGAGTCACTCCCTGAGTGGTTCGACGATTTAGGATTATTTTGGACAACAATCATTTTCATAACTGACAGGCAATTTGTAAGTACTTAAAAGCATTCAAAATCATGAAAACAAGCGTTTAACAATCCTTCTTAAAGATATCTAAATTTCAAGAATTAACCACTTAATGTCACGTAGGACATTGAGGGAAAAAGGGGTTCACAACTAGCACATTGTACACTTCATAGCACAACTCAGCAGAATTCACTCAATAAGCCACACATGGCCTCGCAATCCACACGATTGCGGTAATCACAATCCAAGCTCCCTCCTCATATAACACCGACCACACGAACCTCAAATTCCTCAATAGTTCCACCTTGAGCCATCCAACTACTAACTTGGTTTAATATTATCATAAACAAACCAATAATTCACAAAACCATCATATAAAAGCGTAGCATGCTCATCAATAACCTTAAACAAAATTTAAACATGATCGTATTGACTTAGTGACAACTCCTAACAGAAATCGACATGCTTTACTAATGCCTTAATTCGCCCACTTCGCATTTTAACTTTCAGAACACGATTCAAGGCTAATAAACCGACGAAGTGACAACTCTAAGGCGTTAATCTGAATATCGCGTAACCACCAAACTATCTGGTCATTAACATTCAGCTTCGTTTTCAACATGAATTTAACCCAAAATTAACATCGTGTTCGCAATTCCTCAACTTCAATTCTCAGTTCACCCAAATTGATTTCTAATCCCAAAATCAGCATGCACTAACTAATTTAGTTAAAATCATTGAAATTAATAGTAATTTAGGACCACCTCGATTCCGAGCTAGGTGTTCGTTCGAAGGGCTTGTTGGCTCGACTTTGAGTACTCGAACAACTCCAAACTCCGGCCTTGCCCTCTGGTCACATGAGCAGCACCCAATTCACGTCCAAGCCTCACCAATTCAAACCCTAAATAGACCAAATTTCATTTACAAACTTGAGGTTGAATTGGGTGTTTGAAATTACAAAATTTTACTCTAATTTATAGAAAATTAAAATAACTAGGAGCTAAATTGCATGGCCATACCTGGGCATGTGTCTGTGCCCTCATTTCACCGCCCAAACCCACTGTAAATGTGGTGGGCTTGTCCGCAACCTTGCCAAGATTCATGCCAAATGGTGACTAGGTTGTGGGGGAGGCCGAATGGCTAGGTTTTGCACATTGGAGTGGCGAAAATTCTCTGAAAATGAAGCTTGGAGGCCATGGTTATGGTGGAGGAGAGGAGGAGGAAGACGAAGACTGAGAGAGAGAGAGTGAGATGTCGGGAAAGGGGGAGGGGATCGTGACAGGGAAGAGGAGGAAAAGGGGGGTCACGTGCAATGACTAAAATGCCCCTCTGTCTCTCTCTTTTTTTTTTTTTTTGGGGTCCCAAGCTGTTTCATATTTGATACCGCTAGTCTAATTCGTAGCCCCGAAGTCTAAATCCAAAATCGATAACATGATCTTTCATCGATTACTCGTTCCCAAAAATTATTGAGGTTCGATTCAATAAACATCGAACTACTTCTAAGGTCGACAACCTAATTGTATTCAGGTTCCTAATGGATTTAATACTCGTTAAAAATCTATATTAATGCTTACTAAAAATCCTCGAAAGATTTTCAAAACTAATAATAATAATATTATTACTGGCAATAAAAATATTCTTTTCAATAAAATTACCGTCCACGTGAGTACATCAATAATAATTTAACTTATATAGTTAACAAAAATATGATTTTACAATGTAAAAAGACAATACGACCAGCTTAACGTAAAATAGGGAACGCGGGTGTTACAAAAGCCTCCTTAGAATAACCCAAAACTGCTCGCGTTCCACCACCAAGTGCATCATAACCTACTACCCTGATATCTCCTTAAAGACCACCCAAAGTCTATGGAGACTAGTGGCTATTTTGGATGCCAAGGCCTTGAATACATTGCATCCAATTCTGCAAACAATGGAGTAGTGATCCTAGTTAAGTACCAAGCACCTTTTGAGGAGTAAGCGAAAGAAGAGAAAAAGGAGTAAAGAAACCATGGAAGAGGTTGGCAAAGGCCCAAATGATGGTGAGATGCTTGTGCTTGGAAGGGCTTTGGGTGGATTGGCCACTTAAGAAGATCAACACTAACAGGAGACTATCTTTCACACTAGATGCAACATGGAAGAAAAGGTTTGCTCACTCATCATAGACGGAGGGAGTTATGCTATGATGGCTTCCAAGGCCATGGTGGACAAGCTTTACCT
>JAKOGI010001269.1:0-60000 GCA_029747015.1 Carnegiea gigantea | reverse complement strand
AAAAAGACGAAGATCTCCCATTTTCCCGCATGGCTAATTCTTAACCTAGTCAAATGCCATTAATCAAAATTGATATTATACTTTTGACTGGCCATGACCATGCATGTAACATCCCAAATTAATTGGAATTAATTTTCATTAATTTTGGGGTATCCAAAGGGGTTGGATTTTCCACTATAAAAAGGGGTCATGGGTTGAGGGAAAGAGGGATCCACACACTCATATCCATCCATACACACTCACACACGCACATTCATCCACTCTCTTGCTCAGGCATCTTCTTATTCTTCCATCTTTTATTTTTCTAGAGAGAATCTTTGTAAGACAAGATCATTTGGGTTGAGGGGTTAAGAAGAAAATAAGCTTCGTTAGCTATTTTTCTCTTCTTCTCTCATCTCATTCGTGAGTCAAATTTAAGAGTTTACACTAAGTTTCATAATTTTGTGTAATTAAGTATAAGGTTTGGACATAGGAAGTGAAATATACCAATTCCAATGGTGTTTTCACTAACTATGGCCGGCTAAACTACTCATTCTAGGATTAGGATGGATCTTTGGTAATAATATTATTTTGCTAATTTCTTATGGGGTTATTTTTGTCTCTTTTGCATAATCTTGAGTTTACATTTGATCATAATCTACTCATGCATTTTAATACTAATGTTTAATCATGTTGATGACACTAGTTTAATTTGCTATCTCAAATGAATATTAGACCTTGTAGGCTAATATGATGATTATGTAATTGGACTTAAAATTATAATTGTTTAAATTGAATAATTTATGCTAGAAATTAGATAAGCTATGTCTAGAAAGAATAATTCATGCTAAACCACTAGATAAATTATGTTACTTCATAATTATAATCATCTTTTTAATTTATGACCTAATCCTTGTAGTTTAGGTTGAACAAGAGACAAATTGAATCCCTATTTGAATTAGTAATTAATATTGGCATCAAAGATGAAATCCGAAGTCCTAGATTTTTCTCCTATTTAAATTCTCTCTACTTTGCTACTCACTTACTCTTCTTTTGTTTCTTAAATTATATTGATAATCGAACTCATAAAATTGTGATTATTCTTTATAATCAGAAAGGTTAAGTTTAAGAATCACTATTATTCCCCGTGGGATTGGCACCCTAATACTCGCTAGTCTACAATTAACCTTGTGCACTTGCAAGTAAAAAGGGGTTTAAAAGTAGAGCATAAAATCCACATCAAGTTTTTGGCGCCGTTGCCGGGAAACGAATAGTGATTTTTGAATTTTTTTTTCCTTTTATTCTATTTTTTTTCTATTTTTTCCCTTCCCCGCTAATCTAACAATTTTATTTATTCTCCACCTTTTCCCTTTTATTTTTATTGTTTTATTCCCTCATCCTTCCTAATCTAACCACTTTATTTTTGTTATCCACTTCCCCATCTATTCTAACTATTTTCCCTCTCCCTTCTAATCTAATCTAATCTAACTCTTTGTTTTTTTAATTTTATTTATTGTACTTAATCTAACAATCCCCTTCTCTTTTATTTCCTTTGTTCTTTTATTTTATTTTATTTTATTTTATTTTATTTATTTTTTCCCCTTCCCTTTTATCTTTCTTTTATTTTTATTTTATTTTTATTTTTCTCTTCTTATCTCTCTTTTCTCTTTTCTTCTTATTTTTGTTTGGTGGTTATTATTGTGGCGATTTCATTATTTTCTTTTTGTTGTTTGTTGGTATATGCTTGGTAGACGTTCTTTGTGGTTATATCTTGAACTATATAATCCTAAAATTGAACGCTCTCTTCATGAGATAAGAGCTAAGAAAAAGGAATCTAAGAACAAAATGGCTGAAGAACAACCAACCCCACCACCTAAGCAACTTAAGGAATATTTCACTCCCGCCACTTATGACTCACCAACAAGAACCCGTATGCCCACTGTTACGGTGCCATTTGAGATTAAACGTTTTCTTATCCAAATACTTCCGTCGTTTTATGGGCTAGAGTCTGAAAATCCTTTCAAGCATGTTGATGCATTCTCAGTGTTGAGTATATTTACTTTTGATGATAACAAATCCAAGTGTAAAAATTTGTCCAAGTAATGTTGCTCCAAACACGATCTCCAAACAGGCCTAACTGGTGTTTGTGATCTTTATTGTATTAACTGATTTGCTACATGTGAGAACAAGTCTTCAAAATAGGTTTTACTTGGTGATTCTATATTAAGTCAAGAACACCCTCTCGACAGTTGATTGTAAGGCATGTTCCTGAACTCTAGCAATGCAAAAAACAACCCCAGCAAACAAGGTGGCCTTGGTGTTCACAGCAGCTCTACAAATCTTGGACAAGATGACTGGTTCAAAAAAAGAAGTCTTGGGTATATAGGTTTTATTTATTTAAACTCTTGTTAATATGCCAATATTGAAAACGTCATTTTAAACACCTCTTGAATCGGTATTTGCGCTAAGTGCTTCAGAACACCAGTTGCGAACAACCCTGCAAACAGGGTGCCTAGGGTGTTTCTGAACTGAAGTGGCCATACCCGGTTATCTTTGAAAATTCATTTCGGTTGGCCAAGATCTCCAGAATACTTTCTTTAAATTCCAAGATTGCTATTTTTCTGAAAAGGATATTTCTTGAAAATATTATGGGAGATTTGCGAAAATAGGTTTTGGGAGAATTGCCAAAACTAAAAGATTCCCTTTGCCTATATTTTCGGATATGATAAAATTTCAAAAGCTGAAGATTTCTGGTTGTCATTTGAATCTTCTTCACGGCTATGGGAAGATAAGGGTTATCTCTTAAGATAACAAATCCCTTATATTTTGGGAAAAAATTTATCACTAGCCGTTGGGGAGTATTTCTTGCTTGAAAATCGTTTTCCCTACTTAGCTGATTCTTTCACCTCTCCTTGTTTTTGACCGTTGGATTTTGTGTTTAAAATCTCAGCATTTCACTCCCATTTGAATAGATGAGAAAAGACGAGAAACATACACAACATACGCAAAAAAGGGAAAATTTCAAAAGTGGTTTTTCTAGTGAGAAGAATTTTTCGAGTTACGCTTGAGAAAAGAAAAACCGAGACAAGTTGTGTTTAAACAGAGCTTTCAAGATATTGGCATACTAGGACCTCATTGTACCTTACATCTGCTTAAATCAGAAGCACCCCCGTAAGGTGTTTTGTAACCCTGATCTTGGATCAGAAAAGTGAGTGAGTGGTCCTCAGTCGTGTGGACTTTGGACGTGTCCAATCTGGTGAGATTTGGACGTGGTGTAACCCTTCTTAGAGAAGAAGGTTACGTGGTTGCAAGTTGTAACAAGGTGTGTTACATTTGTAACGTGTGAAGCCCGTTAGTGAAAGTGGTTAAATCCTACACGAGGTAGGTCGTGGTTTTTCACACCTCAGTTGGGCTAGAGGTGTTTTCCACGTAAAAATTGTGTGTGTGCTTTATTTTCCGCATTTATCTTGGTGATTTTCGCATTTGCAATATTTGAGAACACCCCCTGCAAACAAGTCACTAGGGTGTTTGTCATCTAAGAATAACCTCTGTGAGGGTGTTTGTTATTTACAACGCGAAAATCAGACACCACAATTCACCCCCCTCTTGTGGTTGTATACTCACGAATTTAACAAGTGGTATCAGAGCGGGTTCTCCTACAAAAGGTTAACACCTTGAGAGATTCTGAAGATGAGTACTCCACAAGGAATTCTTGAAGGACAATCCATTACTCGCCCTCCTTACTTCAATGGCCAACACTATAGTTGGTGGAAGAATAGGATAGAGAACTATATACAAGCCGAAGACTATGAGTTATGGATGCTCATTAAGAACGGGCCTTTTGTTCCCATAAAAACCCTTCCTGAAGGAAAAACAGCTCCCAAAGAACCTCATGAGTTTGATGCCGAGGACTACAAAAAGATGGAGAAAAATGCCAAGGCCAAAAAGCTTCTATATTTTGGCCTAGGACCCGATGAATACACTCGCATCTCTGAGTGTGAATCAGCCCAAGCTATCTGGAACGCCCTGCAAGTTGCTCATGAAGGTACGAGTCAGGTTAAACAATCTAGAATTGAGCTACTTATGCGACAATATGAGTTGTTTGATATGGGTGATCGTGAGGCTGTGATGGATATGTATACACGGTTTACCCACATCACGAACGAGTTAAAATCCCTGGGAAGATCTTTCACCACTGAAGAGTTGGTGGAAAAATCCTCAGAATTTTACCTCGTACGTGGGAGGCCAAAGTAACAGCCATCCAAGAGGCTAAAGACATGAACAAGATCACCCTCGACGAGTTGATTGGTAATCTCCAGACCTATGAACTCCGAAAGAACTCACAACAAAGAGAGGAGCAAAAAAAGGATCGTGGGCTTGCCTTGAAAGCACATGAGAACACTGACTCTGACCTTGAAGATGAAGATATGGCTCTAATGTCCAGAAAATTCAAGAAATTCTTCAAAAAGGTCAAGGAGAACAACAAAAGAAAAGACTTCAGTAAGTCCAGAAACACTCCCAAAGAACAGCTCACAGGGTGTTTCAAGTGCAGCAAACCAGATCACTTAGTCAAAAATTACCCTCTGCTTCGAGAAGATCAGATGCCCGAACACCCTCGAAAACAGGGTCGAAAACACCCTGTAAACAATCTGGGCAAGCGATTCTCGAAAGCTATGCTGGCTGCTTGGGGAGATTCCTCTGAGGATGAAGGAGAATCTGAAGCTGAAGAAGGAGTCGTAGCACTTATGCCACAAAGTGATTCAGATTCAGATGATGAATCAACAATCAGCTTCTCAGATCTCAAGAGCAAGGTACATGGTCTTAACAAAGCCACTTTAGAAGAACTTCTATATAATTTGATAGACACCTGTGCCGATCTAAAAAGAGAAGTTCGTGACCTAGAGCTTGAAAATGAAATTCTCAAAAATGAAAAACTCGGTTTACATAAGAATATTAACGTGCTTAGAGAAGACCTCTTTCTAAAAGAAGGCGATTATACACAAGTAGAGAAAAAACTCTTTGAAGTGGAAGAAATAGTTGAATCCCTGCTAAATGAAAAGCAGAGCTTGAATGCCACCATAGAAAAAATTAGAAACTGATCTTGCCACAAACAAACGCTGGAACAAATCTTCACAAGCCCTTGATTGGTTAAACACTCATCACAGTAGAAACAAAAAGGGACTTGGTTACAAGCATAAACGGACCGTTTACCCAATACATAGAAAGGATGTGGGATTACCTGAAAACATCGTTTGCTTTCATTGTGGTAAAACGGGTCATTATAGATACACTTGCCCTTTAAGAAAACATGCCAATGAAAAGAATGAAAGGTATGTGAAACAAATCTGGATTAGAAAAGATGAGCTTTACATGTCTAAAAGAATGGGACCCAAGTGGATCTGGGTTTCCAAAACTAACCCGTGATTTGTTTTGCAGGCTGAAGTGAGAGAGAACAACCTTACGAACAACCCCACTAACACCCTTGGAAACAGGCAGTTGTGGTTTGTTGATAGTGGGTGTTCACGGCACATGAATGGTGAAAGATCAAACTTTCTCTCACTTACAGCTCTGAATGGTGGGAGTGTAGCATTTGGAAACGGCAAGTCTGAGACAATTGTCGGTATAGGTAATATTGGTAAAACTCTCTCCCACTCAATTGATAATGTGCACTTAGTTGATGGGTTAAAACACAATTTGCTAAGTGTGTCTCAACTGTGTGACAAGAATAACCTAGTACTGTTTTCAAAAACACGTTGCTTGATTGTGAATGACGACACAGGAGATGTTGTGTTGAGGGGGAAGCGATGTCAAAATGTTTATAAAGTTTGTATTTCTACTCTTCCCCAAAATAATCTGACTTGTTTAAATGCATTAAATGATGATATTATGCTATGGCACAAGAGACTAGGTCATGCAAGCCTGTCCTTGTTAAACAAACTTGTTTCCAAAGATTTGGTTATGGGACTACCTTCCATCAAGTATAATGATGACAAGGTATGTGAAGCTTGTGCAAAAGGAAAACAAGTCAGATCTTCTTTAAAATCTAAAAAGTGTGTAAACACTACCTGACCTCTTGAATTATTGCATATTGATCTATGTGGTCCCATGAGGATAGCTAGTAGAGGAGGGAAGAGGTATGTGCTCGTAATTGTGGATGATTACTCTCGATTTACTTGGACTTTATTCTTGACATCCAAGAATGAAACCTTTGAGAAGTTTATTGCCCTTCTCAAAAGGATTGAAAAGAGAGTAGGACACTCTTTGGTAAGCTTAAGGTCTGATCATGGTACTGAATTTGAAAATGCAAGTTTTACAAACTTTTGTAATGAACATGGTGTTGATCATAACTTCTCAGCCCCGAGAACACCCCAGCAGAATGGGGTGGTTGAACGAAAAAATCGTACCCTAGACGACATGACTAGAACAATGCTTATTGCTAGTGGTCTTCCTAAGAACTTTTGGGCAGAAGCCTTGAACACATCATGTTACATTATAAATAGATGCATGATTAGATCCATTTTGAACAAAACTCCTTATGAACTTCTCAAAGGCAGAAAACCCAACATTATGCATCTAAGAACATTTGGTTGTAGATGTTTCGTGCATAACAATGGGAAAGATGCCTTAGGAAAGTTTGATTCAAGGAGTGATGAGGCAATATTTCTTGGTTATTCCTCTCACAGTAAGGCATACAAAGTCTTTAACAAAAGAACCTTGTGTGTTGAGGAAAGTGTGCATGTGTTTTTTGATGAATCTACCTCTTTGAATGAGAGTGATGCACAGGATGAAGAGTTTGAATTAGGTCTTGTCCAAAAGGAATCGTTGAACCAAGAAAAACAAGGTGAGAACGCCCTGAAGAAAACAGGTACAGAAGCTGTTCCTCAAAATGGCAGGCAAGGTGAGAACCAAACAGGGGGAAACACCGTTGAACCATGTTCGGAACCATGCTCTTCAGGAACAAGCTTGCAAATAGGTGCAGAAACAGGATCAGGAGGTGTTCTTGAGCCTGATCCTACACACATTTCAGTTAGAACAGAGCATGTGTCTGTGGATCCACTTACTCCACGACCATGGAAGCACCATAGTTCGCACCCTCTTGATCAAATTCTGTCTGATATTAACAGTGGAGTGCAAACTAGATTCAGATTGGGTCACGGCTATGCAAGAAGAGCTTCATCAATTTGAAAGAAACAAAGTGTGGCACCTTGTACCTTGACCTGCTGAGAGAACAATCATTGGAACCAAGTGGGTGTTCCGAAACAAACTGGATGAGTTAGGAACAGTCACTAGGAACAAGGCACGGCTGGTTGTTCAAGGGTATAATCAAGAAGAAGGGATCGATTATGACGAAACCTTTGCACTAGTTGCTAGAATTGAGGCTATTCGAATCTTAATAGCCTTTGCAGCTCATGTGGAAATCAAGCTATATCAAATGGACGTGAAAAGTGCATTCCTCAACGGATACCTTAAAGAAGAGGTGTATGTCAAACAACTCCCTGGTTTTGAAAATGGTGATTTTCCTGATCATGTTTTTAAACTTGACAAGGCTCTTTATGGTTTAAAACAAGCTCTTAGAGCTTGGTATGATCGGTTGTCAAGTTTTTTACTTGAAAATGATTTTAGAAGAGGTAAGGTAGACAATACCTTGTTTCTAAAATCTAAGGGGAACATTTTTTGATTGTCCAAATATATGTTGATGACATTGTATTTGGTGCAACTCATCATGATTTATGCAATGAATTTTCAAATATGATGAGGAGTGAGTTTGAGATGAGCATGATGGGTGAGCTTAACTTTTTCTTAGGCTTACAAATCAAACAAACTCCAAACGGCACCATGATCCATCAACAAAAGTATATCAAGGAGCTACTTAAGCGTTTTGGGATGGAGTTGGCCAAACCCGTAGACACTCCTATTTCTCCTTCAACCAGGTTGGTTATGGATGATGGGAGTTCCTCAGTTGAGGAGAAACTCTATAGGGGCATGATTGGGTCACTCCTATACCTAACCGCTAGTAGACCAGATATTGTTTTTAGTGTTGGTTTATGTGCCTGTTTTCAGTCTAATCCTAAGGAAACTCATCTTAAGGCTGTGAAACGGATACTAAGATATTTGAAACATACACCCAATTTAGCCTTATGGTATTCTAGAGGTTGCAATTTTGATCTTGTTGGATATGTTGATGCTGACTATGTTGGATTCTTAGTTGATAGAAAGAGTACCTCAGGTATGGCTCACTTTCTTGGACCTTGTTTGGTATCTTGGGCTACCAAGAAGCAACTTTCAGTTGCCATGTCTACAGCAGAAGCTGAATATGTTGCAGCAGTTTCATGTTGTGCTCAACTGTTGTGGATAAGGCAACAGCTTAAGGACTTTTGTGTTGACATTGGATGCATTCCTATTTTTGTGATAACACAAGTGCAATTAACATTGCCAAAAATCCATGTCAACATAAAAGAACAAAGCATATTGACATTCGACATCATTTCTTGAGAGATAATGTTGAAAAGGGTTTAATTTCTATGAATTTTTGCACAACGGAAAATCAAATTGCTGATATATTCACTAAGGCACTAGCTAGAGTTCATTTTGAGAGAAATAGACTGGAACTAGGGTTGGTGAGAACACCCTGAGTTACCTGTTTCCAGAACATGAATTGGGTTTGGTAAGATCAACCTTTACACCCTGTTCTCTCCCCCTGTTTGCCCTTATTAACAACGGATGCTATTGCGTACACTCGAATTGCGTGCATTTTGTCTTTACTTATCCACTTAGTGCAGCACAAGGGGATGTACTGAAGCCGCCTTAATACCATTAAGTCCAATCAAGATCAGACGGCAAAGAACAGGCATAACGAAGAGAACAGGTACGCCCCTTGGTTGCTCGATGTGTTTTTCCTTCCCAAGGCACAAGCTTTTAATTCTCCCACCCGTTGCAAACCAAGAAATCTTCTAAAGATTTTGGGTTCTCTCTCTCTCTCTCTCTCTTTATATGCCCTGTTCTCAGTACTGCAAAATCTGAGAAACCTGCAAAGCCTTAAACCCTAATCTCTCTCTTCTAGCAACAATGGCTCTCAGTAACTCCTCTTAATCAAACGCCCTCGTTCTTGCGTCCTCAATCCCTGCTCCCCCTCGCCCAATCTTGTACAAGCCTTTCAAATTCCTGAAAAGCTTGTCCCTACACTCAGTGGGAATGGGGATGGTTGATATTCCCTTTGAATGTGGAAGGGAATTGGTGTTTCTTGTAGGGACAATTACTTGTCCCATTAACGTCGAGTCAGAGGGTACACTATCGGGGTCTCAAGACCAAATCTTGGAAACCCCTGAAGGGTTTACTTTTGAGCCCTGTTCTTCTGGGTTGTTTCCTGAAACAGCGCCAGAAATAGGGGCTGCCTCTGTCGAAGGTGTGTTTGTGGAGGATCTGGATGTCGATTTCCAAGGGAAGTCGAATGAGACATCAGAGGAGGGTTTAGAGAAGGATTCTCTCCCTGAAGCTGAAACCCCCACTCCGGTCGCTCAAACTGGAGAGAAAAGGAAAAGGGTGAAAATAGTGGCCAGGTGTAGCAGAACGCCAAGAACAAGGCCATAACCAAGGTCTCAGCCCTCTCAAACTCCCTCTTCTCCACAATCCTCCCAGCCTTCTCGCAAATCTGCGAGACTAGCTTTTCAATCTTCTCCCCGTATCTCCAAACCCTCTGCTCCTGTCATCGAGGAGATTTCCTCCTCTTCTACCGAAGGGTTCTCGAGTTCAGACTCTGACAACACCTCCTTCAAACAGGGGACACCGGTGTTCTCCGAGTCCTCTGAAGAACAAGCCCCTCCAAAATCAACCACTAAACCTGCTGTGAAGCCCTTTCCTGCAAAAACACCCCTCAAGCGAAAGCCCAGAACAGCCCCCTACCAGAAGCTACCACCTCTGTTCCTGCCCCTAAACGCCCAAAGCAGTTCACTCCCTCTCCTATGTCTGACAAACATGCGCAGTTGCTTAAGCGCAATGTCGTTAGGGGGAAGGTAGTGAATGTAAGCTTTTTCGAGGAATAGGGTCTGGGGGTGTTTCTGACCAAGTTGCGGGCTTAAGGCTGGCTCGACTTGTTTGCAAACACCCAGTTGGGGTGTTCTGTGCCTGAGTTGGCTGAGTTTTACGCCAACTGCAGTGTCACCGAAGGGGTGGTGACTAGTTTTGTGAATGGGCAATGCATTAAAGTTGATGCGCCCACACTTGGGAAAATTTTGGGAGTACCCTCCCAAGGGTTTGACGTGTATGTGAGGGAAGAGAAAACAGCCCTAGAAACAGCCAGGCTCCTAGAGGTGTCCTAACGCCTCAGTCAAAAACAGGGCCTGAGAACACCCCTCTCTGTTAAGAAGGGTGAAATGACCTCTCTGCACCAACTATTGTTTATGTTCACTATCAAGAACATAATTCCACGAGGTCAAGGGTGAAACTCAGCTGATGCCCTTGATCAATGCCTGGTGGACTTACTGGATCGGGAGGAACCAATCAACCTCCCTGCAATCATGATTCGCCACATAGGGCGAATTGCGAACACCACCCGGCCCCATGATCTTGGATATGGGTTTCTGCTGACAAGGGTGTTTGAGCACCTTGGGATAGTGCTCACACGGCGAGTGGAGGCCCAAGTCGTTGATGCGATTGGGATTGACACTCTGCTCGGGTGTGGCTGTGAGGTTGGCGAAGGGTCAGTCTCCAAATAGGGTCGTCGACCACCTCGACCACCTGTTTCTGGGCAACCTTCCTTCAAACTTGAGGCTGTTCTTGAGGACAATGCTCGCCTCAAGGATGCGCTCTCAGCTGTCAAGGCTGCTCTTGCTGAGGAGCAAGCCCTCTCCGCCAAACGCCATGAGGAATTGCTTGTCTTTCTCTCCACTCTTGCCCCCAGCATTCCTCCTCTGCAAACGAGACCACCCCCTGCACCTTGATTCTCTAGGCTGTTCTCTTGTTTCCTCCTCCCCTCTTCGTTTTTGGCATTGTACTGTTTTTAATGCAATATCTCTTTCATGATGCTTCTTGCACCTTATGCTCTATATTTCTTTTCTTGCATTCATACTGTTGTTTATGCTTTTTAATGATGCCAAAAGGGGGAATAAGACCATACGAATAAGACCATATGATCTATGACCTAGTACCTAGAGGATCCCTATCAGCATTAATCGTTGTTAAGCTTTTTAATTTTGTCAATATGGTCACTTGGTTTGTCATCATCAAAAAGGGGGAATTTGTTGAGTTATTATATTTAGTTTTGATGATGACAAATCCAAGTGTAAAAATTTGTCCTAGTAGTGTTGCTCCAAACACGGTCTCCAAACAGGCCTAACTGGTGTTTGTGTTCTTTATTGTATTAACTGGTTTGCTACATGTGAGAACAAGTCTTCAAAACAGGTTTTACTTGGTGATTCTATATTAAGTCAAGAACACCCTCTCGACAGTTGATTGTAAGCATGTTCCTGAACTCTAGCAATGCAAAGAACAACCCCAGCAAACAAGGTGGCCTTGGTGTTCACAGTAGCTCTACAAATCTTGGACAAGATGACTGGTTCAAAACAAGAAGTCTTGGGTATATAGGTTTTATTTAATTAGACTCTTGTTAATATGCCAATATTGAAAACATCATTTTAAACACCTCTTGAATCGGTATTTGCGCTAAGTGCTTCAGAACACCAGTTGCGAACAACCCTGTAAACAGGGTGCCTAGGGTGTTTCTGAACTGCAGTGGCCATACCCGGTTATTTTTGAAAATTCATTTTGGTTGGCCAAGATCTCTAGAATACTTTCTTTGAATTTCAAGATTGCTATTTTTCTGGAAAGGATATTTCTTGAAAATATTATGGGAGATTTGCAAAAATAGGTTTTGGGAGAATTGCCAAAACTAAAAGATTCCCTTTGCCTATATTTTCGGATATGATAAAATTTTAAAAGCTGAAGATTTCTGGTTGTCATTTGAATCTTCTTCACGGCTATGGAAAGATAAGGGTTATCTCTTAAGATAACAAATCCCTTATATTTTGGGAAAAATTTATCACTAGCCGTTGGGGAGTATTTCTAGCTTGAAAATCGTTTTCCCTACTTAGCTGATTCTTTCACCTCTCCTTGTTTTTGACCGTTGGATTTTGTATTTAAAATCTCTGCATTTCACTCCCATTTGCACAGAGGAAGATAGAGGAAAAAAGACGAGAAACAACATATGCAAAAAGGGAAAATTTCAAAAGTGGTTTTTCTAGTGAGAAGAATTTTTCGAGTTACGCTTGAGAAAAGAAAAACCGAGATAGGTTGTGTTTAAACTGAGCTTTCAAGATATTGGCATACTAGGGACCTCATTGTACCTTACATCTGCTTAAATCAGAAGCACCCCCGTAAGGTGTTTTGTAACCCTGATCTTGGATCAGAAAGTGAGTGAGTGGTCCTCAGTCGTGTGGACTTTGGACGTGTCCAATCTGGTGAGATTTGGACGTGGTGGAACCCTTCTTAGAGAAGAAGGTTACGTGGTTGCAAGTTGTAACAAGGTGTGTTACATTTGTAACGTGTGAAGCCAGTTAGTGAAAGTGGTTAAATCCTACACGAGGTAGGTCGTGGTTTTTCACACCTCAGTTGGGCTAGAGGTGTTTTCCACGTAAAAATTGTGTGTGCTTTATTTTCCGCATTTATCTTGGTGATTTTTGCATCTGCAATAATTGAGAACACCCCGTGCAAACAAGCTATCAGGGTGTTTGTCATTTGAGAACAACCTCTACTAGGGTGTTTGTTATTTATAACGCGAAAATCAGACACCACAATTCACCCCCTCTTGTGGTTGTATACTCACGAACTCAACAAGTGGTATCAGAGCAGGTTCTCTTACAAAAGGTTAACACCTTGAGAGATTCTGAAGATGAGTACTCCACAAGGAATTCTTGAAGGACAATCTATTACTCGCCCTCCTTACTTCAATGGCCAACACAATAGTTGGTGAAAGAATAGGATGGAGAACTATATACAAGCTGAAGACTATGAGTTATGGATGCTCATCAAGAACGGGCCTTTTGTTCCCATAAAAACCCTTCCTGAAGGAAAAACAGCTCCCAAAGAACCTCATGAGTTTGATGCCGAGGACTACAAAAAGATGGAGAAAAATGCCAAAGCCAAAAAGCTTCTATATTTTGGCCTAGGACCCGATGAATACACTCGCATCTCTGAGTGTGAATCAGCCCAAGCTATCTGGAACGCCGTGCAAGTTGCTCATGAAGGTACGAGTCAGGTTAAACAATCTAGAATTGAGCTACTTATGCGACAATATGAGGTGTTTGATATGGGTGATCGTGAGACTGTGATGGATATGTATACACGGTTTACCCACATCACGAACGAGTTAAGATCCCTGGGAAGATCTTTCACCATTGAACAGTTGGTGAGGAAAATCCTCAGAATTTTACCTCGTACGTGGGAGGCCAAAGTAACAGCCATCCAAGAGGCTAAAGACATGAACAAGATCACCCTCGATGAGTTGATTGGTAATCTCCAGACCTATGAAATCCGAAAGAACTCACAACAAAGAGAGGAGCAAAAGAAGGATCGTGGGCTTGCCTTGAAAGCACATGAGGACACTGACTCTGACCTTGAAGATGAAGATATGGCTCTAATGTCCAGAAAATTCAAGAAATTCTTCAAAAAGGTCAAGGAGAACAACAAACGAAAAGACTTCAGTAAGTCCAGAAACACCCCCAAAGAACAGCTCACAGGGTGTTTCAAGTGCGGCAAACCAGATCACTTAGTCAAAAATTGCCCTCTGCTTCGAGAAGATCAAATGCCCGAACACCCTCGAAAACAGGGTCGAAAACACCCTGTAAGCAATCTGGGCAAGCGATTCTCGAAAGCTATGCTGGCTGCTTGGGGAGATTCCTCTGAGGATGAAGGAGAATCTGAAGCTGAGGAAGGGGTCGTAGCACTTATGGCACAAAGTGATTCAGATTCAGATGATGAATCAACAATCAGCTTCTCAGATCTCAAGAGCAAGGTACATGGTCTTAACAAAGCCACTTTAGAAGAACTTCTATATAATTTGATAGACACCTGTGCTGAGCTAAAAAGAGAAGTTCGTAACCTAGAGCTTGAAAATGAAATTCTCAAAAATGAAAAACTCGGTTTACATGAGAATATTAACGTGCTTAGAGAAGACCTCTTCTAAAAGAAGGCGATTATACACAAGTAGAGAAAAAACTCTTTGAAGTGGAAGAAATAGTTGAATCCCTGCTAAATGAAAAGCAGAGCTTGAATGCCACCATAGAAAAATTAGAAACTGATCTTGCCACAAACAAACGCTGGAACAAATCTTCACAAGCCTTTGATTGGTTAAACACTCATCACAGTAGAAACAAAAAGGGACTTGGTTACAAGCATAAACAGACCGTTTACCCAATACATAGAAAGTATGTGGGATTACCGGAAAACATCGTTTGCTTTCATTGTGGTAAAACGGGTCATTATAGATACACTTGCCCTTTATAAAAACATGCCAATGAAAAGAATGAAAGGTATGTGAAACAAATCTGGATTAGAAAAGATGAGCTTTACATGTCTAAAAGAATGGGACCCAAGTGAATCTGGGTTCCCAAAACTAACCCGTGATTTGTTTTGCAGGCTGAAGTGAGAGAGAACAACCTTACGAATAACCCCACTAACACCCTTGAAAACAGGCAGTTGTGGTTTGTTGATAGTGGTTATTCACGACACATGACTGGTGAAAGATCAAATTTTCTCTCACTTACAGCTTTGAATGGTGGGAGTGCAGCATTTAGAAACAGCAAGTCTGGGACAATTGTCGGTATAGGTAATATTGGTAAAACTCTCTCCCACTCAATTGATAATGTGCACTTAGTTGATGGGTTAAAACACAATTTGCTAAGTGTGTCCCAACTGTGTGACAAGAATAACCTAGTACTGTTTTCAAAAACACGTTGCTTGATTGTGAATGACGACACAGGAGATGTTGTGTTGAGGGGGAAGCGATGTCAAAATGTTTATAAAGTTTGTATTTCCACTCTTCCCCAAAATAATCTGACTTGTTTAAATTCATTAAATGATGATATAATGCTATGGCACAAGAGACTAGGTCATGCAAGCCTGTCCTTGTTAAACAAACTTGTTTCCAAAGATTTGGTTGTGGGACCACCTTCCATCAAGTATAATGATGACAAGGTATGTGAAGCTTGTGCAAAAGGAAAACAAGTCAGATCTTCTTTAAAATCTAAAAAGTGTGTAAGCACTACCCGACCTCTTGAATTATTGCATATTGATCTATGTGGTCCTATGAGGATAGCTAGTAGAGGAGGGAAGAGGTATGTGCTCGTAATTGTGGATGATTACTCTTGATTCACTTGGACTTTATTCTTGACATCCAAGAATGAAACCTTTGAGAAGTTTGTTGCCCTTCTCAAAAGGATTGAAAAGAGAGTAGGACACTCATTGGTAAGCTTGAGGTCTGATCATGGTAATGAATTTGAAAATGCAAGTTTACAAACTTTTGTAATGAAGATGATGTTGATCATAACTTCTCAGCCCCGAGAACACCCCAGCAGAATGGGGTGGTTGAACGAAAAAATCATACCCTAGAAGACATGACTAGAACAATGCTTATTGCTAGTGGTCTTCCTAAGAACTTTTGGGCAGAAGCCTTGAACACATCATGTTACATTATAAATAGATGCATGATTAGACACATTTTGAACAAAACTCCTTATGAACTTCTCAAAGGCAGAAAACCCAACATTATGCATCTAAGAACATTTGGTTGTAGATATTTCGTGCATAACAATGGGAAAGATGCCTTAGGAAAGTTTGATCCAAGGAGTGATGAGGCAATATTTCTTGGTTATTCCTCCCACAGTAAGGCATACAAAGTCTTTAACAAAAGAACCTTGTGTGTTGAGGAAAGTGTGCATGTGTTTTTTGATGAATCTAACTCTTTGAATGAGAGTGATGCACAGGATTAAGAGTTTGAATTAGGTCTTGTCCAAAAGGAATCGTTGAACCAAGAAAAACAAGGTGAGAACACCCTGAAGAAAACAGGTACAGAAGCTGTTCCTCAAAATGGCAGGCAAGGTGAGAACCAAACAGGGGGACACACCGTTGAACCATGTTCGGAACCATGCTCTTCAGGAACAAGCTTGCAAACAGGTGCAGAAACAGGATCAGGAGGTGTTCTTGAGCCTGATCCTACACACATTTCAGTTAGAACAGAGCATGTGTCTATGGATCCACTTAATCCAAGACCATGGAAGCACCATAGTTCGCACCCTCTTAATCAAATCTTGTCAGATATTAATACTGGAGTGCAAACTAGATCTAAACTTAAGAATTTTTGTGCTTTCTATGCTTTTCTTTCTAACATTGAGCCAAAAAGTCTGAATGAAGCTCTTGCAGATTCAGATTGGATCACGGCTATGCAAGAAGAGCTTCATCAATTTGAAAGAAACAAAGTGTGGCACCTTGTACCTTGACCGGCTGAGAGAAAAATCATTGGAACCAAGTGGGAGTTCCGAAACAAACTGGATGAGTTAGGAACAGTCACTAGGAACAAGGCACGGCTGGTTGTTCAAGGGTATAATCAAGAAGAAGGGATCGATTATGAAGAAACCTTTGCACCAGTTGCTAGAATTGAGGCTATTCGAATCTTAATAGCATTTGCAGCTCATATGGAAATCAAGCTATACCAAATGGACGTGAAAAGTGCATTCCTCAACGGATACCTTAAAGAAGAGGTGTATGTCAAACAACCCCATGGTTTTGAAAACAGTGAATTTCCTAACCATGTTTTCAAACTTGACAAAGCTCTTTATGGCCTAAAACAAGCTCTTAGAGCTTGGTACGAACGGTTGTCAAGTTTTTTAATTGAAAATGATTTTAGAAGAGGCAAGGTAGACAATACCTTGTTTCTAAAATCTAAAGGGAACATTTATTGATTGTCCAAATATATATTGATGACATTGTATTTGGTGCAACTCATCATGATTTATGCAATGAATTTTCAAATATGATGAGGAGTGAGTTTGAGATGAGCATGATGGGTGAGCTTAACGTTTTCTTAGGCTTACAAATCAAGCAAACTCCAAACGGCACCATGATCCATCAACAAAAGGATATCAAGGAGCTACTTAAGCGTTTTGGGATGGAGTTGGCCAAACCCGTAGACACTCCTATTTCTCCTTCAACCAGGTTGGTTATGGATAATGGGAGTCCCTCAGTTGAGGAGAAACTCTATAGGGGCATGATTGGGTCACTCCTATACCTAACTGCTAGTAGACCGGATATTGTTTTTAGTGTTGGTTTATGTGCCCGTTTTCAGTCTAATCCTAAGGAAACTCATCTTAAGGCTGTGAAACGGATACTAAGATATTTGAAACATACACCCAATTTAGCCTTATAGTATCCTAGAGGTTGCAATTTTGATCTTGTTGGATATGCTGATGCTGACTATGCTGGATTCCTAGTTGATAGAAAGAGTACCTCAGGTATGGCTCACTTTCTCGGACCTTGTTTGGTATCTTGGGCTACCAAGAAGCAACATTCAGTTGCCATGTCCACAGCAGAAGCTGAATATGTTGCAGCCGCTTCATGTTGTGCTCAACTGTTGTGGATAAGACAACAGCTTAAGGACTTTTGTGTTGACATTGGATGCATTCCTATTTTTTGTGATAACACAAGTGCAATTAACATTGCCAAAAATCTATGTCAACATAAAAGAACAAAGCATATTGACATTCGACATCATTTCTTGAGAGATAATGTTGAAAAGGGTTTAATCTTTATGAATTTTTGCACAACGGAAAATCAATTGCTGATATATTCACTAAGGCACTAGCTAGAGATCAATTTGAGAGAAATAGACTGGAACTAGGGTTGGTGAGAACACCCTGAGTTACATGTTTCCAGAACATGAACTGGGTTTGGTAAGATCAACCGTTACACCCTGTTCTCTCCCCCTGTTTGTAAATCTCATTAACAACGAATGTTATTGCATACACTCGAATTGCGTGCATTTTGTCTTTACTTATCCACTTAGTGCAGCATAAGGGGATGTACTGAAGCCGCCTTAATACCATTAAATCCAATCAAGATCAGACGGCAAAGAACAGGCTCAACGAAGAGAACAGGTACGCCCCTTGGTTGCTCGATGTGTTTTTCCTTCCCAAGGCACAAGCTTTTAATTCTCACACCCGTTGCAAACCAAGAAATCTTCTAAAGATTTTGGGTTCTCTCTCTCTCTCTCTCTCTTTTTATATGCCCTGCTCTCAGTACTGCAAAATCTGAGAAACCTGCAAAGCCTTAAACCCTAATCTCTCTCCTCTAGCAACAATGGCTCTCAACAACTCCTCTCAATCAAACGACCTTGTTCTTGCGTCCTCAATCCCTGCTCTCCCTCGCCCAATCCTGTACAAGCCTTTCAAATTCCTGAAAGGCTTCTCCCTACACTCAGTGGGAATGGGGATGGTTGATATTCCCTTTGAATGTGGAAGGGAATTGGTGTTTCTTGTAGGGACAATTGCTTGTCCCATTAACGTCGAGTCAGAGGGTACACTATCGGGGTCTCAAGACCAAATCTTAGAAACCCCTGAAGGGTTTAATTTTGAGCCCTGTTCTTCTGGGATGTTTCCTGAAACAGCGCCAGAAACAGGGGCTGCCTCTGTCGAAGGTGTGTTTGTGGAGGATCTGGATGTCGATTTCCAAGGGAAGTCGAATGAGACATCAGAGGAGAGTTTAGAGAAGGATTCTCTCCCTGAGGCTGAAACCCCCACTCCGGTCGCTCAAACTGGAGAGAAAAGGAAAAGGGTGAAAATAGTGGACAGGCGTAGCAGAACGCCAAGAACAAGGCTACAACCAAGGTCTCAGCCCTCTCAAACTCCCTCTTCTCCACAATCCTCCAAGCCTTCTCGCAAATCTGCGAGACTAGCTTTTCAATTTTCTCCCCGTATCTCCAAACCCTCTGCTCCTGTCATCGAGGAGATTTCCTCCTCTTCTATTGAAGGGTTCTCGAGTTCTGACTCTGAGAACACCTCCTTCAAACAGGGGACACCGGTGTCCTCCGAGTCCTCTGAAGAACAAGCCCCTCCAAAATCAACCACTAAACCTGCTGTGAAGCCCTCTCCTGCAAAAACACCCCTCAAGCGAAAGCCCAAAACAGCCCCCTACCAGAAGCTACCACCTCTGTTCCTGCCCCCAAACGCCCAAAGCAGTTCACTCCCTCTCCTATGTCTGACAAACATGCGCAGTTGCTTAAGCGCAATGTCGTCAGGGGGAAGGTAGTGAATATAAGCTTTTAAGAGGAATAGGGTCTGGGGGTGTTCCTGACCAAGTTGCGCGCTTAAGGCTGGCTCGACTTGTTTGCAAACACCCAGCTGGGGTGTTCTGTACCTGAGTTGGCTGAGTTTTACGCCAACTGCAGTGTCACCGAAGGGGTGGTGACTAGTTTTGTGAATGGGCAATGCATTAAAGTTGATGCGCCCACACTTGGAAAAATTTTGGGAGTACCCTCCCAAGGCTTTGACGTGTATGTGAGGGAAGACAAAACAGCCCTAGAAACAGCCAGGCTCCTAGAGGTGTCCCAACGCCTCAGTCAAAAACAGGGCCTGAGAACACCCCTCTCTGTTAAGAAGGGTGAAATGACCACTCCGCACCAACTATTGTTTATGTTCACTATCAAGAACATAATTTCACGAGGTCAAGGGCGAAACTCAGCTGATGCCCTCGATCAATGCCTGGTGGACTTACTGGATCGGGAGAAACCAATCAACCTCCCTGCAATCATGATTCGCCACATAGGGCGAATTGCGAACACCACCCGGGCCCATGATCTTGGATATGGGTTTCTACTGACAAGGGTGTTTGAGCACCTTGGGAGAGTGCTCACACGGCGAGTGGAGGCCCAAGTCGTTGATGAGATTGGGATTAACACTCTGCTCGGGTGTGACTGTGAGGTTGGCGAAGGATCAGTCTCCAAACAGGGTCGTCGACCACCTCGACCACCTGTTTCTAGGCAACCTTCCTTCAAACTTGAGGCTGTTCTTGAGGACAATGCTCGCCTCAAGGATGAGCTCTCAGCTGTCAAGGCTGCTCTGGGTGAGGAGCAAGCCCTCTCCGCCAAACGCCATGAGGAATTGCTTGTCCTTCTCTCCACTCTTGCCCCCAGCATTCCTCCTCTGCAAACGAGACCACCCCCTACACCCTGATTCTTTAGGCTGTTCTCTTGTTTCCTCCTCCCCTCTTCGTTTTTGGCATTGTACTGTTTTTAATGCAATATGTCTTTCATGATGCTTCTTGCACCTTATGCTCTATATTTCTTTTCTTGCATTCGTACTGTTGTTTATGCTTTTTAATGATGCCAAAAGGGGGAATAAGACCATACGAATAAGACCATACGAATAAGACCATATGATCTATGACCTAGCACCTAGAGGATCCCTATCAGCATTAATCGTTGTTAAGCTTTTTAATTTTGTCAATATGGTCACTTGGTTTGTCATCATCAAAAAGGGGGGATTTGTTGAGTATATTTAGTTTTGATGATAACAAATCCAAGTGTAAAACTTTGTCCAAGTAATGTTGCTCCAAACACGATCTCCAAACAGGCCTAACTGGTGTTTGTGATCTTTATTGTATTAACTGGTTTGTTATATGTGAGAACAAGTGTTCAAAACAGGTTTTACTCGGTGATTCTATATTAAGTCAAGAACACCACCTCGACAGTTGATTGTAAGGCATGTTCCTGAACTCTAGCAATGCAAAGAACAACCCCAGCAAACAAGGTGGCCTTGGTGTTCACAGCAGCTCTACAAATCTGGGACAAGATGACTGGTTCAAAACAAGAAGTCTTGGGTATATAGGTTTTATTTATTTAGACTCTTGTTAATATGCCAATATTGAAAATGTCATTTTAAACACCTCTTGAATCGGTATTTGCGCTAAGTGCTTCAAAACACCAGTTGCGAACAACCCTGCAAACAGGGTGCCTAGGGTGTTTCTGAACTGAAGTGGTCATACCCGGTTATCTTTGTAAATTCATTTCGGTTGGCCAAGATCTCCAGAATACTTTCTTTAAATTCCAAGATTGCTATTTTTCTGAAAAGGATATTTCTTGAAAATATTATGGGAGATTTGCGAAAATAGGTTTTGGGAGATTTGCCAAAACAAAAAGATTCCCTTTGCCTATATTTTCGGATATGATAAAATTTCAAAAGCTGGAGATTTCTGGTTGTCATTTGAATCTTCTTCGCGGCTATGGGAAGATAAAGGTTATCTCTTAAGATAACAAATCCCTTATATTTTGGGAAAAATTTATCACTAGCAGTTGGGGAGTATTTCTTGCTTGAAAATCGTTTTCCATACTTAGCTGATTCTTTCACCCCTCCTTGTTTTTGACCGTTGGATTTTGTGTTTAAAATCTCAGCATTTCACTCCCATTTGAATAGATGAGAAAAGACGAGAAACATACACAACATACGCAAAAAAGGGAAAATTTCAAAAGTGGTTTTTCTAGTGATAAGAATTTTTTCGAGTTACGCTTGAGAAAAGAAAAACCGAGACAAGTTGTGTTTAAACAGAGCTTTCAAGATATTGGCATTCTAGGACCTCATTGTACCTTACATCTGCTTAAATCAGAAGCACCCCCATAAGGTGTTTTGTAACCCTGACCTTGGATCAGAAAAGTGAGTGAGTGGTCCTCAGTCGTGTGGACTTTGGATGTGTCCAATCTGGTGAGATTTAGACGTGGTGTAACCCTTCTTAGAGAAGAAGGTTACGTGGTTGCAAGTTGTAACAATGTGTGTTACATTTGTAACGTGTGAAGCCCGTGAGTGAAAGTAGTTAAATCCTACACGATGTAGGTCGTGGTTTTTCACACCTCAGCTGGGCTAGAGGTGTTTTCCACGTAAAAATTGTGTGTGTGCTTTATTTTCCGCATTTATCTTGGTGATTTTCGCATTTGTAATATTTGAGAACACCCCTGCAAACAAGTCACTAGGGCGTTTGTCATCTGAGAATAACCTCTGTGAGGGTGTTTGTTATTTACAACGCGAAAATCAGACACCACAATTCACCCCCCTCTTGTGGTTGTATACTCACGAATTTAACACTCAGAGATTTGTTCCACTGTGTTTTTAAATAATATCTCTGATCATACTCTTTGCTTGTGGCTTTTTCCTTTTTCTTTAAAAGATAAAGCTAAAGCTTGGTTGGACACTAAGACCAATATCACCACTTGGGATCAATTGCAAAAGGAATTCTTGAAAAAGTTTTTCTCCATTGGTAAACTGACTGCCTTAAGACGTTCTATAACCACCTTCTCACAAAATAAAAATGAGCAATTGCATGAAAGTTGGGAATGGTTTAAAGAATTGTTGCGATGTTGTCCTCACCATGAGGTGCTTATGTGGCAACTTGTCCAGAGTTTTTACTCTGGCTTAGATGAGCACAATAGGCAGATGGTTGATGCGTCATGTGGTGGTAGTCTTTTTGTACAAAACTCCTGAAGAAGCTTGGGAATTATTTGAACATTTGAGTCAAAATTCACACTTGTATGCTACTTCCTCACACTCTGATTTGCCTAGGTAATTAGGAAGTAAAGGGGGGGTTTATGAGGTTTCACATTCGATTGACCTTTCTGGTAAAGTTGATGCTTTAACTAAGAAATTTGATCAATTGTTGTGCATGAATAAAGTGTCTAATGCCCCTAATATGCAAGATGTGTGTTCGATTTGTGCTAGTCCCATGCATGCTTCTGTTGATTGTCTGTGTATTGGTAAGTCTGACTGTGTGACTGAACAAGTGAATGCTACCCAAGGATTTCCTCTATCCAACAACCCTTATTCTAATACCTATAATCATGGTTGGAGAAATCATCCTAATTTTTCATGAAGGTCTCAAAATGTTGAGAATCCTCAAGCACAGTCTTACAGACCTACCCTTCCTGGTTTTCAAAATCAGAGATATGCTCCTCCCTCTTCCCATCAAGCTCCATCTGGGAGCTCTGATATCGACAAGGTACTTTCTGCTCTTGATGCCTGGACTTCTGTTGTGCAAAATATGGATGCTGGGGTCCAAGGAATTGAATCTAAAATGCATATTGTTGACTCTCACTCACACTCTATAGCTAAATTAGAAACCCAACTTAGGCAACTAGCCATAGTTGTAGGTAGAAGAGAAGAAGGAAAACTTCCAAGTCACCACATCCAGAACCCTAAAGGCCAACAATTTGAACAATTAAAAGCTGTAATGGTTCTTAGGAGTGGTAAAGAAGTGGATAACAAGGTGAGTGAGAAGAAACATGATAAAGATAAAGGACCTAAGACCATGGAGAGTGACCTTGAGATTGAAAAAGAGAATGACCTATCCTCCTCTCCTGTTGTGTCTGACCCTATTGTGACATATGAGCCAAGAGTTCCTTACCCTCAAGCTTTGGATGCACCATTTCCTTCCAAGAAAGACAAGCAAAGAGATGACATCTTAGAAACCTTTAAGCAAATTAAGGTCAATCTTCCCCTCTTAGAAGCAATTAGACAGATCCCGGCCTATGCTAAGTTCCTTAAAGACATGTGCACTTTTAAAAGAAAATCTAAAGATGACAAGTCTAAAAAGGTTCTTCTAAGTGAACAAGTAAGTTCAATTCTGAAATGTGATACTCCCCCTAAGTTCAAAGATCCTAGTGTCCCTACCATTTCATGTTTTATTGGCAATCATAAAATTGAAAGGGTACTTTTGGATTTGGGTTCTAGTGTCCATTTGATACCATATTCTGTTTACTTGGAGTTGGGATTAGGTGAACTGCAACCTTCCAACTGTACCCTTCAGCTTGCTGATAGGTCGGTTAAGACTCCTAGGGGGCGAATAGATGATGTCTTGGTGCAAATTGATAAAGGATTCTTTCCTATTGACTTTGTTGTGTTGGACATTGACCCCACTCAAGCTTATAAGCAGATCCCTCTTATTTTAGGTCGTCCCTTCCTAGCCACAGCTAATGCCACCATTAACTGTAGGTCAGGAGTGATGGATGTCTCGGTCATGAACATGAGGATTAGGCTTAACATTTTTAAAGCCTTTGCTTGATATTGTCTGGCTGAAGACGTTAAACTTAGCGCTTTTTGGGAGGCAACCCAATCTTTTTAGGTGATTTTGAGTCTTTTATTTTTTCTATTTTTCTTTTTGATCAAGGTGTGCTTGTGTTTTTGGCTGTGATTCTTCACTTGGTTTTTGGCTTTTGAGGTTGGTGATGGTTGTGAAGGTACTTTTGAAGTTTGATTGTTGAGCTTACATGGAAATAACTTCCTCGTGTGATCAGGTTGTGTTGCTCTTTTCTCCATTTTCCTTTATCTTATTGTTTTCTACATTGAGGACAATGTGAGGTTTAGGTGTTGGGGGGAGGCAAAATGAAAATGAAAATTTTGAGAAAGATTAAACATGAAAATTTATGGGAGAATTTGATTTTGGGAAGCAATTGAGTGTTCTGATTACGCATGTTCTACTCCTATTATATGGATTTTATTCATGTGACCCATGCTCAGTAGAGATTATTTCTAGCTTTGACTAGTTGAAGGCAAAAATTTTTGCTGTGCTAATGTCACTATGTAGTTGATTTTGAGTATGAGATGTAACCCCATTTGTAATGTCGTGATGAGAATTCGATAAGCATTGAGTTTCCCATTGACTTTTCAATCCCAAAAAAAAAATCAAATAAATTAAATTAATTGAGTTCTGATTTCGGTACCAATGTTCAGGTCCTATTTCTATTCATATCTTTAATTGCCTGAATATGTACTAAGTGTTTCTTTGAGTGTTATCTTCATTAATATCTTTATCCACTCAAGAAAGCACATGAGATCAAGTAAATTCTGAAAACCAAAAAAAAAAAAAAATTCAAAGTCTCAAAAAGAGAGAATAAAAAAAATTGATTTGGCATTGGGGACTCGATTTTAAAAGTTGCTCTTGTGATTTTTGTTATGTGGGGTGAAACTTCGTGCTTATGGTTTGCTACTTGGTTTCGTTGTGTACTTAATTTGCTTGAATCTTGGCCTACTGACTAGGTTGGAATTGGAAATCTTTGATAATGAGTTGTGGGATGGTAGTGAATTGATATATGTGATTTGGAGTGGGCATTCATAGCTGGGTCATTTGATATTCTTACCTAATCCTATTCTTTTCCTGCTTGATAGTTTGAATGAATACATGCAGCACTGTTGTTCTTTGCTCGAGGACTAGCAAAGCCTTGGTGTGAGTGAGTTGATAATTCATATTTTATATATAAGTTTCTCCTTTATTTCACCTACTTTTATGTCTTTGAAATATATTTTTGAGTAAATAATGCAGATTTTATGAAACTTGCAGGAAAACTAAAATAGAAGAATTTGGATAAAGGTTGTTCAATTGTACTTGGATCACCTACAAGTGCAGAGTCCAAACTTAAGCCCAAAGGAAAAGAAAGAGAAAAAACAAAAAAAGAAGAAGATCTCCCATTTTCCCACATGGCTAATTCTTAACCTAGTCAAATGCCATTAATCAAAATTAATATTATACTTATGACTAGCCATGACCATGCATGTAACATCCCAAATTAATTGGAATTAATTTTCATTAATTTTGGGGTATCCAAAGGGGTTGGATTTTCCACTATAAAAAGGGGCCATGGGTTGAGGGAAAGAGGGATCCACACACTTATATCCATCCATACACACTCACACACATACATTCATCCACTCTCTTGCCCAAGCATCTTCTTATTCTTCCATCTTTCATTTTTCTAGAGAGAATCTTTGTAAGACAAGATCATTTGGGTTGAGGGGTTAAGAAGAAAATAAGCTTCGTTAGCTATTTTTCTCTTCTTCTCCCATCTCATTTGTGAGTCAAATTTAAGAGTTTACATTAAGTTTCATAATTTTGTGTAATTAAGTATAAGGTTTGGACATAGGAAGTGAAATATACCAATTCCAATGGTGTTTTCACTAACTATGGCCGGCTAAACTACTCATTCTAAGATTAGGATGGATCCTTGGTAATAATATTATTTTGCTAATTTCTTACGGGGTTATTTTCGTCTCTTTTGCATAATCTTGAGTTTATATTTGATCATCATCTACTCATGCATTTTAATACTAATGTTTAATCATGTTGATGACACTGGTTTAATTTGCTATCTCAAATGAATATTAGACCTTGTAGGCTAATATGACGATTATGTAATTGGACCTAAAATTGTAATTGTTTAAATTGAATAATTTATGCTAGAAATTAGATGAGTTACGTCTAGAAAGAATAATTCATGCTAAACTACTAGATAAATTATGTCACATTATAATTATAATTATCTTTTTAATTTATGACCTAATGCTTGTAGCTTAGGTTGAACAAGAGACAAACTGAATCCCCATTTGAATTAGTAATTAATATTGGCATCAAAGGTGAAATCCGAAGTTCTAAATTTTTCTCCTATTTGAATTCTCTCTACTTTGCTACTCACTTACTCTTCTTTTGTTCCTTAAATTATATTGATAATCGAGCTCATAAAATTGTGATTATTCTTTATAATCGGAAAGGTTAAGTTTAAGAATCACTATTGTTCCCCGTGGGATCGGCACCCTAATACTCGCTAGTCTACAATTAACCTTGTACACTTGTAAGTAAAAAGGGTTTTAAAACTAGAGCATAAAATCCACATCAAGTTTTTGGCGCCGTTGCCGGAAAACGAATAGTGATTTTTGAATTTTCTTTTCCTTTTACTCTTTTTATTTTTTTTTTCTATTTTTCCCCTTCCCCGCTAATCTAACAATTTTATTTATTCTCCACCCTTTTCCTTTTATTTTTATTGTTTCATTCCCTTATCCCTCCTAATCTAACCACTTTATTTTTGTTATCCCCTTCCCCATCTAATCTAACTATTTTCCCTCTCCCTTCTAATCTAATCTAATCTAACTCTTTGTTTTTTTAATTTTATTTATTGCACTTAATCTAACAATCCCCTTCCCTTTTATTTCCTTTGTTCTTTTATTTTATTTTATTTTATTTATTTATTTTTTCCCCTTCCCGTTTATTTTTCTTTTATTTTTCTTTTATTTTTATTTTTCTCCTCTTATCTCTCTTTTCTCTGTTCTTCTTATTTTTGTTTGGTGGTTATTATTGTGGTGATTTCATTATTTTCTTTTTGTTGTTTGTTGGTATATGCTTGGTAGACGTTCTTTGTGCTTAGATCTTGAACCATATAATCCTGAAATTCTTGGTATATATATATGTATGAATGTATGCATGCATATATGTATATATGAGTACAAATAGATAGATATATATATATATATATATATATATATATATATATATATATATAGATAGATAGATAGATAGATAGATATATATATATATATATATATATATATATATATATATATATATATATACATATATATAATATATATATATATATATATATATATATATATATATATATATATATATATATATATATATATATATATATATATATATATAGATATATAGATATATAGATATATAGATATATATATATATATATATATATATATATATATATATATATATATATATATATATATATATATATATATATATATATATATATATATATATGTGCATGTATATATATATATATATATATATATATATATATATATATATATATATATATATATATATATATATATCCATATATGTAGAATATATATATATATATATATATATATATATATATATATATATATATATATATATATTGGTGTGTGTGTGTGTGTGTGTGTGTGTGTGTGTGTGTGTGTGTGTGTGTGTGTGTGTGTCTATATACATACATACCATGAGACCCGCATTTTTGTCGTACTTGCTTATCAAATATTATGCCTGTCGTACGTGAATAAGTTACTATGTATGTTTTTCTGTAAGCGAAGATTATGAGCAAAACCCCCATTTTATGCTATGTTTCTGGGTTTACGTAACGTATTATGGTGGGTCAATGTATTATGGTCTCTACTAAAATTAAGCTTTTTGGTATGACTATTCCTTCGCTTAGTTTATGGTTCAAATATGATGCATTATGTGAAAGCTCTTCAACTAAAATGAAGTACGAAAGGCTTTTGTAAGTTAATATGTATTTTAAGTATGTTTCGGGAGAGAGGGTTTATTCACTGAGATGTGGTTGCTCATTCCCATTATTTTTGCCCTTTTCCCAGATCCACAGGTATGTGACTGATGCGTGGAGCACCCAGAGTAGACTTGCTTGGACTGTATTGCTGTGTTTATGATATCGTTATGTAATGTCAATTGTGATTGTAAGGTTATATAATTAATCATTTTCCTTGTAAAGTTTATGAAAAATAGAAATCTTTGTACACTCCAGGCGCGTGGCCCGTAGAGTTGTGGACTCCGGCGTGTGGTGTTATTTTCTACCTTTAGGTATTGCAGGGTTATAATATAAGGCTTTTTAAGCCTGTGAAACGGTCAGTTTTTAGGAGAAATTCTGCCCGTTTTGCCCCAGAAAATTGAGAAAATCCTAGCATTCCTAGCCCTAGGGTTAAACTCAAGACCCAATTATGTTATAGTCGCTTAAGTTTTAAATATTGAGTCTCAATAGGTTATGTTTCAGATTGGTTTGAGCAAGTGCCTTAACAGTCTTTCCCCAGGGAAAGACTGTGGCATGTAACACGACCCGCATGAGGTTGGGGGTGTTACATTGGATGGTATCAGAGCTACAAGGTTTCATAAAATGATAAAAGAAAATGAGATTTGACTCGCCGATATGTTTTTATGTGCTAAGAGTTATATGTTATGTACTACGTGTTATGTGCTATGCGATGTATGTTGTATATTAAGTGTTAAGTGTTAAGTGCTAAATTGTTGCAAGCTTACTAGGAGGGGGCTGATGGAAATTTGTTTATAAGTGATACATGTGTACCACGCACATAAGTGACCTGGAGTCTTATTACGAGTGTAGGAGTTAGGATAGTATACGATATGTCGGAGGAGAGGCAAGATCCTCCTCCACCTCCGCCTCTAAATGATGGGGTAGAGATGCTAATTAAATTTCTGAAGCTTAAGCCACCTACGTTTGACGGAACACCAGACCCAATTCAGTATGAGCACCGGAAGAGGAAGATTGAAGGATTGTTTGAAGTCATGGAGTGTCCTGCCAATTTTAAGGTGAGGTTCGCAGCTCACTTATTTAAGAAAGTTGCTAGCTTTTGGTGGGATACGGTTAAGCCAAAAGAAGGCGAATAGCCACTAACTTGGGTACAGTTTAAGGGTTTATTAGATGAAAAATACTATCCTAAGGAGGTAAAATGGGCTAAGGAGCAGGAATTTTTGAACTTAAAGCAGGGGAAAAAGCCAGTTACTGAGTATATGTCTAAGTTTAATGAATTGAGTAGGTTTGCTCCTCATCAAGTGGCGAATGAGGAAATGAAAATGGAACGATTTGAGAGAGGCCTCAAATCTTAGTTAAAAACAAACATGGCTGCACTAACTTTTCCAAATCTCCAAACAATGTACCAAAAAGCCATAAAAGTGGAGCGTGTTATAGAGGAGTCTGAGGCATCTGAGTTAGCTACCCAACAGAAAAGAAAGCGTGAGGTCGAGAGCTCACGAGGAAGTGTACATGGGAATGGGAGGAAGCCTAACTCCAACTATCAATCTCAGAAGGACTGCACTCCGCATGAGCCAAGGCCTCGATGCGAAACGTGTGGCAAGCTCCATAATGGACCTTGTGCAAGATTAACTGGGCATGCTTTGGGTGTGGAGAAATTGGGCATTGCCAAAACCAATGTCCAAAGAAAGTACAGGAAAACATGCAAGCTAATCAAAGGACTGAACCAGCAAATAGGCAAGGCGGCAACAATCTCCAAGTAAGGAAATGACTCCACCAATCTCACAGCTCCATGACGTGAATGAAAGTTGGTAAGGAATCTTCCTTTTAAGTACTTTCATTGTATATATATATGGATTTATTTCGTATCATGTGACTGAAGCGTAAGTTTCGAGGACGAAACTATTTATAAGTGGGGGAGAAATGTGAGACCCGCATTTTTGTCGTACTTGCATATCAAATATTATGCCTGTTGGGTTGGAAAATTTTATTTTAATATCCGCCAACCTACAACTGCCATATCGCCCAAGTTATTGATCTATTCAACTTTAGATCCCAAAAATAAATTTCCTAAAGTTATGTAACAAGACAAGCCTTCGATTCCTTGAAACTTCAACAAAAGCAATTCCCAAATGCGTTCAGATTATTAAACCTTGGTAATAGCTCTGTAATGCACCAAATCGATCCTAAATATATATTCAGGGGAGGGTAAGCTGAACCGCGATTATATTTAGGAATTCGGTTTAAGATTAGAGGCTCGGGAATTCGTTTATTAATACAAGAGGTTGAAGTTTTGTGGTAGAATTGAATTAAAAAAAAAAAAGAAGAAGGGGATTAAAATTAATCCACACGCGCGAACCCCCTTGCCTGCTTCTTCTTCCTCCTGCACACATGACCCGACACCCCCTTCTCTCTGCCCGTTCATTTGCTTCCTCCACCATTCGTAGACCTCAAGCTCCACACCTGCCTTCTCTTCTGTGTTCCTCACTCCCACGCTGCGCCTCAGGCTTGACCGGACCCTAGGCGACGTCCACCAGGTGCCGGCATCTTCTCCTGCGCATGGCCGAGCCCATTTCAGCGCAGAACCGACTGAACACCGGAGGATTTCGCGCATGTAGGTGAGAATTCGAGCAACCTTACCTCTATAAATTGAATCATTGGTTTAATTCCCTTCAATTCATGCAAATTGTGCTTGAATACTTCAAAAATCACAAGTTAGGGTTTTGGGTTTGGTGGTGTTCGAACCTCACACGAAGGCAGCAAATTTTCTGAGTGTGTGGAGTTCGAATTTAACTTCCATATGCCAATTTGCACGCATATAGCTTGGATTCAAGGTGGGTAAAACTTTAATCCCTCCTATTTTAAGGATTTCAAATAATAATTATATGAATTAATTTACTGAATTAGTAGATTGGATTGTTGTTGTATGAATTCGATTGTATGTGTGGACAAACAAATGAATTAAGCTTTTGTTATGCCAGGTCAGTACCAATGTATTCTTCAAAGGTTGCCAGAAGTTTTAAAATGGTGGCTTTCATGATTTAGAACTGCATATAACTCTCTAAAGTTGCTTTCGATTTTCATATCAAACCAGTTAGCATTGAAGATCGTTTGGGATACAAGAGGGTGGTATAAAAGTAAAAGAGGTCTTTGTTGTTTTGGTGTATATTCAAGCCTAGTTTTGAGAAGTTTGGAAATACTAACTATTTCATTCGAACAAACTTGGGTTACCTAGTCTAGGGTTAATGCGTTTGAAAACCCACTACTTCATAAGTTGGCCTCAAGATAGATTTTTGAGCCTTTATGAAGTTTCAAGTCAAGAGCTGGTAAAACCGTTACGTTTCTAGGAGCATTTACATAAAAAAAATTTTTTTAAGAGATGTTTGCCTCGTAAAAGAGCCTTTTAGTTAAAAACGAAGTCGTTTTACGATTTAGTAAACGTGTTACGTTTATAAGAAACTTTTAAATTTGAAGTGAAGTCGTTTTACAAGTTAATAAGCGTATTACGTTTATACGAAACTTTTAAGTAAAAAATGAAGTCGTTTTACAAACGAGCAAACGTTTTACATCTATAAGAAGTTTCTTATGTTAAAAACGAAGTCGTTTTGCGAGTTGGTAGCCGTATTACATTTATATGAAGCTTTTAAGTTAGAAACGAAATCAGTTTACGACTTAACAAGCTTATTAGGTTTTTAAGAAGCTTTGAAGTTTCAAAGGAAGTCGATTTATGTGTTAATAGACTTATAACGTTTATGAAAAGCTTTTAAGCTTCGAACTTAGTTTGAATTAAGCATTAACTGAACACGATATGTTTCAAACGAGTTTCGATTTACGATTTAGCAGGCATATTACATTTAAAAGAAGCTTCTAGCTAAAAAGTGAAGTCGTTTTATAAGTTAGCAGTCGTTTTATATTTACACGAAGCATTTAAGTTAGAAACTATGTCGGTTTACGATTTAGTAAACAATTTACGATATAAGAAGTCTTTAAGTTATTTATGAAGCCCATTTACGTGCTAACAAATCTTATTTTGTTTCTAAGAAGCTTGTAAGTTTAAAACGAAGACGTTTTACAAACTAACAAACATATTACGTTATTAAGAAGCTTTTAAGTTAAAAACAAAATCGTTTTACGATTTAGCAAACTAATTACGTTTATACGAAGCTTTTAAGTTAGAAACGAAGTCATTTTATGAACTCGTAAATGTATTTTACGAAGTTAGTTTACACGTGAGCCAATTTATTTCGATTATGAAAAGCTTTTAAACTATTCACGAAATCGATTTATGAGTTAGTAAACTTGGCTTGTATCATGTTCATCCTTTTGCGTTTGAAAGATTGTAATGAGCGTAAAAAGGGCAACTGAAGGTGATTATTTACGAATCCTAGTTTTCAAGTGCACGCTAGTAACTACCAAGTTTTGAATCGTGAGTTAGTGTACTCACCATGTTTTTAAGAAGCCTTTCTTGTTGTTTGCCTAAAGCTAAAGTCGTAAGAAAATTATGTTTTCTTGTTTTAAGTTCATAAAACCTATATATGAATACGTATAAGCATATTTGTCTACTAAGAATGTATGTGTATGAATGTTATAAGTTCCTAAGACATATATATAAATCAGTACAAGTATGTATATGTACGAATGGTTATGTTTATATCTATGTATGCATGGAGGAGCTACTCTAGAAACTTTAAGCTTAAGTCTGAGATCCAGGGATGGTGGCTTAGTTCCCGCCTAGTATCACATATGTTACGTTATGATAGATTCAGGGATGGTGGTTTGATTCCCGCCTGATGTCTAAGTACGAAAATTTTGTCTCAGCATAGTATGATGTCTGTCTGGATAGGCGTATGTTGCCGCTCGAGTTTGGCCGACTCGGGATGGCTGTAATAAAGTACCTCTAAGTGTCTAGTCCCCTCATTTGCGTGAATAAGTTACTATGTATGTTTTTCTATAAGTGAAGATTATGTGTAAAACCCCCCTTTTATGCTATGTTTCTGGGTTTATGTAACTTATTATGGTAGGTCAATGTATTACGACCTCTACTAAAGTCAAGCTTTTTGGTATGACTATTCCTTCGCTTAATTTATGGTTTGAATATGATGCATTAGTTGAAAGCTCTTTAAAATGAATTACGAAAGGCTTTCGTAAGTTAATATGTATTTTAAGCATGTTTTGAGAGAGAGGGTTTATTCACTGAGAGGTGGTTGCTCATTCCCATTACTTTTCCCCTTTTCGTAGATTCACAGGTATATGACTGATGCGTGGAGCACCCAGAGTGGACTTGCTTGGACTGTATTGCTGTGTTTATGATATCGTTATGAAATGTCGATTGTGATTGTAAGGTTATGTAATTAACCATTTTCCTAGTAAAGTTTATGAAAAATAGAAAGCTCTGTACACTCCGGGCGCGTGGCCCGTAGAGTTGTGGACTCCGGCATGTAGCCGTTGAGTTGTTGGTGTTATTTTTTGCCTTTAGGTATTGCAGGGTTATAATGTAAGGCTTTAAGCCTGGGAAACGATTAGTTTTCAGGGGAAATTCTGCCCGTTTTGCCCCAAAAAATTGAGAAAATCCTAGCATTCCTAGCCCTAGGGTTAAACTCAAGACCCAATTATGTTATAGTGGCTTAAGTCTTAAATATTGAGTTTCAACAGGTTATGTTTCAGATAGGTTTAAGCAAGTTGCCTTAACAGTCTTTCCCCAGGGAAAGACTGTGGCGTGTAATACGACCCGCGTGAGGTTGGGGGTGTTATATTTGATGATATCAGAGCTATAGGGTTTTATAAAATGATAAAGGAAAATGAGATTTGACTCGTCGATATGTTTTTATGTGCTAAGAGTTATATGTTATGTGCTACGTGTTTTGTGCTATGCGCTGTATGTTGTATATTAAGTGTTAAGTGTTAAGTGCTAAATTGTTGCAAGCTTACTAGGAGGGGGCTGATGGAAATTCGTTTGTAAGTAATATATGTGTACAATGCACATAAGTGACCTGAAGTCTTATTACGAGTACAGGAGTTAGGATAGTATACGATATGTCGGAAGAGAGGTAAAATCCTCCTCCACCTCCGCCTCCAAATGATGGGGTAGAGATCCTAATTAAATTTCTGAAGCTTAAGCCACCTACGTTTGACGGAACACCAGACCCAATTCAGTATGAGTGCTGGAAGAGGAAGGTTGAAGGATTGTTTGCAGTCATGGAGTGTCCTGCCAATTATAAGGTGAGGTTCGCAGCTCACTTATTTGAGAAAGATGCTAGCTTTTGGTGGGATACGGTTAAGCCAAAAGAAGGCGAACAACCACTAACTTGGGTGCAGTTCATGGGTTTATTAGATGAAAAATACTATCCTAAGGAGGTAAAATGGGCTAAGGAGTAGGAATTTTTGAACTTAAAGCAGGGGAAAAAGCCAGTTATTGAGTATATGTATAAGTTTAATGAATTGAGTAGGTTTGCTCCTCATCAAGTGGCGAATGAGGAAATGAAAATGGAACGATTTGAGAGAGGCCTCAAATCTAAGTTAAAACAAACATGGCTGCACTAACCTTTCCAAATTTCCAAACGATGTACCAAAAAGCCATAAAAGTGGAGCGTGTTATAGAGGAGTCTGAGGCATCTGAGTTAGCTACGCAACAGAAAAGGAAGCGTGAGGTCGAGAGCTCACAAGGAAGAGTACGTGGGAATGGGAGGAAGCCTAACTCCAACCATCAATCTCAGAAGGACCGCACTCCGTATGAGCCAAGGCCTCGATGCAAGACGTGTGGTAAGCTCCATAATGGACCTTGTGCATGATTAACTGGCGCATGCTTTGGGCGTGGAGAAATTAGGCATTACCAAAACCAATGTCCAAAGAAAGTATAGGAAAACATGCAGGCTAATCAAAGGACTGAACCAGCAAATAGGCAAGGCGGCAACAATCTCCAAGCAAGGAAATGACTCCACCAATCTCACGGCTCCATGGCGTGAATGAAAGTTGGTAAGGAATCTTCCTTTTAAGTACTTTCATTGTATAAGTATATATGGATTTATTTCGTATCATGTGACTAAAGCGTATAAGTTTCGAAGACGAAACTTTTTATAAGTGGGAGAGAAATGTGAGACCCGCATTTTGTCGTACTTGCTTATCAAATATTGTGCCTATTGGGTTGGAAAATTTTATTTTAATATCCGCCAACCTACAACTGCCATATCGCCCAAGTTATTGATCTATTCAACTTTAGATCCCAAAAATAAATTTCCTAAAGTTGTGTAACAAGACAAGCCTTCGATTCCCTGAAACTTCAACAAAAGCAATTCCCAAATACGTTCAGATTATTGAACCTTGGTAATAGTTCTGTAATGCACTAAATCGATCCTAAATATATATTCAGGGGTGGGTAAGCTGAACTGCGATTATATTTAGGAATTCGGTTTACGATTAGAGGCCCGGGAATTCGATTATTAATACAATAGGTTGAAGTTTTGTGGCAGAATTGAATCAAGGAAAAAAAAGGAAGAAGGGGATTAAAATTAATCCACACGCGTGAACCCCCCTCGTGCCTGCTTCTTCTTCCTCCTTCACACATGACCCGACGCCCCCTTCTCTCTGCGCGTTCTTCTGCTTCCTCCACCATTCGCGGACCTCAAGCTCCACACCTGCCTTCTCTTCTCTGTTCCTCGCTCCCACGCCGCGCCTCAGGCTTGACCGGACCCTAGGCGACGTCCACCAGGTGCCGGCATCTTCCCCTGTGCGTGGCCGAGCCCATTTCAGCGTAGAACCGACCGAACACCGGAGGATTTCGTGCATGTAGGTGAGAATTCAAGCAACCTTACCTCTATAAATTGAATCCTTGGCTTAATTCCCTTCAATTCATGCTAATTGTGCTTGAATTCTTCAAAAATCACAAGTTAGCGTTTTGGGTTTGGTGGTGTTCGAACCTCACCCGAAGGCAGCAAATTTTCTGAGTGTGTGGAGTTCGAATTTAACTTCCATCTAGCCAATTTGCACGCATATAGCTTGGATTGGAGACGGGTAAACCTTTAATCCCTCCTATTTAAAGGATTTCAAATAATAATTATATGAATTAGTTTACTAAATTGGTAGATTGGATTGTTGTTGTATGAATTCGATTGTATGTGTGGACAAACAAATGAATTAAGCTTTTGTTATGCCAGGTCAGAACCAATGTATTCCTGAAAGGTTGCCAGATGTTTTAAAATGGTGGCTTTCATGATTTAGAACTGCATATATCTCTCTAAAGTTGCTTTCGATTTTCATATCAAACCAGTTAGCATTGAAGATCGTTTGGGATACAACAGGGTGGTATAAAAGTAAAAGAGGTCTTTGTTGTTTTGGTGTACATTCAAGCCTAGTTTTGAGAAGTTTGCAATTACTAACTATTTCATTCGAACAAACTTGGGTTACCTAGTCTAGGGTTAATGCGTTTGAAAACCCACTACTTCATAAGTTGGCCTCAAGATAGATTTTTGAGTCTTTATGAAATTTCAAGTCAAGAGCTGGTAAAACCGTTACGTTTCAAGGAGCATTTACATGAAAAAAAAATTTTTTTAAGGGATGTTTGCCTCGTAAAGGAGCCTTTTAGCTAAAAACGAAGTCGTTTTACGATTTAGTAAACGTGTTACGTTTATAAGAAACTTTTAAGTTTAAGGTGAAGTCATTTTACAAGTTAATAAACGTATTACGTTTATACGAAGCTTTTAAATCAAAAATGAAGTCGTTTTACAAACTAGCAAACGTTTTACGTCTATAAGAAGTTTCTTATGTTAAAAACGAAGTCGTTTTGCGAGTTAGTAGTCGTATTACGTTTATATGAAGCTTTTAAGTTAGAAACGAAATCGCTTTACGACTTAACAAGCTTATTCGGTTTTTAAGAAGCTTTGAAGTTTCAAAGGAAGTCGATTTATGTGTTAATAGACTTACAACATTTATGAGAAGCTTTTAAGCTTCGAACTTAGTTTGAATTAAGCATTAACTGAACACGATATGTCTCAAACGAGTTTCGAGTTACGATTTAGCAAGCATATTACATTTAAAAGAAGCTTCTAGCTAAAAAGTGAAGTCGTTTTATGAGTTAGCAGTCGTTTTATATTTACACGAAGCATTTAAGTTAGAAACTATGTCGTTTTACGATTTAGTAAACAATTTACGTTATAAGAAGTCTTTAAGTTATTTATGAAGCCGATTTACGTGCTAACAAATCTTATTTTGTTTCCAAGAAGCTTGTAAGTTTAAAACGAAGACGTTTTACAAACTAACAAACATATTACGTTATTAAGAAGCTTTTAAGTTGAAAACGAAATTGTTTTACGATTTAGCAAACTAATTACGTTTATATGAAGCTTTTAAGTTAGAAACGAAGTCATTTTACGAATTCGTAAATGTATTTTACGAAGTTAGTTTACACGTGAGCTAATTTATTTCGATTATGAAAAGCTTTTAAACTATTCACGAAATCGATTTATGAGTTAGTAAACTTGGCTAGTATCATGTTCATCCTTTTGTGTTTGAAAGATTGCAATGAGCATAAAAAGGGCAACTGAAGGTGATTATTTACGAATCCTAGCTTTCAAGTGCACACTAGTAGCTACCAAGTTTTGAATCATGAGTTTGTGTACTCACCATGTTTTTAAGAGGCCTTTCTTGTTGTTTGCCTAAAGCTAAAGTCGTAAGAAAATTATGTTTTCTTGTTTTAAGTTCATAAAACCTATATATGAATACGCATAAGCATGTTTGTCTACTAAGTATGCAAGTGTATGAATGTTATAAGTTCCTAAGACATATATATAAATCAGTACAAGTATATATGTGTATGAATGGTTATGTTTATGTCTATGGATACGTGGAGGAGCTACTCTATGAACTTTAAGCTTAAGTCTGAGACCCAGGGATGGTGGCTTAGTTCCCGCCTGGTATCACATATGTTACGTTATGATAAATTCAGGGATGGTGGTTTGATTCCCGCCTGAAGTCTAAGTATGAAAATTTTGTCTCAGCATAGTATGATGTCTATCCGGATAGGCGTATGTTGCCGCTCGAGTTTGGCTGACTCGGGATGGCTGTAACAAAGTTCCACTAAGAGTCTAGTCTCCTCATTTGCGTGAATAAGTTACTATGTATGTTTTTCTGTAAGTGAAGATTATGTGTAAAACCCCCCTTTTATGCTATGTTTCTGGGTTTATGTAACTTATTATGGTAGGTCAATGTATTACGACCTCTACTAAAGTTAAGCTTTTTGGTATGACTATTCCTTCGCTTAATTTATGGTTCGAATATGATGCATTATGTGAAAGCTCTTCAAAATGAATTACGAAAGGCTTTCGTAAGTTAATATGTATTTTAAGTATGTTTTGGGAGAGAGGGTTTTGTTCACTGAGAGGTGGTTGCTCATTCCCATTACTTTTCCCCTTTTCCCAGATTCACAGGTATGTGACTGATGCGTGGAGCACCCAGAGTGGACTTGCTTAGACTGTATTGCTATGTTTATGATATCGTTATGTAGTTTCGATTGTGGTTGTAAGGTTATGTAATTAACCATTTTCTACCTTTAGGTATTGCAGGATTGTAATGTGAGGCTTTAAGCCTGGGAAACGGCCAGTTTTAAGGGGAAATTTTGCCCGTTTTGCCCCAGAAAATCAAGAAAATCCTAGCATTCCTAGCCCTAGGGTTAAACTCAAGACCCTATTATGTTATACTAGCTTAACTCTTAAATATTGAGTTTTAACAAGTTATGTTTCAGATAGGTTTGAGCAAGTTGCCTTAGCAGTCTTTCCCCAGGGAAAGACTGTGGCGTGTAACACGGCCCGCGTGAGGTTGAGGGTGTTACATTTGATGGTATCAACGCTATAGGGTTTTATAAAATGATAAAAGAAAATGAGATTTGACTCGTCGATATGTTTTTATGTGCTAAGAGTTATATGTTATGTGCTACGTGTTATGTGCTATGCGATGTATGTTGTATATTAAGTGTTAAGTGTTAAGTGCTAAATTGTTACAAGCTTACTAGGAGGGGGCTGGTAGAAATTCGTTTGTAAGTAATACAAGTGTACAATGCACATAAGTGACCTGGAGTCTTATTACGAGTGCAGGAGTTAGGATAGTGTACGATATGTCGGAAGAGAGGTAAAATCCTCCGCCACCTCCACCTCCAAATGATGGGGTAGAGATGCTAATTAAATTTCTGAAGCTTAAGCCACCTACGTTTGACGGAACACCAGACCCAATTCAGTATGAGCGCTGGAAGAGGAAGATTGAAGGATTGTTTGAAGTCATGGAGTGTCCTGCCAATTATAAGCTGAGGTTCGCAGCTCACTTGTTTGAGAAAGATGCTAGCTTCTGGTGGGATACAGTTAAGCTAAAAGAAGGCGAACAACCACTAACTTGGATGCAGTTCAAGGGTTTATTAGATGAAAAATACTATCCTAAGGAGGTAAAATGGGCTAAAGAGCAGGAATTTTTGAACTTAAAGCACGGGAAAAAGCTAGTTATTGAGTATATGTCTAAGTTTAATGAATTGAGTAGGTTTGCTCCTCATCAAGTGGCGAATGAGGAAATGAAAATGGAATTATTTGAGAGAGGCCTCAAATCTAAGTTAAAAACAAACATGGCTGCACTAACCTTTCCAAATCTCCAAACGATGTACCAAAAAGCCATAAAAGTGGAGCGTGTTATAGAGGAGTCTGAGGCATCTGAGTTAACTACGCAGCAGAAAAGGAAGCGTGAGGTCGAGAGCTCACAAGGAAGAGTACATGGCAATGGGAGGAAGCCTAACTCCAACCATCAATCTCAGAAGGACCGCACTCCGCATGAGCCAAGGCCTCGATGCGGGACGTGTGGCAAGCTCCATAATGGACCTTGTGCAAGATTAACTGGGGCATGCTTTGGGTGTGGAGAAATTGGGCATTACCAAAACCAATGTCCAAAGAAAGTACAGGAAAACATGCAAGCTAATCAAAGGACTGAACCAGCAAATAGGCAAGGCGGCAACAATCTCCAAGCAAAGAAATGACTTCACCAATCTCACAGCTCCATGACGTGAATGAAAGTTGATAAGGAATCTTCCTTTTAAGTATTTCATTTTATAAGTATATATGGATTTATTTCGTATAATGTGACTAAAGCGCATAAGTTTCGAGGACGAAACTTTTTATAAGTGGGGGAGAAATGTGAGACATGCATTTTTGTCGTACTTGCTTATCAAATATTACGCCTGTTGGGTTGGAAAATTTTATTTTAATATCCGCCAACCTACAACTGCCATATCGCCCAAGTTATTGATCTATTCAACTTTAGATCCCAAAAATAAATTTCCTAAAGTTGTGTGACAAGGCAAGCCTTCGATTCCTTGAAACTTCAACAAAAGCAATTCCCAAATACGTTCAGATTATTGAACCTTGGTAATAGTTCTGTAATGCATTAAATCGATCCTAAATATATATTCAGGGGTGGGTAAGCTGAACCGCGATTATATTTAGGAATTCGGTTTAAGATTAGAGGCATGGGAATTCGATTATTAATACAATAGGTTGAAGTTTTATGGTAGAATTGAATCAAAAAAAAAAGGAAGAAGGGGATTAACATTAATCCACACACGTGAACCCTCCCGTGCCCGCTTCTTCTTCCTCCTTCACGCATGACCAGACACCCCCTTCTCTCTGCCCGTTCCTCTGCTTCCTCCACCATTCGCGGACCTCAAGCTCCACACCTGCCTCCTCTTCTCTGTTCCTTGCTCCCACGCCGCGCCTCAGGCTTGACCGGACCCTAGGCGACGTCCACCAGGTGCCGGCATCTTCCCCTGCACGTGGCCGAGCCCATTTTAGCGCAGAACCGATCGAACACTGGAGGATTTCGCGCATGTAGGTGAGAATTCAAGCAACCTTACCTCTATAAATTGAATCCTTGGTTTAATTCCCTTCAATTCATGCTAATTGTGCTTGAATTCTTCAAAAATCACAAGTTAGGGTTTTGGGTTTGGTGGTGTTCGAACCTCACGCGAAGGAAGTAAATTTTCTGGGTGTGTGGAGTTTGAATTTACCTTCCATCTAGCCAATTTGCACGCCTATAGCTTGGATTCAAAGTGGGTAAACCTTTAATCCCTCCTATTTTAAGGATTTCAAATAATAATTATATGAATTAGTTTACTGAATTGGTAGATTGGATTGTTGTTGTATGAATTCGATTGTATGTGTGGACAAACAAATGAATTAAGCTTTTGTTATGCCAGGTCAGAACTAATGTATTCTTGAAAGGTTGCCAGATATTTTAAAATGGTGGCTTTCATGATTTAGAACTGCATATAACTCTCTAAAGTTGCTTTCGATTTTCATATCAAACCAGTTAGCATTGAAGATCGTTTGGGATACAAGAGGGTGGTATAAAAGTAAAAGAGGTCTTTGTTATTTTGGTGTACATTCAAGCCTAGTTTTTGAGAAGTTTGCAAATACTAACTATTTCATTCGAACAAACTTAGGTTACCTAGTCCAGGGTTAATGCGTTTGAAAACCCACTACTTCATAAGTTGGCCTCAAGATAGATTTTTGAGTCTTTATGAAGTTTCCAGTCAAGAGCTGGTAGAACCGTTACGTTTCAAGGAGCATTTACATAAAAAAAAAATTTTTAAGAGATGTTTGCCTCGTAAAAGAGCCTTTTAGTTAAAAACGAAGTCGTTTTACGATTTAGTAAATGTGTTATGTTTATAAGAAACTTTTAAGTTTAAAGTGAAGTCGTTTTACAAGTTAATAAACGTATTACATTTACACGAAGCTTTTAAGTCAAAAATGAAGTCGTTTTACAAACTAGCAAACGTCTTACGTCTATAAGAAGTTTCTTATGTTAAAAATGAAGTCGTTTTGCGAGTTAGTAGCCATATTACGTTTATATGAAGCTTTTAAGTTAGAAACGAAATCGCTTTACGACTTAACAAGTTTATTAGGTTTTTAAGAAGCTTTGAAGTTTCAAAGGAAGTCGATTTATGTGTTAATAGACTTATAACGTTTATGAGAAGCTTTTAAGCTTCGAACTTAGTTGGAATTAAGCATTAACTAAACACGTTATGTTTCAAACGAGTTTCAATTTACGATTTAGTAGACACATTACATTTAAAAGAAGCTTTTAGCTAAAAAGTGAAGTCGTTTTATGAGTTAGCAGTCGTTTTACATTTACACGAAGCATTTAAGTTAGAAACTATGTCGTTTTACGATTTAGTAAACAATTTACGTTATAAGAAGTCTTTAAGTTATTTATGAAGCCGATTTACGTGCTAACAAATCTTATTTTGCTTCTAAGAAGCTTGTAAGTTTAAAACGAAGGCGTTTTACAAACTAACAAACATATTACGTTATTAAGAAGCTTTTAAGTTGAAAACGAAATCGTTTTACGATTTAGCAAACTAATTACATTTATACGAAGCTTTTAAGTTGGAAACGAAGTCGTTTTACGAACTCGTAAATGTATTTTACGAAGTTAGTTTACACGTGAGCAAATTTATTTCGATTATGAAAAGCTTTTAAACTATTCACGAAATCGATTTATAAGTTAATAAACTTGGCTTGTATCATGTTCATCCTTTTGCGTTTGAAAGATTGTAACGAGCATAAAAAGGGCAACTGAAGGTGATTATTTACGAATCCTAGCTTTCAAGTGCACGCTAGTAACTACCAAGTTTTGAATCGTGAGTTAGTGTACTCACCATGTTTTTAAGAGGCCTTTCTTGTTGTTTGCCTAAAGCTAAAGTCGTAAGAAAATTATGTTTTCTTGTTTTAAGTTCATAAAACCTATATATGAATACGTATAAGCATATTTGTCTACTAAGTATGTATGTGTATGAATGGTTATGTTTATGTCTATGGATACGTGGAGGAGCTACTCTATGAACTTTAAGCTTAAGTCTGAGACCCAGGGATGGTGGCTTAGTTCCCGCCTGGTATCACATATGTTACGTTATGATAGATTCAGGGATGGTGGTTTGATTTCCGCCTGAAGTCTAAGTATGAAAATTATGTCTCAGCATAGTATGATGTCTGTCCGGATAGGCGTATGTTGCCGCTCGAGTTTTGGCCGACTTGGGATGGCAGTAACAAAGTACCTCTAAGAGTCTAGTCTCCTCATTTACGTGAATAAGTTACTATGTATGTTTTTCTGTAAGTGAAGATTATGTGTAAAACCCCCCTTTTATGCTATGTTTATGGGTTTATGTAACTTATTATGGTAGGTCAATGTATTACGGCCTCTACTAAAGTTAAGCTTTTTGGTATGACTATTCCTTCGCTTAGTTTATAGTTTGAATATGGTGCATTATGTGAAAGCTCTTTAACTAAAATGAATTACGAAAGGCTTTCATAAATTAATATGTATTTTAAGTACGTTTTGGAAGACAGAGTTTATTGACTGAGAGGTGGTTGCTCATTCCCATCACTTTTCCCCTTTTCCCAGATTCACAGGTATGTGACTGATGCGTGGAGCACCCAGAGTGGACTTCCTTGGACTGTATTGCTGTGTTTATGATATCGTTATGTAATGTCGATTGTGATTGTAAGGTTATGTAATTCACCATTTTCCTAGTAAAGTTTATGAAAAATAGAAATCTCTGTACACTTCGGGCGTGTGGCCCGTAGAGTTGTGGAATCCGGTGTGTAGCCGTTGAGTTGTTGGTGTTATTTTCTACCTTTAGTTGTTGCAGGGTTATAATATAAGGCTTTAAGCCTGGGAAGCGGTCAGTTTTTAGGCGAAATTCTGCACGTTTTTCCCCAGAAAATTGAGAAAATCCTAGCATTCCTAGCCCTAGGGTTAAACTCAAGACCCAATTATGCTATAGTGGCTTAAGTCTTAAATATTGAGCCTCAACAGGTTATGTTTCAGATAGGTTTAAGCAAGTTGCCTTAACAATCTTTCCCCTGGGAAAGACTGTGGTGTGTAACACGACCCGTGTGAGGTTGGAGGTTGTTACATTTGATGGTATCAGAGCTATAGAGTTTTATAAAATGATAAAAGAAAATGAGATTTGACTCGTCGATATGTTTTTATGTGCTAAGAGTTATATGTTATGTGTTACGTGTTATGTGCTATGCGATATATGTTGTATATTAAGTGTTAATGTTCAACCTAAAATTTTGACTTTTTTTATACCCTTCATTAACTAATATTTGCTTGAAATAAATTATTAATTTAGGATTTTAATATTGATTTTATTTATTTTGTAGGAATTTGACACATTGAAGAATAAATAAATTGCTTGAAGAAAAAGAGAGAAAATTATATAAAAGTTGGATTGGGTTATAACAAGCAATTGATTGAGTGAAGAAGGAGGAAGCAAACTCGGCCCAGTCAGCAGCCCTTTTATACCGAAGCCCAGCATCCTTCTCCTTCTTCTCTTCTTTTCTCATCTTCCTCGGGCCAATAACCAGACCAGGCCAACTCCTTTCTTGGCCCAACACCTACTCCCTTTCCCCTCTCTTCTTTCTCTCATGTCTGGGCCGGCCCCTTCTTTTCTTTTTCCTTGGCCCAGCTCGGCTCACACCCAGCCAGCTTCTTCATTTAACCCCACGCTCCACTCACATGATTTCCGGGTTTTCTTCTTCCCTTGCCTCTTCATCTTCTTCTTCAATTGCAGCCCTGAAAATTCGAAGAACAGGGCAAGAAGAACAGGGCCCCTTTGTTTCCCATGCCCAACTGTTTTTTCTTCTCTTTCCTCCTTCAATATCCACCATCATTGCCATGAAATGGTCAGTTACAAGAATTTATTGAAGGGCAAACGAAGAGGGGGAGGGGTCGGCGTTTTTCGCAGGTTTTTAATGGAGGTCGAAGCAGAGAGGGAAGGAGGGACTAGAGTGTTTTTCCTTTCAAGTTTTGCGTTCTTGTTTTTCTAGATTTTATTAGGATTAGAATTTCAATTCCACCATGAATGTAATTTGATTTGAGTCATTGAACTTGAATAAAGAGATCCCAAATCGAGTTTCGAGTATACCTTCTTTGGTTCGACTTTAGGCTCCAGATTCTAGTTCTAAGAATTGGGGATTGTGTGATTGGAAGTTTGCTAATGGACAATAAGCCTGGGCACTTGTTCTGCATGATTTCTCTGTTTTGCGTGTTTTGCTCTGTTGGTTTACCTTGCATTTCAATTGGCCTGCTCTTCCCGGAAGTGTTGGATACTTTACACTTTATCATTTAAGTGCTTTTCTTGCTTGTCATAGGTGTCATGCGAATTTCATGTTAATGTGCATCATTACAAATTAAAGGGCTATCTAGCAAGCTTAACTTAGTTGAGTAGTAACTTAATTTTACAACCATCCCTGAGGACGATACTCGTAATTCGTACAACGATAAACCGTACGCTTGCGGAAAATCACAACAAGTTTTTGGCGCCGTTGTCGGGGATGGCGTTGTGAAATTTGGCTCAATTGAGTCGTAGTTTGATTATTAGAGTCGATTTCGTTTTAGTTTTCGTTGAGTCGTTATTTTTGTTTTAGTAGTTTAGTTTTAATTTTGAATTTAGTTTATATTTTGGTTTTGATTTTTGTTTTTGTTAGGATTAGTTTAATTTTAATTTTTAGATGCTTTCATTATTGAAAAACAGTACTGATTAGTTTGGTTTTTGTGCAGCGAAAGAAGCAAAGTAGAACTGATCCGGAAATATTTTAAGTGCAGATTTTTCACCAATTTTTGCATTCTATTCGAATTTTCTGGGCAACTTCTAGTGCGATTTCTGTTGTTTTAATATTTTTCCTAGATTCAGCATAATTTTTAGAGTGTGTGTGAAGTTTTCTGGAATTTTTGGAGCTGTCATGATTTTTCTGTGAATTTTAGAATTACTTTTTTGTTTGCATTTTTCTGCACTAATCAGGGACAGAAAAAATTCGAGAAAAATTATATTTATGTCCTTTGTGATTGTATGGATTTTGATGTATATTTAGTTTTAATTTTAGGAGTCTTATTTTCTGTTTTAATTTTATTTTTAGAATTAGGGTGTTTAGGTGTAGTTTTAGTTCTTATTTTCTTTTAGTTTCTTTGTGTTGTGCTTTTGATTTCTATATTGTTTATTTTCTGTCTTAATAGTGCTTTTAGTTTTATCATCCATTTTGATGTTTTGTGATTGAAAAAAATAAAAAAAAAAATCAACTCAAATCAAAAAAATCAAAAAAATCAAAAATCAAATAGTAAAAAAAAAAGATCAAAAACTGAACCTTTGGTGAGGGTGTGGGATTTATATGACTGGTTGGGTTAGAAATCTTGAAAATCATAGACTTGTTAGAATTGAACCCAATTCTGGCTTAGAACCCGATCCTGAACCCAAGCTTGAATTAGAAGAAATGGCATAAGAAAGACCTTTGAGTGAGATTTTCTATCCTCCTAGGACCGCTTTGCCATCTTGCTTCACTATACCTGACCTTGGACCCAATGTAACCTTGGAATTAACATCTCACTATACTCAGATGCTCCCTAAATTCACTGGTTTAGAGGATGCTTATTTGTTTTTGAGGGAATTCGAAGAAGTCTGTTCTATGATGCATTTTCCTAATATTCCCATTGATGTTGCGCGCATGAAATTAATTCTTTTTGCTTTGAAACATTCTGCTAAACGTTGGATGTATGGCTTGGCTGCTAATTCTGACACTTCTTGGAATGATTTTGTGAAATTGTTCTTAAGAAAATATTTTCCTAATGCCAAGACTATTAAACTAAGGAATGAGATTAATCAATTTGTGCACCTCGATAGGGAATCATTTTGAAAATATTTTGATAGTTTCAAGAATTTGTTGGCTCAGTGTCCGCGTCATGGTCTAGACCAGGCACGTTTATGCCAGATTGTTTATGAAGGACTTGATCAATAAACTAGGACCATGGTAGAGTCTATGTGTCAGGGTGGCTTTCATTCTAAGAGCGCCACAGATGCTTGGGAATTTCTAGAGGACTTCGCTAAGAAAACTATGTAGTGGGAAACCGCTCGGGATGACAGTTTAGGTTCAAGGATTGCTAAGGGTGGGTTACATTCTATTTCTAATGTGAGTCACTTAGAGTCTAAGGTTGCTACTTTAGAAAACATGTTGAAAGGATTGACTCCACAAATGACTCAGTTACCCCAGACTTCTTCAGCATCTTGCTCTCATTGTGAGGCCTTAGATCATTCATTGAGTGCTTGTCCCTACTTGGCTCACCAGTTAGCATCTGGGCAAGAGCAAGTGAGTATGGCCTTTCAGAGACCTAAGAACGACCCTTTTTCTCCTTTTTACAATCCAGGGTGGAGAAATCACCCTAACTTCTCTTGGAGTAATGGGTCAAATGCTGCGGTTCCTAACTCCCAACCCGTCTCTCACCCTTCTAGTTCTTTTCAGAGATCGGTTTTTCCAGGTGTACCTAATGCACCTAGACCTCCACCTCCTGTAGCTCAAGTTCAACCTCCTCCTGGTTACAATGATTTTGATAAAATGGAGAGGAGAATTAATAATAATGTGGAGAGAATGATTAATGCTAACATTGAAAGAATGATGAGAATGATGACTGAACAGTTTTCCTAATTAGCATCATCTTCTAGGGAGCCAGGTACTTTTCCAAGTCAGCCTGAGGTGAATCCTAAGGGTCACACCTCTTCATCTTCTGGTAGCCCTAGTGAGTCTGTGAGGAAAGTGAATGCAGTGATATCTCTCTGTTCTGGTCGAGAGATTGATAACCAGATTAGAAGTCCCAATGAGCCCTGTAGGTATCCTCACTAATTCTTTGAGAAATCTTCTTCTTCTTCTTCACTTCCAGAGACTGGCTCATCCAGTGAGTCAGGGGATGCTACTGATGGTGTCCCTAATGATTCTGATTCTCACCATCCTCTTGAGTCACCGTTTAAAAAAGATGAGCTTGAAAAGAAAGACACCTCTGAGTCAGTTGACCCTTCTCCTTCTAAGGGTCATTCTTCTTCTCCTTCTTCTTCTGAAAAAGTCCATAGGCCTTTGCCTCCTTTTCCCCATAGGCTTAAGAAGAAAGACCAAACCCATGTTGAGAAGATGAGAGAGACCTTCTCTCAAGTCAAGATCAACATTCCTTTGCTCGATGCTATTCAGCAGATGCCTCCATATGCTAGGTTTTTAAAGGATCTGTGCACAACCAAGAGAGCTACCAATATTCCTAAGAAGGCTTTCTTAGCCTCTAGTGTGAGTTCTATTTTATCTCATCAGATCCCAGTAAAGTATAAAGACCCCGGTTGCCCTACTATTTCTATAGTTATAGAGGACCAGTTTATTAATAGAGCCTTGCTTGATTTAGGGGCCAGTGTCAATTTGATTCCCTTCACTGAGTATAAAAGGCTAGGGTTAGGTGAGTTGAAGCCTACTAAGATGATTATTCAATTAGCTGATTGGTCGACAAGATTGCCTAGAGGGATAGTTGAGGATGTGTTAATTAGAGTGGGTGAATTCATTTACCCTGTGGACTTTGTTGCGATTGAGACTGAGACGGTATCTAACTTTGCTAGTCAAATCCCCATGATTCTAGGTCATCCTTTCTTGGCCATTGCCAATGCCCTCATTAATTGCAGGAATGACATGATGAGACAGTCTTTTGGTAACATGACTTTAGAGTTGAACCTTTTTAATCTGCAAAGGCTGCTCTCTGGTTTTGATGATATGGAGTTCTCTACTCTTCACTGGGTAGAGGATTCTATACTTGATGATGCTTGTGATGATGTGTTTGCTGTTGAGTATGAATCCTTTCTTATGAATGACGAGCCTGAGTATGATGCTTTTGAGTTTGATGATTTATGCTCTACTGCTGATTGTTTGCTCACTGCTATTTCTGAATCTGCTTATGAAACTATTTTCCCTCCTGCTCTTGAACTGAAACCCCTTCCTGATTCTCTTAAGGATGCATTTCTAGGCCCCCATGAATCTTTTCCTATCATTATTGCTTCTGACCAAGACGGGGACCAAGAGACTAAGTTGATTGCCCTACTTAGAGAGAACAAGGAAGCTTTGGGTTGGACCTCAGGGGATATTAATGGCATTAGTCCTTCCATTGTTCAACATAGGATTCATCTAGAGGACAATGCTAAGCCTCATCATGACCGTCAAAGGCGTTTGAACCCTACTCTTCAGGAAGTAGTTAGGAAAGAAATGCTGAAATGGTTAGACCATGGGATCATTTACCCAATTTCTGATAGTGAGTGGGTTAGCCCCGTTCAAGTTGTTCCTAAGAAGACCGGGATTACCGTGATTAGGAATGACAAGAAGGAGTTAGTCCCTACTCGTGTGCAATCTGGGTGGCGTGTTTGCATAGATTATAGAAAATTGAATGCTGCCACTAGGAAAGACCACTTTCCTCTTCCTTTCTTGGACCAAATGTTAGAGAGGTTGGCTGGACATTCCTTCTATTGCTTTTTAGATGGATACTCTGGCTATACCCATATTTCTATTGCTCCTGAGGATCAAGAGAAGACTACTTTCACCTGTCGCTTTGGAACCTATGCCTTTAGACGTATGCCTTTTGGACTGTGCAATGCCCCTGCTACCTTTCAGCGTTGTATGATTTCTATTTTCTCAGATTTAGTTGAACACTGCTTGGAAATTTTCATGGATGACTTCTCTGTGTTTGGGTCTTCCTTTGATGACTGTTTGTCTAATCTGAGAAAAGTGTTAGAAAGGTGTAGGGAGAAAAATTTGACTCTGAATTGGGAGAAATGTCATTTTATGGTTAGAAAGGGGATAGTCTTAGGCCATGTTATTTCTCAAGATAGAATTGAGGTCGACAAGGGTAAGACTGATTTGATTGTTAATCTTCCCCCTCCCACCTGTGTGAAAGAAGTGAGGTCTTTCCTTGGACATGCTGGCTTCTATCGTCGCTTCATTAAGGACTTTAGTAAGATTGCAAAGCCTTTGTCCAACTTGCTAGCTAAAGATGTGCCTTTTCATTTTTCTGATGAATTTTTGAGGCATTTTCTAAGCTTAAGGAGGCCTTAACTTCTGCTCCTGTTCTTCATGCTCCCATCTGGGGAGAACCTTTTGAATTGATGTGTGATGCTTCGGATTACACTGTTGGGGTTATTTTAGGACAGCGTGTTGATAAGAGACCTCATGTGATCTATTATGCTAGTCACACTTTGAATGATGCCCAACTGAACTATACTGTGACTGAGAAAGAATTTTTGGCTGTGATTTTTGGGTTTGAGAAGTTTAGACCTTATCTGATTGGGTCTCATGTGATTGTCTATACTGACCACTCTGCTCTTAAGCATCTTCTTTCTAAGAAGGATGCTAAGCCTAGACTTGTTAGATGGATATTGTTGTTGCAAGAATTTGATTGTGAGATTAGAGATAAGAAAGGTTCTGAAAACCTTGTAGCTGATCATTTGTCTAGGATTCTATCTGATAGAGAGAGTGAGTCAACTGTTTCTAAGTGCTTCCCTGATGAGCAGTTATATGTCGTCCACTCCGATCCTTGGTATGCTGATATTGTTAACTACCTCGTTGCTGGTAGGATTCCTGAGAGTTGGACCAAGAATGATAGGGATAGGTTCTTTCACCTTGTGAAGTTCTTTGTTTGAGATGATCCTTATTTGTTCAAGTACTGTTCTGACCAAATGTTTAGGAGGTGCATTCCCGACCACCTTTCTTTCTGTCATGACCAGGCATGTGGGGGGCATTTCAGTGGTAGGAAGACTGCAGTCAAAGTTCTTCAATGTGGTTTTTATTGGCCTACTCTATTTAGGGATGCTTTTGAGTATTGTAAGAGTTGCCCTAGGTGCCAGCAGTTGGGTAGAATCAGCAGGCGAGATATGATGCCACTGAGTCCTATCATTGCAGTGGAAGTTTTTGATGTGTGGGGTATAGACTTTATGGGGCCATTTCCTTCTTCTTTTGGGAATGAGTATATTTTGCTAGCTGTGGACTATGTGTCTAAATGGGTTGAAGCCATCCCTTCTAGGACTAATGATGCTAAAGTTATTGTAAAGTTCTTAAGGGAGAACATCTTTGCTAGATTCGGCATGCCTCGTGCTATTATTAGTGATCAGGGCACCCATTTCAATATTAGGTCTTTTGATGCCTTATTGAAGAGGTATTCCATTGTCCATAGACTTGCTACCCCCTATCATCCCCAAACCAGTGGTCAGGTTGAGGTGTCCAATCAGCAAATTAAGCAGATTCTTGAAAAGACCGTGAGCAGGAATAGAAAGGATTGGGCTGATAAACTCATTGATGCTCTTTGGGCTTATAGGACAGCTTTCAAAGCTCCCTTAGGTATGTCACCTTCTAGGGTTGTTTATGGTAAGCCTTGTCATATCCCTGTGGAAATAGAGCATAGAGCTTGGTGGGCCATTAAGAAATTCAACTATGACTTGACTGAGGCTGGTGAAGAGCGTAGATTGCAACTGAATGAGCTTGATGAGCTTAGAGCCGAGGCTTATGAGAGTGCTCGTTCTTACAAAGAAAGGGCGAAGTTGTTTCATGATATATGTATTCTTCGAAAAGAGTTTGCCCTAGGTATGAAAGTGCTCTTGTATGACTCTAGGCTCCATTTGTTTCCAGGGAAGTTAAGGTCCCGATGGACTGGTCCTTACATTGTCTCATGTATTTTTCCCTATGGTGCAGTCGAAATTCAGGAACTTGACAGTGGTGCTACTTTTAAGGTGAATGGCCAAAGATTGAAGCAATTTCTGGAGTTGCCTAGCAAGGAAGATGTGGAGTGTCTGATACTCCGCGAGCCAAGTCCTGCTCAATGATGTGTTGAGATGATAGCTCGGGTGTACTTAGCAGCCGACCTGGTTTGCTAAGAACTTCTTTTCATCCCTTCTCTCTTTTACTCTTTTTCTCTTTTTCCTTTCCTTTTGTATAGTTGGTTCTTTTTGTCTTTCTTTTGTATATATGTTAATTATTTGATTTTGAGTCGTGTCTTTGTGAGTTTTGTTTTTGTTTGTTTTCTTTTTTAGTTTTATTTTTGTGGTTTTATTTTCTTTCTACTCCCAATGAGGACATTGCTCGGAATAGGTGTAGGGGTGGGGAAATTTTGCTTCAAAAAAAAAATTGAAAATCTAAAAAGATTTTTTGTTTTATTTTGGGGAAGTTTAGTACTATTATGATCAACCTAAATTCCCTTGTACTTTGATTTTTAGCTTGTATATACGCATGATGTGCATGTTAGGTCTTTGTCCTCGGTGTGTCATTCTTAACCCTAATTCTAACCCCATCTGTTCACTATCACTGTGTAATCCAATCCCTATTTATTTCATCCTCATTTTCTTAAGGTTTTAGTTTTCCATAATCGGCTCTCCCTCTTGTTTTTGAGACAATTACTTTGATTTTTGTCTTGAAAAACAAAAAGAAAAAAAAAACAAAATGATGAATGTAATGAAAATGAAAAAAAAAGGAAAAAAGAAAGAATGGAAAAAGAAGGAAATGAAATAACATTTGGAATGACAAGCAACCCTTTGAGGCAATATTGCTACTGGGAAAGCTTACTTCCTATGTTATTACGTCAATAATGTAATTTGTGTCAGTCAAGTGGGATTGAGTTTGATTTTGGTAAATCTGAACCTTAGAATGATGAGACACATGCACACGAGCACAGGGAAGGATCCGAAGCTTTAGTGTATAAGTGGGATGAAAAGTTAGTGCTTTGATGTCATTCATGGGGTACGGAGTCTTGATGTGTACATTTTGTTTATATACAGGCTAATATTTTTGTCACATGGGTGCTTTAGTTGATTGGAATGTGTATATAATCTGTTCCTCCATTTTGTACATATTAATTTTCAGTTTTGTACATATTAATTTTTCAAACAAAACCCAACAAGATTTGGAATGTTTTTGTTTATGTTTTCTTTTATAGATTTTGTGGGTATATCTTCTGCGAACCCTCACGAGACCTTCCTCGTCCACTAGGGGTAACCTAGGGGTTTAAAGGGCTTGTTGCACGTGCTAAGTGCAATCGTGATTCCTACGAAAGTGAGTTAGGATTTTATTGTGTTTTCTTTTTCTAGGATTTTTAGTTTTGTTTTACTCGAGGACGAGCAAAACTTTGGTGTGGGGCTATTTGTTCAACCTGAAATTTTGACTTTTTTTATAACCTTCATTACCTAATATTTGCTTGAAATAAATTATTAATTTAGGATTTTAATATTGATTTTATTTATTTTGTAGGAATTTGACACATTTGAAGAATAAATAAATTGCTTGAAGAAAAAGAGAGAAAATTGTATAAAAGTTGGATTGGGTCATAACAAGCAATTGATTGAGTGAAAAAGGAGGAAGCAAGCTCGGCCCAGTCAGCAGCCCATTTATACCGAAGCCTAACATCCTTCTCCTTCTTCTCTTCTTTTCTCATCTTCCTCGGGCCAATAACCAGACCAGGCCAACTCCTTTCTCGACCCAACACTTACTCCCTTTCCCCTCTCTTCTTTCTCTCATGTCTGGGCCGGTCCCTTCTTTTCTTTTTCCCTGGCCCAGCTCGGCTCACACTCAGCCGGCTTCTTCATTTAACCCCACGCCGCACTCACATGATTTCCAGCTTTTCTTCTTCCCCTGCCTCTTCATCTTCTTCTTCAATTGCAGCCCTGAAAATTCGAAGAACAGGGCAAGAAGAACAGAGCCCCTTTGTTTCCCATGCCCAACTGTTTCTTCTTCTCTTTCCTCCTTCAATATCCACCATCATTGCCATGAAACAGTCAGTTACAAGAATTTATTGAAAGGCAAATGAAGAGGGGGAGGGGTCGGCGTTTTTCGCAGGTTTTTAATGGAGGTCGAAGCAGAGAGGGAAGGAGAGACTAGAATGTTTTTCCTTTCGAGTTTTGCATTCTTGTTTTTCTAGATTTTATTAGGATTAGAATTTCAATTCCACCATGAATGTAATTTGATTTGAGTCATTGAACTTGAATAAAGAGATCCCAAATTGAGTTTCGAGTATACCTTCTTTGGTTCGACTTTGGGCTCCAGATTCTGGTTCTAACAATTGGGGATTGTGTGATTGGAAGTTTGCTAATGGACGATAAGCCTGGGCACTTGTTCTACATGATTTCTTTGTTCTACGTGTTTTGCTCTGTTGGTTTACCTTGCATTTCAATTGGCCTGCTCTTCCCAGAAGTGTTGGATACTTTACACTTTATCATTTAAGTGCGTTTCTTGCTTGTCGTATGTGTCATGCGAATTTCATGTTAATGTGCATCAGTACAAATTAAAGGGCTATTTAGCAAGCTTAACTTAGTTGAGTAGTAACTTAATTTTACAACCATTCCTGAGGACGATACCCGTAATTCGTACAACGATAAACCGTACGCTTGCGGAAAATCACAACTGTTAAGTGTTAAGTGCTAAATTGTTGCAAGCTTACTGGCAGGGGGCTGATGGAAATTCATTTGTAACTAATACATGTGTACAATGCACATAAGTGACCTGGAGTCTTATTACGAGTGCAGGAGTCAGGATAGCATACGATATGTCAGAAGAGAGGCAAAATCCTCCTCCACCGCCGCCCCCAAATGATGGGGTAGAGATGCTAATTAAATTTCTGAAGCTTAAGCCACCTACGTTTAACGGAACACTAGACCCAATTCAGTATGAGTACTGGAAGAGGAAGATTGAAGGATTGTTTGAAGTCATGGAGTGTCCTGCCAATTATAAGGTGAGGTTCGCAGCTCGCTTATTTGAGAAAGATGCTAGCTTTTGGTGGGATACGGTTAAGCCAAAAGAAGGCGAACAACCACTAACTTGGGTGCAGTTCAAGGGTTTATTAGATGAAAAATACTATCCTAAGGAGGTAAAATGGGCTAAGGAGTAGGAATTTTTGAACTTAAAGCAGGGGAAAAAGCCAGTTATTGAGTATATGTCTAAGTTTAATGAATTGAGTAGGTTTGCTCCTCATCAAGTGGCAAATGAGGAAATGAAAATGGAATGATTTGAGAGAGGCCTCAAATCTAAGTTAAAAACAAACATGGCTGCACTAACCTTTCCAAATCTCCAAACGATGTACCAAAAAGCCATAAAAGTGGAGCGTGTTATAGACGAGTCTGAGGCATCTAAGTTAGCTATGCAGCAAAAAAGGAAGCGTGAGGTCGAGAGCTCACAAGGAAGAGTACGTGGGAATGGGAGGAAGCCTAACTCCAACCATCAATCTCAGAAGGACCGCACTCCGTATGAGCCAAGGCCTCGATGCGAGACGTGTGGCAAGCTACATAATGGACCTTGTGCAAGATTAACTGGGGCATGCTTTGGGTGTGGAGAAATTGGGTATTACCAAAACCAATATCCAAAGAAAGTACAGGAAAACATGCAAGCTAATCAAAGGACTGAACCAGCAAATAGGCAAGGCGGCAACAATCTCCAAGCAAGGAAATGACTCCACCAATCTCACGGCTCCATGACGTGAATGAAAGTTGGTAAGGAATCTTCCTTTTAAGTACTTTCATTGTATAAGTATATATGGATTTATTTCGTATCATGTGACTAAAGCGTACAAGTTTCGAGGACGAAACTTTTTATAAGTGGGGGAGAAATGTGAGACCCGCATTTTTGTCGTACTTGCTTATCAAATATTATACCTGCTGGGTTGGAAAATTTTATTTTAATATCCGCAACTGCCATATCGCCCAAGTTATTCATCTATTCAACTTTAGATCCCAAAAATAAATTTCCTAAAGTTGTGTAACAAGACAAGCCTTCGATTCCTTGAAACTTCAACAAAAGCAATTCCCAAATACGTTCAGATTATTAAACCTTGGTAATAGTTCTGTAATGCACTAAATCGATCTTAAATGTATATTTAGGGGTGGGTAAGCTGAACCGCAATTATATTTAGGAATTCAGTTTAAGATTAGAGGAACGGGAATTCGATTATTAATACAATAGGTCGAAGTTTTGTGGTAGAATTGAATCAAAAAAAAAAAGGAAGAAGGGGATTAAAATTAATCCACACGTGTGAACCCCCCTGTGCCTGCTTCTTCTTCCTCCTTCACGCATGACCCGACACCCCCTTCTCTCTGCCCATTCTTCTGCTTCCTCTACCATTCGCGGACCTCAAGCTCCACACCTGCCTTCTCTTCTCTGTTCCTCGCTCCCACGCCGCGCCTCAGGCCTGACCGGACCCTAGGCGACGTCCACCAGGTGCCGGCATCTTCCCCTGCGCTTGGCCGAGCCCATTTCAGCGCAGAACCGACCGAATACCGGAGGATTTCGCGCATGTAGGTGAGAATTTGAGCAACCTTACCTCTATAAATTGAATCCTTGGTTTAATTCCCTTCAATTCATGCTAGTTGTGCTTGAATTCTTCAAAAATCACAAGTTAGGGTTTTGGGTTCGGTGGTGTTTGAACCTCACGCGAAGGTAGTAAATTTTCTGGGTGTGTGGAGTTCGAATTTAACTTCCATCTAGCCAATTTGCACGCATATAGCTTGGATTCGAGGTGGGTAAACCTTTAATCCCTCCTATTTTAAGGATTTCAAATAATAATTATATGAATTAGTTTACTGGATTGGTAGATTGGATTGTTGCTGTATGAATTCGATTGTATGTGTGGACAAACAAATGAATTGAGCTTTTGTTATGCCAGGTCAGAACCAATGTATTCTTGAAAGGTTGCCAGATGTTTTAAAATGGTGGCTTTCATGATTTAGAACTGCATATAATTCTCTAAAGTTGCTTTCGATTTTCATATCAAACCAGTTAGCATTGAAGATCGTTTGGGATACAAGAGGGTGGTATAAAAGTAAAAGAGGTCTTTGTTGTTTTGGTGTACATTCAAGCCTAGTTTTGAGAAGTTTGCAAATACTAACTATTTCATTCGAACAAACTTAGGTTACCTAGTCTAGGGTTAATGCGTTTGAAAACCCACAACTTCATAAGTTGGCCCCAAGATAGATTTTTGAGTCTTTATGAAGTTTCAAGTCAAGAGCTGGTAAAACCGTTATGTTTCAAAGAGCATTTACATAAAAAAAAAATTTTTAAGAGATATTTGCCTCGTAAAAGAGCCTTTTAGTTAAAAATGAAGACGTTCTACGATTTAGTAAATGTGTTGCATTTATAAGAAACTTTTAAGTTTAAAGTGAAGTCGTTTTACAAGTTAATAAACGTATTACGTTTATACGAAGCTTTTAAGTAAAAAATGAAGTCGTTTTACAAACTAGCAAACGTTTTACATCTATAAGAAGTTTCTTATGTTTGCGAGTTAGTAGCCGTATTACGTTTATATGAAGCTTTTAAATTAGAAACGAAATCGCTTTACGACTTAACAAGCTTATTAGGTTTTTAAGAAGCTTTGAAGCTTCAAAGGAAGTCGATTTATGTGTTAATAGACTTATAACGTTTCTGAGAAGCTTTTAAGCTTCGAACTTAGTTTGAATTAAGCATTAACTGAACACGATATGTTTCAAATGAGTTTCGATTTATGATTTAGCAGGCATATTACATTTAAAAGAAGCTTTTAGCTAAAAAGTGAAGTCGTCTTATGAGTTAGCAGTCGTTTTATATTTACACGAAACATTTAAGTTAGAAACCATGTCGTTTTACGATTTCGTAAACAATTTACGTTATAAGAAGTCTTTAAGTTATTTATGAAGCCGATTTACGTGCTAACAAATCTTATTTTGTTTCTAAGAAGCTTGTAAGTTTAAAACGAAGACGTTTTACAAACTAACAAACATATTACGTTATTAAGAAGCTTTTAAGTTGAAAACGAAATCGTTTTACGATTTAGCAAACTAATTACGTTTATACGAAGCTTTCAAGTTAGAAACGAAGTCGTTTTACGAACTCTTAAACGTATTTTATGAAGTTAGTTTACACGTTAGCAAATTTATTTCGATTATGAAAAGTTTTTAAACTATTCGCGAAATCGATTTATGAGTTAGTAAACTTGGCTTGTATCATGTTCATCCCTTTGCATTTGAAAGATTGTAATGAGCGTAAAAAGGGCAACTAAAGGTGATTATTTACAAATCCTAGCTTTCAAGCACACGCTAGTAACTACCAAGTTTTGAATCGTGAGTTAGTGTACTCACCATGTTTTTAAGAGGCCTTTCTTGTTGTTTGCCTAAAGCTAAAGTCGTAAGAAAATTATGTTTTCTTATTTTAAGTTCATAAAACCTATATATGAATACGCATAAGCATGTTTGTCTACTAAGTATGTATGTCTATGAATGTTATAAGTTCCTAAGACATATATATAAATCAGTACAAGTATGTATATGTATGAATGGCTATGTTTATGTCTATGTATACGCGGAGGAGCTACTCTATAAACTTTAAGCTTAAGTCTGAGACCCGGGGATGGTGGCTTAGTTCCTGCCTGGTATCACATATGTTACGTTATGATAGATTCAGGGATGGTGGTGTGATTCCCACCTGAAGTCTAAGTATGAAAATTTTGTCTCAGCGTAGTATGATGTCTGTCTAGATAGGCGTATGTTACCGCTCGAGTTTGGCCGACACGGGATGGCAATAACAAAGTACCTCTTAGAGTCTAGTCTCCTCATTTGCGTGAATAAGTTACTATGTATGTTTTTCTGCAAGTGAAGATTATGTGTAAAATCCCCTTTTATGCTATGTTTATGGGTTTACGTAACTTATTATGGTAGGTCAATGTATTACGATCTCTACTAAAGTTAATCTTTTTGGTATGACTATTCCTTCGCTTAGTTTATGGCTCGAATATGATGTATTATGTGAAATCAATTCAACTAAAATGAATTACGAAAGGCTTTCGTAAGTTAATATGTATTTTAAGTATGTTTTGGGAGAGAGAGTTTATTCATTGAGAGGTGCTTGCTCATTCCCATTACTTTTCCCCTTTTCCCAGATCCACAGGTATGTGATTGATGCGTGGAGCGCCCAGAGTGGACTTGCTTGGACTGTATTATTGTGTTTATGATATCGTTATGCAATGTCGATGATTATAAGGTTATGTAATTAATCATTTTCCTTATGAAGTTTATGAAAAATAGAAATCTCTGTACACTTCGGGCGTGTGGCCCATAGAGTTATGGACTCCGGCGTGTAGCCGTTGAGTTGTTAGTGTTATTTTCTACCTTTAGGCATTGCAGGGTTATAATGTAACGCTTTACGTCTGGGAAACGGTCAATTTTTAGGGAAAATTCTGACGTTTTGCCCTAGAAAATTGAGATAATCCAAGCATTTCTACCCCTAGGGTTAAACTCAAGACCCAATTATATTATAGTGGCTTAAGTTTTAAATATTGAGTCCCAACAGGTTATGTTTCAGATAGGTTTAAGCAAGTTGCCGTAACAGTCTTTCCCCAGGGAAAGATTGTCGCGTGTAACACGACCCGCATGACGTTGGGGGTGTGACACATATGCACATATGTATATGTACATACATATACATATACATATACATATATGTATACATATAAATGCTTGTATGCATACACATAAAAATATATACCTACATATATATATATATATATATATATATATTATATCTATATTTATATAATATATCAGTTATATATTAGCAGGTGCAGTGCATATATTATATTTAATTATATATCTATATATAGTCTTTTTTATATATATATCGTATATCTGTCATACAGACGTAATACATACTATACATATATATATATATCTGTATATGGTATACATATGTTAGTGTACGTATGTACATATGTAATCTATACTATATATATAGTTATATATACTATATCTATATATATATTGCTCGTATTGTATCATGTAGTTCATGTGCTGTGTATCTATTTTGCATCTATAATATTGATATATTAGATATATATATATATATATATATGTATGTATATATATATGTACATATATATATGTGTGTGTGTATGTTTGTGTGTGCGTGCGAATATATATAAATGTACGTATGTACATATATATATATATATATATATATATATATATATATATATATATATATATATATAATATATGTATATATATATATATATATATATATATATAT